>OY744461.1:6969374-7370554 GCA_963556145.1 Hygrocybe punicea | reverse complement strand
ATAACAAATGTGTCAAGCCATTATACTATGATCTGAAGCTTAGTTCTGAAACCGTACTCACATACCCTTATATTATTATAATATAATTAAATAAGTTGAAATGCAAGTGATAACTGGATGTGTTGGAGTGAAACTGGACAAGTTTTGACAATGACTAGACAAGTTTTGACATAACTGGATATGTTTTGAGCATGACTGGACATATTTTTAAGGACGTGTTTTGAGTGTGACTAGATGTGTTTTAATGTGACTGGATATGTTTTAGGTATGACTAGACATGTTTTAACGTGACTGGACATGTTTTAGGTGTGACTAGACGTGTTTTAACATAATTGAATGTGTTTTAGGTGTGACTGGACATGTTTGAGGTGTGATTGGATGTGTATTGGTATAATTGAACATGTTTTAAGTAGAACTAGACATGTTTTATTGTAAGTGAACATATTGTGTTGTGTGGACATGTTTTGTTGTGGACATGTTTTCTTGGTGGACATGTTTTTTTGGTACACATGTTTTGTTGAAAGTGGACATGTTTTCTTGTGTAGACATGTTTTAAGCTTATAGTAACTGCTCATAATATAACTGAGACCATAGCAATCGTATAGTTAAGTCTACAGCAATATCTGACTGTAGTATCAATATGCTCATGGAAATAGCTTTCTATAGTATAATCAAGTCTCTAGTAGTAACTGGGCTAACAGTTAACTCAATCTCTCAGCTAGTACTGAGTTTAGTATACTGTAATTATGTAACTAGTGGACTGATAAGGCTTGAAAAACATCAAAAGACCTTTTATTAGAGAGAGGCAAGTAAACTAACATTGCAATATATCAATGTTATTTCTTAGCTAAGATGTGCTTACTTTTTCCTTTTCCTTTTCTCTCTCCTCTTCTACTGTTCTTAGTCATTTCTTTTACATATGCGCTGCCTTTTCCCTCTGCTTAGTCATGTCATACGACAAATGCTGTATGTTATCTCCTTTTATATATGTTTCATCTCTTATCATCATATGCTTTGGTGCATAGCCCTTATCCCTTTCCTCATAACATAGCCACTTCCTTGGACTATATAAGTAGTCTACTTTCAGTGTGTACTATAGACTTTAAATTTTGTATAACTTGCAACTCAATCACTTTCTCTTATTCTAAGATTGACTGCCTTCAGAACCTAAGCCCCTTTCTCTAAAACTGTTATGTAAAGTAAAACCTTTGACTTATTCCATTGCATTACAATCAAAGGCAAACCAATAGTATACTATAGTAGGTGAAAACACCAGAATAGAGGAAGGCAAGTAATCTAACATCATAATATATCAAAGTCAAACTAATGATATAGTGGAAAGCCTGACAAACATCAAAACACCTCTAGTTAGAGGTCATGTAAACTAATGCTAAGATATACCTAAGTCAAACCACTGATATATAGCAGGAGACTTGAAAATCATTGAAACATCTCTAGTTAGAGGTAAGCAACTAAGGTAATCTCAAAATATATCCAAGTCAAACATCTGAGATATAGCAGGAGGCCTAAAAACATTGATACAGGAGACGTGGGAAGATATCTCCATATTAAATAATGTATAGAACATGACTTATAAATTGAAACTATTTTCATTGTTATTCCCAATACATATATTGTACAGAAAATAAAGATATCTGGAAACAATATCTCAAGACAAAATAGAGCTTCCCGAAAGTCTAATTATTCTCGCTCTAATTGTTTTCCTTATTTTGTATCAGTATTTGCCATCCAGAAAACTGATCAAATTCTTAAAATATTCCTACCAATATCTGTAACGTGGATATCAACTCAATTGTTTAGCATATCTGAGCGATAGATACCGACCAGAAATTCTACAAAAATTAATAATATTTGTCTAAAAATAAATTAACTATTAGGACGGCATTGGTGTTCCCATTCCCATTCTCCCAGTCTCATTCCCATTCCTGTTTGCGTTTGCATTCCCATTCTCGTGGGTGTGGATGTAGACGTCGTAGGTAATAGTCAGTAACAGAATATAAAATATAAAATCTTTAAAAAAATACATACTGATGTGGGGGTGGGCACATCACCACCCCCTCCATGGCTGCCTGCATTCGTCTGGGTCATGAAGTTACTGTTGCCATTGCTGTTGGTGTTGGTGTTGGTGTTCCCTAACCTATTTCACCGTTCTCATTCCCGTTCCCATTTCGCCACTGTCATTCTCTTGTGCATTCCCTTTCCCATGTGTGTGGGGTGTTGGGCATTGGGTGTTGTTGTGTTGGACATTAGTGTTCATGCTGACACGACAAAAGAAAAGAAATTACCTATTTTGGCAGAACATTTGAGTTTAGACTTGAACATTCCGTACTTGGACATGGGAGGGGCTCAGAGGAGAGCTATGGCATCATTGGTGAACATGGTTGAGCTAGGGTAGTGCAGCATCACCCCTCTTTTGTGGTATCTTCATTGGGGTGAGTTCTTATAAAAAAACTAAATAGCAAATGATAAAAAAAACATATCTTGGCCAGAACCTGGGCTCTATTGTTTACTCCATCTTACTTATTGTCATTGCTGTTGCCATCTGTCTGGCCTGCTCGCACTGCTGGCTGGCTAGGGAGAGTGATAGTAGGGAATGAACTGTGCCAAACAGGGACAAATGTTAGACTTAGAAGAATTTCACAAAGTTGGCAAGATTTACTTACTAGTACTTGACATTTTGGGGCAAGCATCTAGTGACTGTGGGTAGGACTGGGCAGGACTGCAAAACCACTGAAGTACCTGTGTAGAAGGAGCCATTGCCTATCCCCTGCTATATAGAGCCACAGGCATTTTATCCAGATCTATATGATGCTATACAAATTTTGGAGGTCTATAAGAGTCTACGTGTGTCTATAGATTATGATAGGTATCTACATCATTCTATACCAACATGACTGTTTTGCTGATGTTGTTATTACAGCTGTTTTAAAAATGATAGAGTACATTACCCTGAAATGTAAGTTCCAAATATGTAATGCATTGTATGGAACCTCTACCTCAGTTGCATAGTCTTTAATATAAATATGTATACAGTTGATTTGTTGGAGTGGTGTACTGTCACATACACCCCTTTTAACAAATTTTCAGTGGGTTTTTCATTGCAGCCTCAGGGTATCACGTATCGGCCAATAAAGACAATACTATATGATGATATTAGACTATATCACCTATTGCAATATTTCTACTAGTAGTTAACTACTTGGCAATAAATCCCCAGACTTGCTATGGATTTTTAACCCCAGCCCAGGCTGGCCAACCTATACCACACTTTACCACAATTCGATCACATCAGCAAAACCTGATCCGCGAGCCAGCGCTATGTAGCTTAGTCATAGCAGCCATAGCACATCAGGAAAACTCAATTTCACTTAATTTCACTTTATTCTGTATTATTTGTCTTATTCTGTCTTACAAGTCTTGTTTCAAGGAGGATCTCACCCTTTTTTCAAGAAAATCCCTTAATGCATCTTACATCACATAAAATTGAAAATCAAGACACTTTAAGATGACATCTTGCAATCTTAAGACAAAGCGAGGTATGAGTGTGACATAAGAAATAGTCTTTGAGCGAGTGACAGGTGTGACATGGAGTCAACACTCTGTGTCCTGCTGTCATCGTTGTTGCGGCTCATTTTCTTCACCCACCTACCACTCCCTTTCTCGCCCTGCCTCTTCCTGCATCTCAGAGTTCCTGACTGCTGCCCGGACAAGTATGTTTCCTCCTGTGATCTGAACCCTGCAGGGTGGCCCATCCCACCCTCGCTGCTCACATTGGTTCCTTCCCACAGACAGAACCATCCTTCTCGGGGCCGGGAAGCCCTCTGGCTTTCACCCAACCCTCTCTTTACTCACTCTTTCCTTCTCCCAATTCTTACAAGTAGCTACATGCCTTGCACCTTCCTACATCTCTTCTACCTTGCAATCTAAGCTTTACCGTAATGGACTCTCAAAGAAAGTAAACTAAGATATCAAGTCAATGATGATTGTTATTGCTTGTTCACTTCAGAGTCTCTCTTGAGTCATCTTAATGTGTCTTGATGTGTCTTGATGTTCAATTTTATATGGTGTAAGACATATTAAGAAATTTTCTTGAAAAAAGGGTATGACCCTCCTTGAAACAAGACTTATATAACAGAATAAGACAAATAAGACAAAATTAAGTGAAATTAAGTGAAATTGAGTTTTCCTGATGCACTCATAGCATAGTAGTGAGGTCCCCAATTTGTAGCGCTACGTAGCGTCACCTAGGCTCTACATATCATCACATAGCTTTGCAGGCTACCTATAGAGTACTATGTAGGAGTGTATAGTTTGCTGTCCACCTGCAATTATATTATATATATATTCCTTATTTATTACTTAGGATCGTCATTTCATTATGTTAAAAAGAAATGTATTGATTCAAAAACTTGTATACATCTGGATGTGCTAATGGTTTCTCTCCTGCTCTCCCATCCCACACTATCACCACACCCCACCACACTTGCTGCCACCACTGCTGTAACCAGCTGGTATTGCCGCCACTGGTGCTTTGAGGTGCTGGTGCTATGGTCATCTTTATATACAAATAATTAACCATCTTCGGCGGGATTCTGAAGCAAACAGTTGACGTACATTGTTTTTCTTCGTTAATGCTAATAGACTATCCCCAGATTCGAATACATATGGTGGATGCTCCTCCTCTGCAGCCAAGGTGGCTTGTGACATTGTCAAATTCTGAAGATTTCCCAAATCGAAAGCATTTTCCGAAAGACTGTGAGATTGATGGAGGTGGGCACCGTGCACGGACATTTTGTCGACGCCTTTGTAAAAGAGATTCTCGTCCACTGTAATTAAGAGTTGTGGAAATTAAAACGATGAGGACCGCAGTGGAAAGGTACTTGCCCTTCATTTTCTCATTAACCATTAATCCGCCTCCAACACTGAAACAACTCTAGTATCAATGCTGTCATATTCGCGAACAGCACATTGCGGCACAGACCTAAAATACTCATTAGTGGCCAACAAACCACCATCTACTCCAAATGCGCTGAACCACATTCTATTCAGATGCGTCTTAAGCACCTGGTCCCAGCGCCATAGCATGTCCCGATCCATATCGTAGTGAATGCAGTGCTTGCCGCCGAGAAGAAGAGATTTGGCTTCAAGTATGGAGGTATACCACGAGGGAATAATGCCGGTGTAGAGGGTCGACGTCCCTCTGAGTCCGTATCATCGATATATCACGAATCTGGACCAACCCGATGCCGCCATTCGACTTGCATTCGAACCCGACGTAACCCGATGTGACGTGACGTGATGTGACCCGACGTGACCGATGTAACCCGACACATGCCGCTTTGTGACGGCCGCTTTTGGGCTAAATCCGGCAGCCTCAAACACCTCGGAGTTCCAATTCCAGGAGATGGATCTCTTCGGACTCAATCCCCGACTTCGGATTTACCTTATTTATGCATCCCCTCGTCCTTTCGGAGATATGTAGGACTTTTCCAATCTTTTTCATGGATATTCGTTTTCCCCTCCACTTTCCTGTCTTCGTTGCTTTGCAACCCCCCTTTCCACTTTCCCATTCCAGTGTTTCTTTGTAGTTTCTATCGGCCGAAGTAGACATGTCCGAAAGTAGCTACACACTCATGTACTATAAAAACGGTCCCCGACGACCGTACGAAAGAAAGATACCATTAGTCCCCGTTTCCCTTTAGTCAGAATCACCTTTTGATCCCTTCAAATGCTCGTCCACGTAGATCCTTAGCTTTTTATAGTTCACTTCGTCGTCTTTATCGTTGTTTCCGTATATTCGTTCATCGTTTCCGACCCGACCCGACCCGACCCGACCCGCCGTACCCGACATCGTTGGCATCGTCGGGTTCTTTATTATTTGTCCGTTTTCACTCCATTCATCGCCGGCTTCGTCGTTATTAGTCCAGTTTTACGCGGCGGCTTTACTTTTACTAACATTCCCTTCTTTTTACTTCTATTCCCGACACTGATTTATCCAGTCACTTCTACGCTGACACCCTCTGGTTAGGATTATTATTATTTTTCTTTATATAGTTCCGAAGCCACACAGAACCCGCATCAACATCTGGAGCCCACCGCGAGGATAATTCAGTGTCCATCACACATTCATTCAACAACCCTAGATTTCCCTTCGTCATTCCCGAACAAGTCCTTCCGCCGCACTCTACACATCCGCTACCCGTTACCCGACCTCCTTGCACCCGACATCCAACACTCTGACATCCGAACTCCAACCATCACACCATCATCCGGGTTTAATTCTATTGATATTTTCTCTTCTTTGCCGACTACAATTGTTCAGTTTCACTAACGACCTCGAACCCGTCCTTGTGCCGCCCAACCCAACGGCCGCTTCCCGCTTTAGGAAACTTGCACAGCCACGATCCAACAACACTCTTTCGTCGACTCGAATTCCGTCACATCCATCCCATCCACATTCGTTTATAGACTCCCAACACGCTCGGAATCCCACTCCCACCGATACCCGTCGAAAAACCGCGACCGGAAAGCCCCAAAACATCGACTCGCCCAACGGCACTCACGCGTCACTCACGACTCGGAACAGACGAATCTCCGTGCAACGGGTTTAGCCTGTGCACCCCCAGCCGCTCGCGTCTACGAACTCGCACTTGTCACCGGATACAAGCTCTTACAAGCCCCCCCATCGTCTGAGCCCACGAAGTTACCAGCAAAACCACGTCAGCGCCCTTCACGAGTTCATGCGAGCAGCCCCCGCGTTCGAGCCCTCAACACTGAGCTACAGCCCCACGACGCCATTCGCGAGCCTCACAAGCCATCTTCGCCGTTATCAATGCCCCACACCGTGCCACGTCACCCAGCTTCGTGCCCCAGCCAAGTCGACATCTCCGGCCGCTCACGCCTTCGTTGGACACCCCGTCGCCTCGCACCGCTTCCCAGAGTCCCACATCGCCCTTCACGAGCCCTCACGAGCCGTCTCCGCCATTATCGAGTCCCCAACGCGTCGCCACGTCATCCCAGCTCATGCACCCGCCTATTCGACATCCCCGGCCGCTCACGTCCTCGTTGGATCATCCGCCGCTTCGAACAACCTCCCACAACCCTACAGCGTCCCTCGCAAGTCCGTACCAGCCGTCCTCGCCGTCATCGACGCCTCACGCGTTGCCACGTCATACTTCCTCGTGCCCCCGTAACTCGACATCCCCGGCCGCTCACGTCCTCGTTGGACCACCCGCTGCTTCCTACTAGTTCCCAGCACCCCACATCGCCCTTCACGAGTCCTCACTTGCCGTCTTCGTCGTTATCGATGCCCCATGCCGTTGCCACGTCATCCTCCTCGTGCCCCGCATACTCGACATCCCCGGCCGCTCACGTATTCGTTGAACCCACCCGCCGCTTCGTACAGCCTCCCAGCACCTCACGGCGTCCCTCGCAAGTCTGTACCAGCCGTCCTCGCCGTTATCGAGCCTCCACGCGTGTCCCACGTCAACCTGTCCCATACACCCGCCTATACGACTTCCCCGGCCCCTCACGCATCCGTTGAGCCACCCGCCGCCTCGTACCGCATCCCAGGACCACACATCATCCGTCGTGACGCCGTACAAGTCGTCCCCACTGCCCTCGAGCCATCAACGCTGCGCCACGTCACCCAACAGCCTACCACCGCGTTCCCAGACCCAGCACCAACGACCACCACGACCGTCAGCCCCCACACCCACGTTCACGCCCCCGCACTTCTGTGGTACCCTTTCCCGTCCCAAACGACTCCCCTCTCGTCCCTCGTCGTCCCACGCAAGCGGCCACGTCACCCCCCGTCGACCTCCATTCACCCCCAGCCGTCCCCGTCCTGGTCCACTCCCCTTCGATCACCTACGCCCTCGACCAACCCCACGACGTCCCTCAAGTCCCTTCGCGAGCCCAAACGAAGCCCCCGTTGGGTTACGCCCGTGAAACCGTGACCACCGGCCGCCCAAACCCGTTCCACGACCCGACGGACCACTGTCAAATCCCCACGCAACTATCCGCCACGAAAACATCACGAAGACGCCACCCGTATCACCCCAATCCATCTCCCCGCCCACGCCGTCCGCCCCCGTCTCCAACATCGCCCTACACCATACCCCAGCCTCGATCACCTGTCACCCGCTCCCCCGGCCTCCAGCACCCTCGAACGACCTCACGCAACCACGGTCCACGTCATGCAACACCACGTCCCTTCGTATCCGCCCACGTCATCCGCCTCCGTTTCCCAACATTGCCCTATCCCGTACCGCCGACCTCGACCACCCGTTACCCGCTTCCCTCGACAACCCGCAGCGTCGAACAACCCCATGCAACCATGATCCACGCCTCGCAACCACGTTCCGTCTCATCCGCTCACGTCGTCCGCCCCGTCTCCCTACGTGGCCCTATGCCATACCGCCACACCCGACAACCCGTTTTCGACCAATCCGCTACACCGGGTTCCGGATCCGGAAGCGCGACCTGCATCACAGCACTCGACTACGAACCCGGACACGTTCCCAACGATTCCGCGGCATCCGGTTCCGGTTCCGGCTCAATTCGAGCACCAGTGCTCGATTCGAGCATCTGGTTCCGGTTCCGGTTTCACAACCCGTACCCGCCACATTCGCACTCCCGTACCCACCGAACCCGACCCTACGAAAACCCCTCACCGTCCATCGGCATAAGAAATATATACATAGATAGATTAAATAAATCAAAAAGAAAGATAAAAAATGTCAGAGATAAAAGAAAGATAAAAAGAAACACTCGTTCCCGACACACCCGGCACCCGCATAATCCACCCGACGTACCCGACATACCCGCTTACGAATCCGTCACACCCAACGAACCCGCTTACGAACCCGCCGCACCCGCTTACGAACCGACACGTCGCTTCACTCGTTCCCCACGCACCCGACTCATCCGCTCACGCACCCGCATTAAACCCATTTGACATCGTTCTCCGCTTTCCATGACCCACCGTTTCCGCCACCGTTTCGACCCAGACACAATGTTCCCTGTCTCGGCTTCGATTTCCAACCCACCCGACTTTATATTTCAGTTCCATGGGGGGGAATGCTTCCCCACGGGTCCAAGCCGGTGCTGAACCGCCTAGTATGAGGCTGATATCACAGCCGTTGATTATCGCCCCCATATTAGTATCGTCTATCGAACCTCCGCCGCCGTCTATCGAACCTCCGCCATCGTCTATCCCGCCTAGTATGAGGCTGATATCACAGCCGTTGATTATCGCCCCCATATTAGTATCGTCTATCGAACCTCCGCCGCCGTCTATCGAACCTCCGCCATCGTCTATCCCGCCTAGTATGAGGCTGATATCACAGCCGTTGATTATCGCCCCCATATTAGTATCGTCTATCGAACCTCCGCCGCCGTCTATCGAACCTCCGCCATCGTCTATCCCGCCTAGTATGAGGCTGATATCACAGCCGTTGATTATCGCCCCCATATTAGTATCGTCTATCGAACCTCCGCCGCCGTCTATCGAACCTCCGCCATCGTATATCGAACCTCCGTTGTCGTCCATCGAACCTCTGTTGTCGTCATATCGTATTGAACCTCCGTTGTCGTCCATTGAACCTCTGTTTTCGTCATATCGTATCGAACCTCCGCCATCGTATATCGAACCTCCGTCGTCATCTATCGAACCTCCGTCGTCATCTATCGAACCTCCGTTTTCGTCATATCGTATTGAACAACCACCGTCGTCATATCATGTCTACCCCACCGTTTCCGCCACCCGTTGACACAGCCACCAAAGCTGCCGACCCTAACTCAACCCGCCTAGATCGTCTTTGTCATCCGCTTGTGTTTTATTTCGTTTCCGCTCCTGCCTTACTCGTCTCCATCACCCGCCCCCAATCCTATGTCACGTTTAGTTTTACCCCGACTTGATTTCTATTGTGTCCCCTCTTTCCGATACCCAACATTTATTTATTTTCTCATCTATTTTGCGTTTCCACTCCCCGTTTGTCCCGTTTTTTGTAGCTTTCCATCTCTTCTTTCATTTCCGCTCAGTTCCCTTTTCCCCGGTTCTATGTATTTTGTTTCCCTTTCCTCGACACCGGCTTCACCCGTTTTGTCCCCCATTCTCCGCTCTCAGCCTCTGACCATCCATCGAGCTCCACTAGTCACCATCCGCTGTCCCCGTTCGCGTCATCCACGACCCACCTCGTCCTGTCGAACCCGCTTCCACAACCACCGCGTCGGCTTCATCTCATGCATCCGAATCCCGAGTCCACGTAGTATCGACCAGGGATGGTCCTTATTTAAAGTACCCTGGAGATGTAGAGGGTCGACATCCCTCTGAGTCCGTATCATCGATATATCACGAATCCGGACCAACCCGATGCCGCCATTTGACTTGCATTCGAACCCGACGTAACCCGACGTGACGTGATGTGACGTGACCCGATGTGACCGACGTAACCCGACACATGCCGCTTTGTGATGGCCGCTTTTGGACTGAATCCGGCAGCCTCAAACGCCTCGAAGTTCCAATTCCAGGAGATGGATCTCTTCGGACTCAATCCCCGACTTCGGATTTACCTTATTTATGCATCCCCTCGTCCTTTTGGAGATATGTAGGACTTTTCCAATCTTTTTCATGGATATTCGTTTTCCCCTCCACTTTCCTGTCTTCGTTGCTTTGCAACCCCCCTTTCCACTTCCCCATTCCAGTGATTCTTTGTAGTTTCTATCGGCCGAAGTAGACATGTCCGAAAGTAGATTACTGTTTCCTGTACTATAAAAACGGTCCCCGACGACCGTACAAAAAAGATACCATTAGTCCCCGTTTCCCTCATAGTCAGAATCACCTTTTAATCCCTTCAAATGCTCGTCCACGTAGATCCTTAGCTTTTTATAGTTCACTTCGTCGTCTTTATCGTTGTTTCCGTATATTCGTTCATCGTTTCCGACCCGACCCGACCCGACCCGCCGTACCCGACATCGTCGGCATCATCGGGTTCTTTATTATTTGTCCGTTTTCACTCCGTTCATCGCCGGCTTCGTCGTTATTAGTCCAGTTTTACGCGGCGGCTTTACTTTTACTAACATTCCCTTCTTTTTACTTCTATTCCCGACACTGATTTATCCAGTCACTTCTACGCTGACACCCACAGGTTAGGATCTTTATATTATTTCTTTATATAGTTCCGAAGCCACCAAGAACCCGCATCTACACCGGTGTCTATTGTTTCTGGGTCTGACATTGAGTAGAGGATGTAGGTGTTGCACTGGTAGGTGCCGGTGTTGGTGCTGGTGCCAGTGTTAGTGTCAGTGCTGCTGCTGGTACTGGCATCAATGCTGGTGTGGCAATGGTGCCAGTGCCAGCGTGAGTTGTTGCATTGGTGCTGGTGCTGGTGCATCTGTGAGGTGCATTGATACAGGTGCACTAGAAAACTCACGAGCTGGAGCCAATGTTGAAGAAGGAGCAACATGAAGGCATGGTTTTGAAGTGCAAAGCGTCGCCCTGATTTGAAAACCTTTGGCTTGATAGTAAGGGATTGCTTGTGTTCTGAGGGGTAGGACCAACTGCATTTCTTGCCAGGCGAAAGGTTGTCCCAGGCAGGAATAAAATACGAATTTAAATCAGCAAGGATACCTAGCGGTGCTGAACGTATGATGCAGGTGCACTGGCAGGTGCCGGCGCTGCTGTTGGTGCCAGTGCACTAGCGGGTGCCGGCGCTGCTGTTGGTGCCAGTGCACTAGCGGGTGCCAGCGCTGCTGTTGGTGCCAGTGCCAGTGCCAGTGCTAGTACTAGCACTAGTGCCCATGGTGGCACTGCCATTGCCACTGGTGCTGGTGCAGGCGTTGAAGCTGGCACTGGTACATTGCTGGGGATGGTGCCACCTTGGTGCTGGTGCTGGTGTTGGTGCTAGCGCTGGCACTGGCACTTGTGCTGGCATGGCGCTAGTGTCCGCATTGGTGTTGGTGCTGGTGTCTGTGATGGTCCCTGGTGCTGGTGTCCACGCTGGCACTGGTGAGAGAGGGGACGGAGCAAGAGGGAAAGTGAGGGAGGAGGAAGAGGGAGACACTTACCAATGGGTGTGGGTACACCAAACTACACACTGGAGTGAGGAAAGGGAGAGGAGTGGGAGCTGGTTTGCGAGGGCTGTGGTCAGGAAACGGGGGCAGTGGGAGTAGTCAGCAAACAGCTTAAGTGAGAGACTCACCTCAGCAATGTCATCATTTGGCGGCAATCCGAGCCTCGTTCACAACGAAATCAAGGTGTGGGGGTGAGAGTTGGCGGCGGTGTGGGTGGAGTGAAGTGAGAGATATTGAGGAAGGTGGGAGTGTGGATGAAAATGAACCGTGGACAAACAGCTGCAAAGTGAGGACTTAGAGAAATTTGCTCAAGTGTATCTATTGGGTTAGTGGGGCCATGTAGAATAGAACTATATAGCGAAGAGGCTATTCTATGTAGTGCTATGGAGTGCTATGTAAGGTGCCTTGTTGCTATAAGTGCTATGGTCGTGCTATAACCGTTACAGAAATTTCAATTTGCTATAACCTAAAATCAGGTTTTGCTGATGCGGCTCTTGGCATGTGTACAGCCACAGATCCTGTTGTGATACTTTACAGCCGTTTTTGTAATTGTTGGCAGTAACTCAGCTTTTTTTCAATCAATTAGAAAAATATGGACTTAGTAGAATTTTGAATGCTGAGTTGTGTATCTCATGAGATACTGCATGGATTGGGATGGTTATGGAGGGAAAGTTGTACTATTTCTTAAGGGCTATCAATTCCTGTAATTACATTTGGACAATATTCAGTGTATGGTGAGTTGTAGATAAAATAAAAGGTAAACCAGTGTTTTTTAACACCCAAAATGATATTGTTAAATTATGGCATCAAATGAAGTCCTATGAAGAAGATTGTAAGGAGGAAGTTGTTCATTTTTTCAAGGGCTAGAAGTACATATACCGTGTTTTTCTTTATTTTTTCTCCTTTGAGCAATATTTATGATTCATGTCATATTTCAGACCTAATGCAGACAAACACAGTACAGATGTAATATTGGCTCAAAGGAGAAAAAATAAAGAAAAACACGGTATATGTACTTCTAGCCCTTGAAAAAATGAACAACTTCCCCCTTACAATCTTCTTAATAGGACTTCATTTGATGCCATAATTTAACAATATCATTTTGGGTGTTAAAAAACACTGGTTTACCTTTTATTTTATCTACAACTCACCATACACTGAATATTGTCCAAATGTAATTACAGGAATTGATAGCCCTTAAGAAATAGTACAACTTTCCCTCCATAACCATCCCAATCCATGCAGTATCTCATGAGATACACAACTCAGCATTCAAAATTCTACTAAGTCCATATTTTTCTAATTGATTGAAAAAAGCTGAGTTACTGCCAACAATTACAAAAACGGCTGTAATTGCCATTCTTCATGGAAATTACCAAGGCATATAACGACAAACCATCAACTTCCAGTATTGTACGCCATGGCCGTTCAACTGCTGACTGATGACTGCTGTGTCAACCCATACAATCCTTTACCGACTCTCGGCATCTGTACAGCCACTTGTCAACTCACCGTTTTCCCGATGTACTCAATAACTTGATAGTTCTTTTCTACTGAGGTTATAACTATGGCACCCGGGCCCTCCAACGACAAGCGGTCTTTTAGGGAAGTTCTGATTTCTTCCAAAAATATTATTATCATTTCGGGTGCCGGATTGTCTGCCCCGTCCGGTGAGTGTTTCCCCACATTGACCAGCATCTGAACGTTCAGCTGGAATGGGTGAACAGGCATACCAACGTATCAAGATTCCAATGAATCTTTGTGGAGCAACAATGTCAGCTTTCAATTATACCCTGTCCTCATTGTCTTATTGCTCAGACAAGGATGCGATGGCTTGTGCTACACCTCAAGCTTTCAAAAATGATCCGAGCAGAGTCTGGCAATTTTATCACCGTCGATGACTCTTGTGAGTTTGATGTAACAGTTTTTCAATGGTTGATACCAACATGCATTGGTCCACCGGCTGCTAAGGTGTCTGAACGCCCGCCCCAATGACGCCCACTGAGCTCTGGCCTGTCTTTCTCTTCCATCCACGCTTGCCCGTGTGGCGCCCCTGTCATTGGCCCCTTTGCACGTCACCCAGAATATTGATGCTCTCTCCCTCCGTGTTCTCGAGTTACTGCCGGCGGAAGTCAAAGCCGCAGGTGAGGAGCATCTGCTGGAGATGCATGGATCTGTCTTCGTCACACGTTGCACCTCTTGTCAGCATACCAAACGGAGCTACACCACCCCTCTCTCATCCGCGCTCGAGGAAATTTCAGAGGGTGATATTCCTATCGAGAAGCTACCCAGGTGTGGCGGGGACAAATGGGCCAGGTCCAACCGATACGGTAAGTGTGGTGGCTTGCTGAGGCCGGAAGTTGTGTGGTTTGGGGAGGTTCCTCCTCTAATGGGCAAAATTGCATTGAAGATGAATTGGTGTGACTTGTTATTGGTTGTGGGGACATCATCCACGGTATGCTGTGACCGATCCTCATCCTTTTCGCATGTTTTGATTTTGCTCTGTGGTCCAGGTGTACCCTGCAGCCGGCTTTGCGAGCCAGGTCAAGAAGCGCGGTGGAAAGGTAGCGGTGTTTAATCTCGACCCAGCGAACTATGACGAAGCCGACTTCTTGTTTTTGGGAAGCTGCGAGAAGACATTACCTGATGTACTGGATGTCGAAGCCGAGATAGCGAACACGTGGCAAAGCCGTTGAAGAGGTCTCCATGCAAGTGATTCTCTCCCTCGTGACGGTGGCGGATGTAGAATCCCAAACCATGGGGGGAGGCAGTTGTCTGGATGAAATTTTCATTTAGACCCCGGTTTTTTGAGCAGATTTCAGGGTCCAGAATTTTTTTGGCCGCCTCTAGGGGTTTGACCATTGTCTTGGGAGATCATTTGCTGGAAGCTGAAACAGCAGCAATTTGAATGAGAAAGTGATGACAAGTTGTGGGGTGTAAAGGTTGGGATGATAAGATTAATATTGAACATGGACATAATTGGAAAGCGTCGAGCTTCCTAGTAAAGTGATCAATTCCCGACCACACATCAGTAAATGGGGTTTTGACTTATTTGACTTAGCTGACTTAATCACAAGCCATAAGAGGCTAAGTAAACTAAGTGTCCGATAAGTAGACTAAGTATATCTAAGGCACTAAGTAACATACACTTTTACTTTGTGTTTTTATTTTTCTTAAGACTTTTTTTACTTTTCATATATTCCATTGTCTTTACCCTTTTTGCTTCCTTAACACTTTTTCGTAGTTCAGTGTGGATGATTATGTAATATACATCGAAGTGGCAAGTCGAAAATTTCTCTAAGTCCAAACTTTGGCTTTATTTGTACACGGTTCGTTTTAACAACAAGGTAAGCGCTACCTCTCTTAAACAACCGCCACAACCTCCTTCTCCACCAGTGACCGTGGCGAAGACCCAACGGCGGCACCATCACCACGATGGAACGGCTGCAACACCACCACCACTGGTGCTGACAGCGATGCAACAGCGGCAACATCACCACCACCACCACCACCACCAGTGACGGCGGCGATGCAATGGCAGTAACACCACCAGCGGCATCACCACCACCACCACCAGCGGCGACATAATAGCGGCAACACCACCACCAGTGATAGCAACGCAACAGCTGCAACACCACCACCACCACCACCACTGCCCCAGCAACGGCGGCTACACTACAACCACCACCAGAAACGGCACCACCAGCACCAGCACCATCACGTCGGTAGCACCACCAGCACTAGCACACCATGGCGGTAGAACCACCAGTACCACCACCAGCGACACCAGCACCAACACAACACCAGCACCATCACGGCGGCAGCGGCTATGCTATGACCACCACCAGAAACGGCAGCACCACCACCACCAGTGGCGGCAACGCAACAGCTGCAACACCACGACCACGACCACCAGCAACGGCAGCTACGCTGCGACCCCCATGACCACGACCACCAGCAATGGCGGCTACGCTACGACCACCACCAGCACCAGCTCCATCATGTCGGTAGCACCACCAGCAATAGCCCACCATGGCGGTAGAACCACCAGCAATAGCACACGACGGTGGTAGGACCACCAGCACCACCAGCACCAGAATCAGCACCAGCACCAGCACGGCGGCAGTGGCTACGCTATGACCACCACCAGAAACGGTGGCACCACCACCAGCACAGCAGCAGCAGCAGCACCAACACCAACACCTGCACCGTCACGGCGGCAGCGGCTACGCTATGACCACCACCAGTGGCAGCAATGCAATGGCTGCAACACCAACACCACCAGCAACGGCGGCTACGCTACGACCACCACCAGAAACGGCGGCACCACCAAGCACCAGCATGGCGGCGGCGGCAACACCAGCACCACTAGCACCACCAGCATGGCATCACCAGCAGCCGCAGCACCACCGTTAGCAGCACGGCGGCGGCAGCAGTAGCAGCACCAGCTGGATACTGGGTGTGGCATTACTCGAACATACTGTACTTGTCCTGTAGTTAATATAATAGTAATATATTTTATTGATTTCTGCAAATATCCATTCTCAGTGAAATACTAGTAATAGAAGAATAAGTACTATTTAAGATTGATAAGTCGACAATAAGTCAGATTTAAGTCATTCAAGCAGAGAGACCTACTTAATTTCGTCTTAGTCGTCTTAGTGCTTAAGACGCTCGGGGCAGGTAATACCTGACATGTCATATAAATGGTAGTGTACTTTCCCACAATCACGGTACGACAAACCGTTGAAAAGTGGTTCGACTGGCTGAGCCAGAGTTTTGTAAAACCATTGACCGTGGTCCGTGGTTGGCGATCCAATACTCACGATTTCCAAATCTCTATCTTGAGCACCTCACTTCACCATCTCGCCGCATTATGGTCTGTTATGCCTCTGAGGCGGCTAATCTGATGGCCATGCTGACACCCAGTAAACGCAGACTCGATGGCATCCGCGAAAATCTGCCAGGCGACGGTTGTGACGAATTGTTGCAACTATGGTATGTAGCAACTCCGAGGTGAGTGGATAGTGTGAGAACCATTGGAGCATGTATGAACTCGAAGGCTTTAGGTGTTTGTACAACCCTACAATGATGGTCCCATCTGACCGTTAAAGCATGAAACTTTGGGCACGGTTTGAGCAGACTTTCTCGCATAGAGATGGTTCATGGGAACTGCATGAGGTACGGTTTATCTGGACTCTGTCATCATCACGGTGCACTGCGACTGTCCTCGTGGTCATGGTCACTGAAAACTGTCCTGTGCAGATACGTGGTCCCTCTGAACCATCGCTGGACAGTCTCACGCAACCATGGTATTGTGATGGTCCTACGTAACTGTCGAGCCACTAAAATAATTGGGCACGGTTTTGGCAGACCTTACCGCATAGAGACGGTTCACAAGAACTGCAGGAAGCATGGTTTCCTCGGACCCTTAACCCGACGGTATGCGGCCACTGTCACCTGAAGCGATGGTTGCTGAAAACCGTTCTGGCAGATACACAGTCCCTCTGAACCATCGCTGGACAGTCTCACGCAACCATGGTTTTGTGATGGTCCTACGTAACTGTCGAGCCACTAAAATAATTGGGCACGGTTTCGGCAGACCTTACCGCATGGAGACGGTTCACGAGAACTGCAGGAAGCATGGTTTCCTCGGACCCTTATCCCGACGGTATGCGGCCACTGTCACCTGAAGCGATGGTTGCTGAAAACCGTTCTGGCAGGTACACAGTCCCCCCGAACCATCACTGGGCGGTTTCACAAAACCATGGTGTGGCGATGGTCCCATCTGACCGTTGAAGGACAAAAATAATTGGGCACGGTTTCGGCAGACCGCATAGAGACGGTTCATGAGAACTGCAGGAAGCATGGTTTCCTCGGACCCTTATCCCGATGGTATGCGGCCACTGTCACCTGAAGCGATGGTTGCTGAAAACCGTTCTGGCAGATACACAGTCCCTCTGAACCATCGCTGGACAGTCTCACGCAACCATGGTATTGTGATGGTCCTACGTAACTGTCGAGCCACTAAAATAATTGGGCACGGTTTCGGCAGACCTTACCGCATGGAGACGGTTCACGAGAACTGCAGGAAGCATGGTTTCCTCGGACCCTTATCCCGACGGTATGCGGCCACTGTCACCTGAAGCGATGGTTGCTGAAAACCGTTCTGGCAGATACACAGTCCCTCTGAACCATCGCTGGACAGTCTCACGCAACCATGGTATTGTGATGGTCCTACGTAACTGTCGAGCCACTAAAATAATTGGGCACGGTTTCGGCAGACCTTACCACACATAGACAGTTCGTGACAACTGTATCATTTTATCAGCTCTAAATTCATGTGCGAACCACAAATCCATTAAACCAACATTTTATTGAACTAGGAACATGAACATAAATTGATCGCGACTGCGATAAAGTTTTGAGGCGCATTGGTATTAATAATCCAAAAGGGAGAGTTCCACCAAGGCGGCAGCCTCTGCTTCCTCCCGTGCATGTTGGAGCAAATCTGCTCTTGCTTGTAACCGAGATATCTGTAACTTGAGCCTTGTTTCCGTGCGGCGGTCTTGGCCATTCTCATCTCGTAGGTATAAATTGTTGATGGTCAAACCTGTCATCCCTTGAAACATGACGGCAAGAAATGAACGAATCCGAGGTTCAAGATACTGCGTCACCCAGCCCTCTTTCACACCGTTGAAGGGCGACGTGATTTCTCCTGTTTTAAACCACCAAAAATCTAGGAGTGAATCCTCCTCGGAGCAGCCACAATGTAAGATCCCAGCAGGCATTGGAATGGCTGGCTGCCCTCGCTCCGCAATCCTCCGGTTGTAAGCGATACCGGTGACCTGGAACTTGACATCTTTCTGTTTAGAGGCCTTCTTGTCAATACTAGACTTGTCGTCGTTATCCGCTTCCATCATGTCTTTTGCCAAGGACAAGGCCTCGTCAGAAACTCTTTGGCCCTTGTCCAATATGTGGTGGTACAAGCAAATAACATTCCCACGATTTGTCATCAGGCAATGGATGGCAAGAGCACGGCTGGTGGTGGCGGCTTGTGGACAAAAACTAGAGTCCATCCGTATACGTTTGCGCATGTCATACTGCAATGCTACTTTTGAATCGCCTGGATTCGCCAAAAATTTCGTGATGGCCCTCTCAACTTTCTCTAAGACAACGTAAGCACATCATTCCCAGTTGACCAGAGACAGAACACTTATGGATCCCTGGTGCTTCAACCTTTCGGCCTGGCTGGCGGCGTACTCGCTTCCCCTTTGCTGGCTTTGCTTCATCCTCTGATTCGTCAATAAACTCGTAGTCTGGCATTTCACTGCCAAGGTCACTCGCAATGCCATCAGAGCAACCGTTAGATCGCTTCCGTTTCTTTGCCTTGTCATCGACAACTTTTTGGATGGTACCGTCTGAATTTTGAGCTGAGTTGGAGATGGGGACAATGCCATCTGGATTTTGAGCCAAGGGAGCCATGACTATATGGCTGGTCCCCATGACCGAAGGTGCACCCAGTGAGTGTTCAGCAGCAGGGTTAGAGATAGGGATGACACCATCTGAATTTTTAGCCGAGGGAACCATTTTTTCGGAGTTGGGGATGGGGACAACATCGTCTGGATCTTGAACCAAGGGAACCATGACCAAGTGACCAGTCCTCACAATCGAAGCTGCACCCAGTGAGGGGTTAGCTGTGGGGTTGGAGATAGGGACGATGCCACCTAAAGTTTGAGCCAAGGGAGCGGCCTCCACCTCAGAGCCAGAGACGGGAACAACAACACCTGGATCTTGAGCCAAGGGGGCCATGACCACATGGCCAGCCCCCACGAGTAAAGGTGCTTCAGCACCACGGCTGGAACTAGGGACGACACCGTCTGAATTTTGAGCCGAGGGAGCCATGACGATGTCACCAGTCCCCATGATCGAAGGTGCTTCAACACCACGGCTGGAACTAGGGACGACACCGTGTGAATTGTGAGCTGAGGGAGCCATCTCATCCTTAGCATTGGAGATGGGGATGATGCTGTCTGGATTTTGAACCAAGGGAGCCACCTCCCCCTCCTCAGAGTTGGAGATGGGGACAACGCCGCCTGAATTTTGAGCCGAGGGAGCTGCCTCCTCCTCCTCAGAGATGGAGATGGGGACAACGCCATCTAGATTTTGAGCCAAGGGAGCCGCTTTCTCGGAGTTGGAGATGGGGACAATGCTGTTGGGATTTCGAGCCAAGGGAGTCGTCTTCTTCTCGGAGTTGGAGATGGGGATGACGCTGTTGGAATTTCAAGCCAAGGGAGCTGTCTCTTCGCTTGCTGGAATTGACAATGCACCCGAAGATGATGCTACAGGCACAGTTGAGAGTGTCACCGAACTGGATATTTCTAGTTGCTGTAGGAATGCCTCGGCAGCCCGAAGTTGTGCATCTTTTTCCTTTATCGCCTTTGCCGCTAAGTCATGGTTCTTTTTGGCGGCCCTAAGTGCAACTGGTTCGTTTTCAGTGACGTGAACTGCCATGTAGATGAATATCATATCTTACCTGTGCCACCACCTCCAACCTTGGCTTTATGTTTCCTCGCAACCTCTGCATGAGCTGCTTTGGTGGTAATGACCTCTCGGCGGTGTACAGCCAACTCCTCTTTGGCAGATTGCACGGCTCTCTGGGCGGCAGACAAATCTGGTCTTAATGAGTCAGTGGAGATGATCCATTGTAATGATTCTACTAACCTTCCAACATAGACATGACCATATTCTGGAGAAAAGAGTTTATGTTCGAAGGTGAATGAGCTGACGTGGCGTTTAGTTGTCTAATTAATTCATTTTCCAGCAAACCGACAACGGGGAGTTGCGTTGAGCTAACCACATGCAATGCTGTCGGATCCAGCTGCGGCCAAATCTGATGCCACAGCAATATCGCAGTCTCAATTCCTTTGAACAGATTATTCTGACGCTGCTGCCTCCGAAATGACTCGAACCAAGCCCTGAGCTAGTCAGGCGGAGATGGCTGCATGGACATGAGCTTGTCACAGCCAACTACGTTTCACCTTTAATGTCAACGGTCAGTGCTCTTTGGTGCACCGGAGCAATACCTGATCTACTCACAGCAGGAAAGGCAAGCAAACCCCAGCATCTGCAGTACTTGTAATATAGACGTAGCTGGATCAGCTCGAAAAGTTTGTGCCGGATGTCAAATACAGGTGTACTGTGTACGTGTCAAATTTTTCATGAGTTTCTTACCGTTTTAACATTGAACTGGTTAGAGTAAGGATTGCCAGAGGGCCGATTGGAGTCGACATCAGCTAGAATGTGGGCAGTCAACCAGCGCAGACATCAGAGCTGTTCGGGTTCACGCTTTTGCCTTCAAATATTGCGACATGATCCTGACCCTCGCCACCATTGGACTTGGCGTCGATACTATACGAGGATTGCCCAATGCATCAGTGGCATGGACTGAGCATATTTCAGGAAAAGCTTACCGGATAGACGTCCGATTGGCCAGAGAGAACCGAAAGAAACCGTACAAGTGTCTGGATTTCATATATTCTGCGCCAGCTGATGTTGAATCCCTCAACTCACTTCACCCTGGTGTTGCAGATTCATTTGCACATCAGATGCGAGAGCATTCTGGGTCTGATGTCGTGCCAATCGCTATACTCACCCACACCTGGAGAGGAGAAATAGTCAATCTCACAACACTCGTTTGTGCATTCGACATCACCCGTCCCATCCCATATCCTCCCAACTTTACAGTCAAAGACGCAGAGAGACAACTGCAGGCATACATACATTTGAAGGTTTCCAAGTCTTGATGTCGCTAGAACATTTGTTCCGTGGTAATAGTACACAATGCAATGATGTGATCAAAGATGGCCATGTGGATATGATGGTCCATGCAAAGATTCATTTCGTGCAGGAAACATCCCAATTGGGGTCAAGTTACCATGTATGGAATCAGCCTCGACAACATTCTTCGTGTCATTACAAGCAGTACAACAAAGATTAAGCTAATGTAGCACTGGAGGGATCCACTATCAAGTACTTTGGACAGCTATGTGACTTGTGGGATTTTATTTCTACCCATGTGAAGACATATTCACATTAGATTCATACGCCTCTGCCAAAACTGGACCCTTAAGTGTAAACATTGATGATATCTTGTCAGTAAAACTCCTAAATATCTCAAAATAATTATGAGAATAGCTGGTGTACAGTATAATGCATGACCGATATGTGCCTTGCAGCTAGCATAATGGGAGGTTGGAGAGTTGCAACAAAAGTCTTATAACCGCAACGTTGCAATTGATGCAACTGTTAAAGTCGTAAGCTATCTTACAAACCTGCATGAATATTCATCCTCTCACCCTACTCACCCTACTCATTGCAAGGCACACATGGGTCATGCATTGTACTATACACTAGCTATTCTTATAATTATTTTTGGGCTTTTAGGAGTTTTACTGACAAGGTATCGCCAATGTTTACACTTAAGGGTCCTCAACATCACGTCGAGACTGGTTCTATACATGGTAACTTGAACCCGATTGGGAAATTAACAAAGGTGGTCTCACACGTGAACGATGAACCATATAGCGGTGATTTACATAAATATTTTTTGGGGTATGACAAGTGTAAAAAACGGTCTAAACATCTGCTATACTAGCCTATAGATACGACAGCATTGAAGAAAGTGAAAAAAGGTTAATTAGATGCAATGATTGTTTGCAATTGAGCAATGAAGGCATCTTTTGCCACCAAGACCACCTGCTGATCCAGAAGTTCCTGCCGAGCAGTTGCCGCCTCGTTTGTTGCTTCAACTAGTTGTTCTTGCGTCAAGGCCAAATTCAAAGCAAGAACTTTGGCCTCCTTGCGACGAGCAGCCACAAGCGCAACAGTTGTCTGGCTCATTTGGTTATGAATGCTATTCAACTCATCCACTGCATCCCGCCAAAGCTTGGGTGAGGCATAGTGGGTGAGGGGAGAGGTAGCCGTCGTGTGTTGTGCGCCGACATACAACCAGCAGCCCGTTTCAATAGAGATAGCTTCACACTATAGTAAACCATAAACAAGTATATCTGAATATAAATAGAACACATACGCGTCGCACAATGTCAGAAATGAGAACTGTGAATCGTTTTGATGCCTTAGCAATGTCACTAATGGGGGGTCTGAGTGGTCGAGTACGTGGTAAATCTGATGAAGTTGTCAATGCTGGCATCATGATTGATTTGGAGGTGCGACTCACTAAAATACAAATTGCCTTTTCCAGCACCATCAACCAATCCAAATATGGCGTTGGTTGCTGAGGGTCGCAGGCGGTTAGCACCATTGCTATCAGGTGGGGTCACTGCAATGGATTGCATGCCCGGCAACCCATCAGTTTCACCATCTTCTTCTGAGTCAGAACTGTCCCTCAATTCCTCCTGGGTGTCTCCAATGTTGCGATGCTATATTCAAATGAGAGATATGTATGACGGCAAAGAAGACATGTCCAAACCGGACTGGGAGAACCAAATACATCCGAAGACAAGTTTTTCCTGCCATTTCCCAGAGGATTGGCAGAGACTTGAGCTCGTAAGTCAATGGGGGGCAACAACATTGTTTGCTCCATTGGATCGGCAGAGACTTGAGCTTGTAAGTCAATGGGGGGCAGCGACATCGTTTGCTCCATGGGTTCAGATCTTGATGCTACCGGAAGTAGGAGACTCGCAGATTCAGGTGGTTTCTTCAGATATTGTATCACTTAGAGTCCCAAGTAGTAAGACATCAAACTCACGGATTTGAGGTATTCCTTTCCAATGAGTGTATGCATACACTGGGTTAGAAGTGGGTGGCCCATGCACCTACGACAATGGCGAGGTTGACTTGCCTTCCGGGGGCTTTTTGCAACTATAGCTCTACCCATGGCGGGCAGACAGTTGATGAAGATGAGAAAAAATATGGAAAAATCAATGTTTATCATTGTTGTAGAGTTCTGGAATTGGGGTGGCGCTGAGAAGACCACGTGCATTTTTGAGTAATGTATCGCGTACCCTCACCGGAGGTTCTGACGATTCCGCCACTCCTAGATGCCCCTGATAGTGGGTTTTATGCACATTCACCTACTTGCTATGGCCAGGATTCAGTCAGCCCAACCAAGGTATCAACTAGGCGACGCTCACATAAAAGAAAGAGGATGCAAACAGCAGCGTGTACATCTGATCTGCAACCTAGCAGCCCCCTCGAGGCACCTATGAGTGGCAATAGTATTAGCAACATGGAACCAGAACCTGCTGGTAATAATACTCCGACCAGCAGTAACCTAATGGTCAGCCATGACACAACAGTCAACGACGAGAACTATAGAATATACCTGGATTATGTCCTGGCAGATTGCGCTGGTTTTTACCAAATCTCCACCAGGCTGTGTGTAGTCCAAGGATGGGACTCGAGAAGGCAACAAGTGATGGTGAGTAAAACTGTTTAGGATCAAAGTGATTTAAATTACTTGTTTGCAGAAACACTGGTATCATCTTCATTTTGCAATGATTGGGGATATACTATCAATTGCATGCTTGTGTCCAAATGGGGGTCCAAATGGGGGTCTTGGATGTGTCCACGAACAGTTCTTGCGTGACTTTCATGAGGAGAGGTTTCCCGATGATGGCGCATTTAGACTCACAGGTGGGAAGTAATGCTCTATGCGATACACGCATCTAAAGGCTTTGGCCAGACAAAACTGCGATCTTATTTTTGCGTGAGTCCCGTGAGAGTGGGAACTTCCTGAACCGATTTTCAGTGGGAGGCCAAAATAGCACACAGACAAGCAGCCGGGCAATTGTTAGTTTTGAAGGCAGTAACCACGGTGATGGAATGTGGTCATGCACAAAAGATGGCCAAGGGTCATGCAATCACATCAAAGTCGCTTGCAATCACCTGCAGAAACTGCTGCATGGTAACAATGAGGCAGGTGTAGAACATCTAGACAACACCGAGGGAGATATTCTTGGTAGGTCCAGCGTTATCTTGTATTTCTGGATCTAATGTAATACTTCAGCGGCCCCTGTTCGTAATGGCACCCAGGGCGAGATAGCAATTTCGCACCTCCCAATACTTCCTCCTGCTTGGGCAATGTTACCTTCCGACAAAAGCTTGTACCCTCGATCAAGTCCAATTCGTGCAGTACCACCCTTGATTTGTCTTGATGCGTCATCATCTTGTCCATGCACCAGTGGCCGCACCCTGTATGATGATACACAAGCCTGCATAGAATGGAGCTGTATAGTCTTTGCATTGGTGGAGCCGCTGAAGACTCACATCCAGTTACAACAATGCAATACCTGCCCAGTCACCCAGCATCGTTTCATTGGCCCTGACCTCAGGGCAGCTGGCATTTTCAACTACAACAATAAAATCCTGCTCACTCACGAGCTTCTGGATGAATACACAAGTTCCTTTACTACTTCGGAGACACCTTTTGTGGCTTGGGTATCAGTGGTAACCCGCCGCTATGCGAATGGTGGTCACGATTTTATGAGCGAGGAGTTGTTTCGATCAGCTTGGTTTTCATACGTACGAATTCAACAGTTTGACAGCGACATGCAATGCATTCAATGCGGACCTAGCCCAGACGATGTTATATGGGATGGTGTAACACTGGCTTTTGGACGAAAACACGTCTTGGGATCATTGAAGCCACCTACAATGACGGAGAAGGATTCACCTATTCATTCCAACCGCAGATATATCTATAGCCAGCAAGCACTCACAGATCGATCGCTCCGGGATTTGTTGCGAAAAATCATAGCAAGCCCGATACTTTCAGATTTGTTGGCCGATGGTGGTTTGGAGAAGGGGCTGGAAACGGTTGTCAGTGGTGATGGTGTAGGAGACAGAGGGAGTAAAGGTATGCAAGAAGGGGACGCAAAGTCCCAAGCAGCCACAGTTGCACTTGACCACTTGAGTAAAGTCGACAATGCAGGCCAAAAATTGACGGCTTTAAGTGATGGCTTGGGGATATTGTTTGGGTGGTACTATGGCATGGATGCATACCGAAGTCAGCGCAAACCTCCTGCCTCATATCGTCGGCTCTTTCTCCAGGTATGCAGGCTTACGGTCTGCCTTGAATAAAACTGATGCATGAGAACAGTTATGTGCAGAAGAATCAATTCTTCAGATGGCAAATCGTCCAGCATTGGCAGATCTGGGCATATTTAACGAAACTCCTACCACATATAATGCATCACGGCTCATTGCTATTCCTGTCCTATTCGACGTTCTGAACGAGGAGGCTCAGCGTGGAAAGCCATACCCTCAACCATTGCTGGATATCTGTAAATGGATACATGCACGGGGGTTATTCATCTTGAGCAGACTACTGGAGCATGACGTACCATTAGGCAAAATCACTGCGATTGAAGGAAGAGATGATTGGGAAACTGTGAGTACTATAAACCATAAGCACAATATGTAGCATTTTGACTAGCGAGCTGAGGTAGACAGGATGTTGTTACAGCATGGCAAAAATTCGTGAACGACCTGCTTACCCTCATCTATGGTATGACCAAGAGAAACAAGGTCCACGAGGTGGCAAATGTTCAAAGTACTATTCCAAATATGGTCAGAAACGTCTGACAGGAGGAATTATGTGTGCTTGGTGTACGCACAGTATTTGCTATGGGTTTCATTGCATTCCACAAAGTGAGGGACGCAATGATGTATTCTCCGCCATGGTGACACGTTGGCCGACGGCTCCGAAAAGGGTTATTTACGACTTCGCTTGCGCACTAGGACCTTATTGTTTGACCAGGGAGCCAGATTTTTTTGCCGACACCTTGTTTGTGATCGATGCATTCCATGCAGGAGGTCATACCAAATGTGCGCCAGCGGCATTTTTAACAACATACTCATCTCTCGACCCACGGCTATCACACATCAATTCTAGTGCAGCAGAGTGCGGGAACGGAGGAATCAGTAGAATTCGGAAATCTGTGAGCTATATGGGGCAGCAGAGAGCCATACTCTACACGAAGACATTCATATCAGTGTGGAACCGCATGATCACCAGGAGGATGTTAGGGATTGACCGTAAAAGGTAACGCATAACTATCTGTCACCATGCAGGTACTGTGATTACGTGAATTTGAAGAAACTGTAATACTTACATTGTAAAGTCTGCCAAAACCGTGCCCAATTATTTTTGTCCTTCAACGGTCAGATGGGACCATCGCCACACCATGGTTTTGTGAAACCGCCCAGTGATGGTTCGGGGGGACTGTGTACCTGCCAGAACGGTTTTCAGCAACCATCGCTTCAGGTGACAGTGGCCGCATACCGTCGGGATAAGGGTCCGAGGAAACCATGCTTCCTGCAGTTCTCGTGAACCGTCTCCATGCGGTAAGGTCTGCCGAAACCGTGCCCAATTATTTTAGTGGCTCGACAGTTACGTAGGACCATCACAAAACCATGGTTGCGTGAGACTGTCCAGCGATGGTTCAGAGGGACTGTGTATCTGCCAGAACGGTTTTCAGCAACCATCGCTTCAGGTGACAGTGGCCGCATACCGTCGGGTTAAGGGTCCGAGGAAACCATGCTTCCTGCAGTTCTTGTGAACCGTCTCTATGCGGTAAGGTCTGCCAAAACCGTGCCCAATTATTTTAGTGGCTCGACAGTTACGTAGGACCATCACAATACCATGGTTGCGTGAGACTGTCCAGCGATGGTTCAGAGGGACCACGTATCTGCACAGGACAGTTTTCAGTGACCATGACCACGAGGACAGTCGCAGTGCACCGTGATGATGACAGAGTCCAGATAAACCGTACCTCATGCAGTTCCCATGAACCATCTCTATGCGAGAAAGTCTGCTCAAACCGTGCCCAAAGTTTCATGCTTTAACGGTCAGATGGGACCATCATTGTAGGGTTGTACAAACACCTAAAGCCTTCGAGTTCATACATGCTCCAATGGTTCTCACACTATCCACTCACCTCGGAGTTGCTACATACCATAGTTGCAACAATTCGTCACAACCATCGCCTGGCAGATTTTCGCGGATGCCATCGAGTCTGCGTTTACTGGGTGTCAGCATGGCCATCAGATTAGCCGCCTCAGAGGCATAACAGACCATAATGCGGCGAGATGGTGAAGTGAGGTGCTCAAGATAGAGATTTGGAAATCGTGAGTATTGGATCGCCAACCACGGACCACGGTCAATGGTTTTACAAAACTCTGGCTCAGCCAGTCGAACCACTTTTCAACGGTTTGTCGTACCGTGATTGTGGGAAAGTACACTACCATTTATATGACATGTCAGGTATTACCTATCCGAGACGCTCTAAGACAGCTAAGTGCTGACTAAGAGCTGACTAAGGCGGGATAAGACCGAACCCCATTTCCTGATGCACATGTCAGGCTTTGCGCTCTTCCAACGCGCTGAAACCTTCTACTCCCAAGGAAAGGTTGAGGAGGCTTTTGACGGGTACATCAAGTCTATCAGGAAGATCCTCCGCGATGAACTCCCCACCGCAAAGACCCAAGCTGCCTTCCTCCCATCCACAATACCAGACGATTACCCACGCGAGACGCTCGGCGCCATTTGGCGCAACTTTGTGGGCTTCTTCCGCGACCCCAACATGTCATTCACTGCCGAAACACACCCAGAAGCGTACAAACTCCTCGACTCTTTCCGACCCGGCAGTACGTCCAAGCTGCACGCGCGACTGGAGAGGACTTCCCGGGGGAAAGTCCTCCTGATGGCAATGCAGATTACGGGTGGTCTAACGCTAGGTCTGATGGCATGGGACAAGCACGATCGTGCGACTGCTTCCAAGCGGTACAAAGAAGTTCTCGACCTTGCGGCCACACACGAGCCGTTCACCGTGTTCGCCCGCGACACGGTCGGGCTTGAGAGGTGGGTCTACATTGAATTGCAGAATGCAAAGGATAACCTGGAGCACCTGGTGCGGAACGATATGGTGCATGAGGCGATGGTAGGTGGGGATGGGCATCAGAGGAGGGAAGTCGTGGATCTGCCGGTGCCGCAAGCCAGGATCGACAAGACGGGTGAAATCACTGCTGAAACGTCTATCGCGTTTGCTACGGACGTGTGTGGCAAGTGCGGGAAACGAGATGTCAAGCTGATGCGCTGCAGCTTGTGCAAGACCATTCGTTGTGAGTTTGTTGATATCTCTCGCCCATCCGATTCTTAACTCAACTATTGAATATTGAATATTTCAGACTGCGGCACAGTGTGTCAAAAAGCTGATTGGAAGTGCGTTGCATGATTTACTTCTTTCGGGGACCGAGACTTACTGGGACTGCTTCTTGTTAAGAGAACACAAATCCAAGTGTGTCAAGAAAGCTTAAGGCTACATCATCTTGTGTATTTGTACAACACGGGAAATTCTAACTTTTTTGTTAGTGTAAGTTTGACACTGGCACGTGTGTCAAGTGGCCAATCAGCCACTGCACAAGATCCATGGTCGTGTGCGTCCGAGTCCAAGAATCGAGCTCACCGCCCTTGCCTGGGCACGTTCCCTGAGCACACGACCCCAATGAATTTGAGCAGGGCGTGTCAACTGCCCAAATCTTACCATCATCCTACCTCTTTATTATATAAATACCTACAACTTGCGTTCGTAACTCCTCGTACAACCGTACACCCCCCCGACAATCGTTCGCCATGAGCATCCCTCACAAGGACACCCAGCTCTATGCCGCAAGTTGCAATCCCTCCCGACGGGCAAAACGACCTCGATCTCCGGAATCAACGCCACATCTCCCTCATCCAGACTCTCTTCTCAAGCTGCAACCACGAGGGCACGACAATGGAAATACAGCTTCCTCAATCATAGTCTCGTCTCACGCAACCGGCGGCGAGGTATCAATCCCGGCTGCTGCTGCTTCTGAAGGCGCACCTAAGCGTGGTCGGAAATCCACTTCCCGTGCTGCTCGCGAGGCGCAGCGAAAGCTCAATCATTCCATGATCGAGAAAGTTAGGCGGACAAAGATTAATGATGCCCTTGCTATGCTTAGAGCCATCGTTCCCGTCGATTACGGCCAGAATCACGACGACGGTGATGACGTCGACCGCCACGAGTCGACCAAGAAAAGGCCTACAGAAGATGACGGGGATAAAATGGACGAGAGCCGTGCGGGAAAGAAGAAGGTCAAAGGAAACAAGAAGGACGACAAAGAGAAGGAATACAAGTTGGAGATTTTGGTGAGGACAGTGGCTTTTGTGCAAGACCTGGTCGAGAAGGTGAGGGTCATGGAAGCGGATCGAGTGTGTCCTAAACACGGTGGAAACACATGCTCTTCGTCGAACGAGACGTCGACCAGGCAAGCTGACGACGGAGGTGGTTCTCCCACCTCCGATCATCCAGAAGTTGGTCGCTTACCGTCCATTTCCTCGTGGCTCCCTTCCTCCACCTTCCACCCTACTCCATCATCTCGATACCCCGACAGGAACATCTACCACCTCCCTTCCCCTCCTTCCTCAACACCCGTCGATCCTGTCAAAACAACTCAAATCCCGCCAATCCTCACGCTCGATCTGCCTTCGAGTTCCCGCGAAACCGCCTCTACATTCGGGTCTCGAGCCCCGCCTCTCACCTCTTCTGAAATGTATTTCCCAATTTCACCGCAGCGGACGCCTGAAGATGAGTCGGCAGCCTCTCTTCTCTTGCAAATCAGCAATTCACCTCCATCACTCTCTTTGGCACACCACACCACACTTTCGTTTTCGCCTGAAATCGAGCTTCCAAAATCGGCGGCTCTCTCGAGCAGCCGGTTGCAGTTCAAACCCCATAACACCGGCTTGCAAGCTCAGACCCCGAGCTCGATGCTAGGTCTAAACCGAACTCAGCGGAGGAAGTCCGTCGATTCGGTTTAGATCCTACCACAGTAATCTTTCGGTCCATATGTAAAGTTAACTATCATCATTACCACCTCGAGACTTCCCCGTTCTGTAACACCTGTATACGCCGTCTTCGTCAAACTGGACTGCTAACTGTCATTACATATACAATACGACGATTATTACGTTGGGCATGTATTATCATTATCAATACTCAGCCCAATATTAGTGTCTGTTGGATGTTTTCAAACAGTATTTGCCCCCAACCAAGCCGCGAACAAACTATAATTACAGTGAAGCTGTCAGCAAATCGCTGACCGCCATCCAGATTTACTCTATGCTCCAAATGGCACCCTCCGCCGCTTCTGTGCATGATCCGAACTGGCAAGAATCCGATCGCTTTCTTCCTGACGGCCAACGCCAACGCCCACACTCACACCTGTAGTACTGCCACCTGCAATCGGTGCGTCCTTCTCTAGCCCACCATTGGTTGCTGCTGCTGCTGGCTGCTGTCTGGCAGAACTTCGCAAAGCTGAACCTGGCCCACCAAGGGCCCATGATACCTCCACCGAACATTTGATGCTCCACAGCCAGACCAGACCAAACACGGGGGCACTCACAAGCACATTGAGTATTGGGAAGATATCCGGATATCGAGCAGGAGGGGCGAAAACCAGTTCAACAATGTGCAGGAACAAACCTGCCGCGTAAACCATCTGAAACAAGGTTGCAATTAATAGAAAGGAGACAAAAGTTGGCACAGGTTGGGTGGGACAACTCACAAGAGATAATAGTCGAACAAAGGATTTTTCGTGCAGTCGAAAGGGATTGTAACCGATCAATCTGTTCCACAACAGCAATGTAGCGATGTATTGCAGGGCCAACCCATCACGCTTCAGGAGAGGCCACATGCTAAGGGTATGTGTGTGTTTGTTGGTATCATACAGAAGAGCGGGAGAGAGAGAGAGAGAGAGACTGGAACAAGAATTTCACCAACCTGAAGACCGCAACATTATTGGCAAGTGCACCCCATGCAAATAAAGTAGAGTCGGGCGAGGAACCTGACAGAAGGAGGTTTATCGGCAACAATGGTAACAGTATTGTCTTCTCATGCACCTGGAAAGAGAACATGAAGAACGACATCGAAGCAGTGAGGAGAGCGTAGGGTAACAGGGGCAGGGTCGGTGTATGAGCCAGACAAGTGTTCAGCCGAGTATCCTTCCGTCTTGTCCGCATCTTTATCCCGCCTTGGATAAGCACAACCACGCCTGGCAAGAAGCCGAGAGCTGTGAGGCCTGCAGAAAGCTTGACAAGTGCGGACCGTGATGCCCTGTTCCTCCATTTGAACACAACATCAGAGGCACACCAGAAATTCGCGACTTTATCTTCGAAAAGACCGCGATTGAAAGGAAATATGCGGGTTATTGGATCAAAGATGGCAGTGTGAGGGGCAAAAGGTGGAAGGAAAGGCAGGAAAAGGATGAGGAATGTGAGAACGGTGACGAAGGCCAGCCGTATAAACAAGCGGGATCTGGAAAGAAATTTGTATGAGCTGTTGATTACACGAGAGAATTGATATATTTGTAACTTACCCTTGTGTAGGACCGAGATAAAAGCACTTGCCCAACAAGTATGAACCTATGGCGGGCGAGTAATAAAGTGCCATTTGCTTAAAGCCAAGACTTAGCACAAAACAAACAGCGCCAAGGAGATCTCGTCCGATCGCAAAGAAGTTAATTGCAAGCAGCGTCAAAGCTGGTGACGAACCGATCAGCACACAAACAATCCAGCGAAAAAAAAGACACACCAAGCATAACCGAGTTGTACTGAAAATGTCCAAAGTCGATCAGCAATAATGATGGTTGAAGAAGCAATGTCAGCAAAGCTAGATTCTGTGCATTTCGTTTTTCAAAGCTCAACGAACGTAGTAATGATAACAATAAACAAAAAGAATACCTGAGTTCGTCTGGAACGGCTACCAAGCCATGTGCGCACAAACATGAATAGCGCTGGCACGTAAATGAGCACGTCAAGCAACAGTACCGTAGCTCGCATGAATGTTTTGCTCTCGGCGCTCTCTACACCACGAGATTTATCCAAAGCAAACCACGAAGGATCGATCTGCGCGCCGCTATCATCAGGCTCTGGGGGTTAATCCACGAAGGAAGCAATGATCAACGTCGGAGAACGCACACGAGGCCACACAAGTATGAAACGTATGCCGTTAGTGGTGGGTAATCGAGTCCCCAGTATAGCAGATCGTGTGTATACCACTTGTGGATAGGAAGGTGAACGGTCAATTCCATCCAGTGACGCTGCGCCTCATAATCACCAAACATGGGGGGTGTGCCCTGTCCTGAGCAGCTCGTTAGAGTAACGTGCGGAGCCACAAGTTCACTGAAAAAAAAGACCAACCAGAATACGACCCGAGGCCAAGACACCATTTTATCCACGTTGACGCGACAATGGCGCCGGGGACTACCCAACCCTTCATACCCTGTCTATGCATCCACCTTATCCACCGTTTTCCCATCCCGGCTTCTCCGTCCGTGCTCTCTTCGGCGCTCTTGGCATGATGGGAAGTCGGCGAAAAGCTGGTCGGCTTCTCCAGCTCCGTGAGAGAACTGAAACTGAGGAGTCTGCTTTGTGCGTCACGGCGTCTTGGCCACGATGCTTGTTGATTGGGGTTCGGAGTGACCGGAGACACTGCACGAGACGAGAGAGGGGAGAGGGGTGGGGTCCGAAGCCAACGCTGGCTCTCAGACGTTTCGAGCAGGTGTCTGCGTGGTGTTGGCGAAAGAATTTGGGGTTGGCCAGATTCTGACAGAGAGAATAATTCTAGCGACAATTTCGACTGCTTCGGAGAGCTGCTTGATTTCACCGACGAGGTGCGTATTCTTGGCGGAAACTTGGAAGTCCCTTCCAGCAAAGCGAACTCGTCCATAAAGGCCAAGCCAATTGAGATAGCTGACATAATTAAATAAATTATTTACATTTCCCACGATCTCCTAACAAAACCTTGCCACGACTACCGATGTTCACTGAAGAGCTCAAAGCTTTCCGAAGACTCGGATACCGACATGTTAGTGCAACGTTCCCTTCTGAAATTCGATTCCGGGCTTGAATTTTACCCACCCACCCCCACAGATCCTGCTACAAGCTCTCAACTTTGCTACGGTCATTACGTCTGGGCTTATGATATGGAAAGGACTCGGGCTCGTCACCAATGCGGATTCACCGATCGTCGTCGTCTTGAGGTATGCATTGATCACTGAGCAAATGAGTAACGCTGACTTTGTTGTTGTGATTTTTAACCCCCCCTCTCGCTTGGTTGTAGTGGATCGATGGAACCAGCTTTTTACCGTGGGGACCTGTTGTTTTTGACGAATCCTGCGCATGAACGGTACCAAACGGGTGATATTACGGTGTATAAGATTCCTGGGGCTGATATCCCCATCGTACATCGGGTGATCGAGACGCACGATGTAGTTTCGAATGTGAACGTGTCGGATTCCCAGTGCGTTTTTTGTTGTTGTTGTTGTTGAACAATTAGCATAGCAGCGTTTCGTTTTCTTTCTTGTCGGCTGAGGGTGTTGTTGGGGGCTGACAATTGTCGTCACTAGGTCGGTACCGGAGCAATTGCTTTTGACAAAGGGCGACAACAACCACATAGACGATATAGAGTTGTATAAAGGCATGGATTGGATTGAGAGGAAACATGTCATCGGGAAAGTTCGAGGGTGAGTAGTCATATCTTGCTATGCACCGGGCCTTCTCGTTATAGTCTCTGTCCTTGCAGATTCTTGCCATATATTGGCTATATAACCATTGCATTGGTGAGTTCTCCTTGGTGGTTGATCGGTGATGTATAATAATATAACGGCTTTGTTGGTTTGTTAGAACGACTTTCCGCAGCTGAAATACGCGCTTCTGGGTGGGCTGGGTCTGATGGCGTTGATCCAGCGTGAATAGATTGTTGCATGAGTTTGTAAGAGCTTTTTTGAAAAATATAATTTCCGTAACCATCTGAGTCACGAGCTCATTATTCTTTTACTTGTGACGGATCCTTTACAGACCTCGCGCAAGTTAGGCTGGGAAGATTTGAACGTTTGCTATATATGTAAGAGACCGATGATCGTTTCTGTCAATTTTTGGGTGATTGTTCGGAAACTCTCCCCCTGTTATACCACAGTTTACCAGTTTGCCCAGGCTTGATTTGGGAAGTGAGTCATGGGAACAAGGTCAGGAGAGGTAATGCGCCTTCGCGTTGGTCCCGAGGCGTCAGGCCCCAGCCCTCCTCCTTGGGTTGAATGGTGGAGGGTTATCATTTCGCTAAAATAAAAGTTGCGAGGCTGCACGTTGTTTTCGGACTGATAAAGGGGGCGCAATATAGATATCCCTGAGCCACTACATATGAAGACAAGAGCGAACGCTCGGTGAGTTGCGGACCGGATAGCCCGGGACTGGATCGGCATCGGACGGAAGCAATCTTGGCGACATCGAATAACGAAAACAATGCATATACGCAGACAATGATCGGCATTTCGTACCGGTGTTGTCGATATCATACGCAGAACAAGGACGACCGACATGGGTATATGCGACGCTGCCCCCCAACGTTGTATTATTGGTTGCCACTCATTATTATCATGTTCAGATGTATTGGCGGTTCGCCTGCTCGCTATCAGTCATTATTATTATTGCTGTCTATTGTGCGTGATAACGGATCAATAATTCGAGAACAATGACCCGGGGAGAGAAACGGTATAGCACAACCCCGATAAGTCGGCCTCCGACGATCGGGGACAATCTCACTGCCGCGGCTCAACGGTTCGCTCGGTGTTTCCCGGTTCTGTCACTAACAAACAAAACAAACAAATTATTTTCTCCATTTTCTCCATTTGTCGCTTGCCCCTCATCGTCGTCGTCGTCGTCGTCGTCGTCGCAGACAACGTCCTCGAGATCGCCCACATCCAGTCTCTGTGTCCTATGTTCTCTCCATAACACACCGTATTCGACACCCGGTGGCCCTGTTCAATCAAGACCCTGGAAATTGAATATAATATTCCTCAACATATTTTTTTAAGTAACGTACTCACAAATATATTCGCCTGCCCCTTGTCCCTGGACTCTGCCCTGCACCCTCTCTCCCTCTCCACCCACCAAATGGATTCTCAGTCCCAGCAGAATCAGCCCAACGCGACCACCACAACCGCACCGTAGGTCTTATCGTCCTCTTTTCCCGCTCTCTGCTAACCCTGAACAAGCCAAATCCGCTCACGTATCACCGTCGTTTGCGCAGAGGTTCGTTTTGGACCCGCTCTCTTCTCCCCATTTCTCACTCTCACTCACGCCCTCTCAGTGCAAACGCCTCAAATTAAAATGCGACAGACGTAATCCTTGCGGTTCTTGCACAAAACGTGACACCGTCTCTCGCTGTATCTACTCACCCGCAGCGGCCGAAAAAGTGTACGTAAACACACACAGCGCTCGCTCCTCCCCAATGATATAGCCCTTATTCGCTCCCTTCACAGCGATCTCCACTCGTTGAACAATAGACTTATCCAAGTCGAGACAACCCTCACACAGCTTACTTCGGGTATGCCTCTTTCAACCACTTTTTCAGCCGCCCTCAATTCTCGCCCGTCTGGCAATGGCGGCGGTGGCGGCCCCAGTGCTTCTGGTGAAAGAGTCGGCTATCCAGGTTCTGCTCTCTCGATATCCCTCCAGGACTTGGCTGCGTGGCTCGATCAGTTGGACGTCGACAAATCCATTTACGCCTCCTTCAACTCCTCCGCAGGCCCATCAAGCACCACCACTTCTCCAACGTCACTGTCTCCCCTCAGATATCTCGCAACGCTCACGTCCCCATACTCACCGAACCCTGTCAAGCTCGAGCCCACATCGGTTTATCTCCCACACCCCATTCTTCCATACAATCCCGACTCTGAGCAGCACATCACAACCGCCCTTCTCCTTCCGCCACTCAGTGTCTACAATAACGCCATTTCTTCTTCCCAATCTCGTTCCTCCACCAACTTCTCCTCGATATCCCCAGCACTTCTCGCGCTTCTCCCACCTCATCATCACCACGCAACAATCCTCAACATCCTCCACCCCATCCTCCTCCTCCGTCCTTCTTTCAACTGGCACCACTTCCGCAGTCGCATCGACTGCTTGTTTGATTCCAGCAAGGGAATTTGCAGTAGCACAACGAGGACAAAAGCCCAGAATGCCCGCGCGATATTCTTTGGCACTCCCTCGGCCAGCCCACCCAGGTCCTCCAGACTACCACAGCTGCGGCCACCATCGTCACCTGGGACTTCGAACTCGGGCTCGCAAGTTCAGGCACCACCACCACCACCAACCATCAGCTTCTTTGCCGCTACGGCTGCTGCGTTCGCCCTGGGCGCACTCGTTTCGGGGAAGCGTACAGAAGTTGGGGTAGAGGTCTGGGATGGTGACGGCGGTGGCGATGATGAGGGGTTGTCGGAAGATTCGGCTTCCGGTGCAGGAACTGGTACGGGTGCAAGCAGTGATGAAATGGTTGTGGATGATGGCATGCGCGAGCCTGGTAATGGCGCTGATCGGTCACAACCACAGTCACGGCCACCATCACGACAGCGGCGGGGCCGGCGGCGACGTTGGATAAAGAAAGAGTCGTCGCCTGCGTATTTGTATGCATTGTCCGCACAGGCGTTGTCCGTCCATGAGGCCAGTGCGCCGTTGGATCTGGATTATCTGGTCGCGTGTATATTGCAGGTGTTGTTTTTGTTACTTGGGAGGAGTAGTGGCCGGGGCAGCAGTGGGGATGGAGCGGGAGCGGGAGCGATGAACAACGGTGTTGGAACGGCGTTGTTTCCTCTGGTGAGTCGTAATTGCATCTTTTTGGTCGATTACCACCAGAGTCCATGTTTTCACCTCTCTTCCCTGTATGCACAGGTCAGCAAAATGGTAAACATTGCATGCCAGATGGGGCTGGCGGCGGACCCTGACGAGGTGCCCGGTCGCTACACCTTGTTCGAGGCAGAGACTCGGAGGAGGCTGTGGTGGGAGGTTTTTTATTACGATTTGTGAGTCGTTTTTGGGGAGGATATCGAGTGGGAGGGACGCACCGTTGTCTCATTGCTTTGAGAGTAGGTTCGTGTCGGATTGTATGGGCCACCCGCCGCTGATTCTGGATGGTTCGTATACGGCACGTATGCCGGCAGATGTTGATGAACAGGCGTTTTCGCCTGGATCCAGTGTGCTCCCGAGGCTAGACACGTCTGGATATGGACGTGGACTTGGACGGCTTGGACTTGGACTTGGGCATGGGCATGGGCATGGGCATGGAGGAGGATTTGGGGAAGGAGGGAATGCGGGTGGGTTCAAGTACTTTGAGCTTAAATGCCAGTGCGTGTTTTATCTTCCTGGTCTTCTTTCTTCTATCTTGTTTTACTTCATCCGGCGTTTGCCTTTTGTTACGCAATTTACGTTCGCCTCTTCTTTTTTTTCTTTCTTTTCTCCAGCCCTTCTATTCCCCTCTCCACCTTTGTTCCTTTGTTGATTATTTTTTTGCATGTCGCCTTCGTGGATAGACTCGCCCAACTAGTCCGAAGGGTGAAACGGCGCACTAATGCGAACGAGCTCGGGTATACCATTGACCAGGCAGCGGGGATCGAGGTGCAGGTGCAGGCGTGGCTCAATGGCCTGCCGGAGGAGTGGAGGCTCAGCATGAATGCGCACGCAGTGGAGGATGCCAGCCAAGACGTGACGTCGCCTTGGACGACGACACCGACACCGACGACTGCTATCATGACGACAACGACCATGATGACGATGATACTCGTGGCGCAGCGCTGTGAGCTGTCTATCGCTGCCCACCGGCTCATTTTGAAACTCTACGTGCCGTTCTTGCGCGTTGGTGGTGCACCTGTGCCTCACCAGGCTGCCCATGGGACAGTTAATGCTGCACATGCGATCTTGCATGCCTGCAAGGTCCTGCGTGCGCTGTGGGAACGTCATTCGAAATTGGCAGCGGCGACTTCGGCGGCGGGTTCGGATTCGGGATCTGGTGACGGGAGGCTTGGTGGGGTATTGGGTATAACAAGCCGGAGCGGTTGTATGCTGGTGCCGGTTCCCGCGATATTTGACTTTTACTCGTTTGAGCGGGTGGTGTTGGATGCAGCTGTGGTGTGTGGGCATGCAGCGATCAAGCAGCCGTCGGCGGTGTGGGCGGGCGTTGCGTTGGATGATGTTGGTGCTGCGTTGCAGGTTTTGAGTGATGTTGGGATTGGGGTAGGGGTGGGAGGGGCGAGGAAGGCCTGCGCGGGCGTTGGAGTTGGAGTTGGAGTAGAGGGTGAAGTGCCGTTGGACGAGGCGGTGGGTATCGTGGAGGCGTTGAAGAAAAAGGCAGAGGCGGCGAGGTGTGGTGGTGGGTTGGGGAACGCAAGCGCGAGTGCGGTGGGGACGAAGAGGAAGCATGGGGAGGTGGAGGGAGGTGGAGTTCCTAATGGAGCGGTGGTTGGTGGGTTCGAGTTCCCGTTCATCGTGGGGCCGGCCGGGGGTGCTGGTAGTGTGAGTTCGCTGTCGGGGGCGACGGCTGCCACGCAACATCAGCATCAGCAACCACATCGGCTGCCGGAGGCGTCTCCACGGACTTTGGCTACGCTTGAGTTGTCTTCGGAACGTGCGCCAACAAAACACGAGGTGCACAACAGCCCACAGTCCACGGGGAGGGTAGGAAACGAGGGTGTGGAAAAGGAAAGAGAAAGAGAAAGAGAGAGGGAAAAGGAAAAGGACAAGGACAAGGACAAGGAAAAGGAAAAGAAGCACACCAGGAAGACACATTATCCACCTGTTGGATTCCGTGTACGTCCTCCTCGGGATGGTTCACCACTTGTTCGGCAGCGAGCTGGCTCAGGGGAGACTACGACGAGCAATTCGAGCGATTGCACGATGCAGGCACCGCTGTTGCGGACTCCTTTGCAACAATCTATGGTTGGGGTCCCGAGGACTCCTCTACTAAGCACTCCGCCAACGCCGGCTTCTATTTCGCCTGAGCTAGGGTTCCAACAGCAACACCATCAACAGCAGCAGCAGCAGCAGCATCCAGCGCAAATGAATCAAGATGACGTGTACGGACGGTCCCAGTCTTCTGCCCAGGAAGTGCGGATGCCGCCAGCGACTTCTCATATGGTTGGAACTACAGGTGGGGACTTCTCGTTGCCGTTTGGGAGCGGAGAGGGCGTGGATGGGACTCAACGACGGCGGTTCAGTATTCATGACCTTGCGCAGAATTCCCTTCATCATCATCATACTCAACGACAGCACCAACACCAGCACCAGCAACAACCGTACCAGGGTTATGTCAACACTCACGACACTCCGACATCTGTGTACAGTCAACATCACCACGGTGCTCAGTTTGAACAGAGCCGTGCGGTGCCGTATGATAAATCTCGCGCCAGCTCGTTTGCCCCATCGTCAAGTCCCTACGGAAATGGGTCAGGGCCTAGTCCACCTTCGCAGCCTCCTCCAGACGCAAGTTCGATGTACTCTGGTGCGTCAAATGGGAACGGAGTTGTCAGCGCAGGCTCCTCGAATTTTGGACCCGGACCCGAGATGCCGTCGCATCTTCTGAGCGCGACTCATTATGGAGCAGCAGCCCGATCTCACACGACACCGGCTGTTTTTACTCAGCCGCAACCTCCTCCCCCTCCGGGTGGCCAGGGTCTCTACATCTCGGCTGGGTATGACTCGCAATTCGGCGGTGGTGCGATGCATGAACACCACCCACACCACCACCACCACGCGCCACCGGGATTGCCACTTGTTGGGCTTGGGGGAATGACAACGCCTCCTGCGATGGATAGTCTAGGTGGCATGAGCTCATCCGTCCCCAGTACTCCGTTGTACGACAAGACCCACCACTCGGTATACAGCATGAAGCCGGATCAGCCCCAGCATCATCAGCATCACCATGGGGAAACGATGCAAGAGCCGTACCATGTTGACCATGCACATGACGCATCGCAGGATCACGCCCTTTCACTGACATCGTCGCAGTCATCGTGGTCACAGACGAACGGTACCGAGTATTGGACCGGAGGATATTACCAATAGGCGGGGGGACGGGGTTGGACTTTGTGTCTCTTCGCATATGTATCATACCTATGGGATGGTCTCTTTTCTTCCCCTGGGGATCTCTGTGGGGTGTTGTTTTATGTTGCAAACGTTCTTCGCTGGGGTCGTGTTTGGTATCGTACATTGTCCCTTTGCTCTCGCTGCCTCCATTTATGACCCTCGATGCCCGAAATACCCCCGCTCTCGTTCTCCCCCCGCCGATATATCATATCTCGACTTCCCCTTCTGATGGTGATAACAGCGGCAGGTGAGTCGACCAAGCTGTTACCAACTCACGTTGTTGTTGATGCAATCTTCTTGCGTTACAGGTCTCTTATGAATGTCATTCATTTCGATTTTTTTTAATTACCATGAAGGATGGGTAGTGTTTTGCATGTTCGATTTTTCATCATATGCATGTCATAAAATGTATCATCTTTTACTGGGGTTCCTTGCGACTGGGCTATTGATATCATGATTTCATGAGTTTTCTCCGTTAAATGACTTTACTTGTACGTAGGTTTTGATGAAGTGGAAAGTCGTCGTTGGTGCTGCTGTATCAATAGAGAAAGAGAGGTGGCATTCTGGCCAGCTGGTGAACTTCCAGAACTCCAACACCAAATGGGTGGAGACACGAATAAATTGAAATACGTATATCCAGTTTGTATCTCATTTTTTGGCTATCCATCCCGAAACCAGGGTCTTGCCCTGTGGCGATCTTCCCGAGACTCTGCCATGAGTAGAATAAGACGCCAAAACGCGTTCAGTGGCAAGTTCGTCTATCAGACCCAAATTCTTGGGTGGTGGTGTGTCTGATGGCGATGAATTGGAGAGCCGCGACTCGTTGAGAAGCCGTCGTGCACACTGTTGATGAAGCCAAAGTTGAATAAAGAAGCAAGATAACAGCCATTCAGATGGAAGAGTCACCAATTTGATTCCAAACCATGCTCGCACAGTAATGCCTGTCGGGATAGAGTTTTCTGGCATGTCATCATCTGTCATATCGACAACCATTAAAAACATTTTGATGGCAAGGGTAACGTCTCCTGATGTATATGCGATCTCAGCTGCATGCAAGACGAAGAATGGATTTTGTGGATTAAGGAGCAACGTGTGTGATAAAGATTGCAGCGCATTGGTGTACCTGGATGCAGTTTGTCATTAGAAAAGGATTACAGAACGGATGGGAATGGCCTCACTGGTTGCGAGATGAGTATATGTCCGTAAGCTCAAGCCAGCCCTCGACATCAGAGTAGAATGTATCAAGATATTTTGAAAGTTCTTCAATGGCGCGATCAGTTTTCCCTATTCGGCGGAGAACAGATATCTTCCTTTTCCATATGGGCTAACACAGGTGAAGAGGCATTAGTATGGTGGGGATTGGAAACCAGAACGTTGGCTCCACCCCATTTGCGGAATCAGCCGCCAAGAGCTCGTCATAGTACTTCATGGCAGTATCTGGAGACTCCGTAGCTTCCATTCGGATACCTGTCAGACATTCGACACGCGGAGAGCCAGGGAATTTATCCGACAGCAACTGCAGACATTGCTACATTTTGCTTTCGTGAGCCCAACTTTTAGGAAATGACTATGCAGCGAGGACATACGTCAGCAACATCCAATCTCCCAACATCTATGGCGGCCAAAGCTAGCTGTTCCAGGAATGCCCAACCTGCCATGCATGTAAAGGAAACTGAGGATGTGACTTCGAATGCACGAGTCCACCAGCTCACCCTCTTCCCCCATTTTGCTGGTCGCATTTCTTTTGAGTAAAAGGACGCCACTTTCGAATGTTTCTTGGGATTCGCGGGTATCGGTTGCCCTGTAGTGGGCTAGCTTTTTCAGAGCCTTCGCTAGTGGGTCTGGGTCTGGCATTTGCCAGTGCTGCATAGTGTTGTGGGCAAAACTCGAACAAGCAAGCGCCAAGCGCCGGCGCGGCAAAACATAGTTGGGGAGGGGTTGGCGAATGCTGGCGACACTGGCGCAACTGGCGACAGCCGTTTTTCATTTTCTAGGACATCTGTAGCTACAAGCCAAGGGATAGTAACAGAGATTTTGAATCCCATTCCTCTCCACCAGGTCCTTTGTCTCCGTGAACTGAACTCTCCTCCTCTTGGCTGAGAGGTACAACACCCTTTTTAATGCCATCCAACTCTGCTAGGTCGTACACTTCAGCTATATCGACCTCCGGACCTAATCCATCCCCCTCTCTGATGTCTGGCAGTAGTTACACTTCATCTGCCATCGTTTCGTGGTGGGATGCTTGTGGCCTTGCTTTGCGAAGTGTTCTTCAATAAAGCTATCAGCAGCACGACCACCAGGAGGCTTTTTTGAAGACGACATGGAGTGAAAAGTAATATAAAAAAGGGGCTTTGCATTGATTTTGCCCCCAGAAAATTTAAATTAGCACGAGTTGCGCCAAGTATTGCCAACCACCAATATTGCGCCACTGTGGCGATCGCCAAGCGCCACGCCAGGCGCGGCAAAATGGCGCAGTTTTGCCAACAACACTACCAGTGCAACAAGTTGTCGTGTCACGTGTGGTGATCATCCGACATACTAGTAGCTCATGTCTCTCCTCTCAAATTCCTCTATTTCCCCCAAAGATAGTGAACACCCGCCCATTATGCACACGGTAGCACTTGCTCTGGGCACGAACGTGGGGGATCGCTTTGCCAATATCGAACTCGCACTACGTTTCCTCGAAACCCCACTACACTTCCTGGATGGTCACGGGGAACACACAAGGTTAGCAATCATCAACACGAGCTTCATGTACGAGACGGCGCCGATGTACGTTACAGACCAGCCCATGTTCATCAATTGCGCGTGTCTTGTACGTCGTTCCCTAGTTGAGGCTCAGAGCGTCTAACGATCGGTATATTGTTCACAGGTTGAAACCAACCTGCCCCCCCACATACTCCTTACACTCCTGAAAAAAATTGAAACAAAAGTCGGCCGTGTTCCCTCGGTTCGCAATGGGCCCCGTGCCATCGATCTAGATATTCTAACATATGATTCCGAGATTGTTGATACGAGGGCCGAAGAAAACAGGTGTTCTTTAGACAACCTGGACGGAGAGTTGGTTATTCCACATCCAAGAATGGCAGAACGGGAGTTCGTCCTGAAGGCAATGGATGAGTGAGTAAACGCATTTTAATTCGCTGAGCACACAGAAACCTATCCTGCTAACTCACGAATCTGCCATAGCATGATTCCAGAATTCGTTCATCCCGTCATCAACAGGAGTATCCGTGCGCTTTTGAAAGAATGTACTAATAATCGATTGGATGGGACGTCCATGAGAAAAGTCATCCCCTTCCCGCGTTACCCTATCTCTACTTCCGTGACATCTGACTCAGCTCTACCTTCGTTCACCTTGCCCGTTCCAGCCACATCAACCTACTGGAAGTTCCTTCCGTCACCCTCCGAGGCGTCCGCCCAACAGAAAACTTATATCTTTGCAACCTTAAATGTGACGCCCGATTCCTTCTCTGACGGATCCATGTACAATTCGCTCCCAGCTGCACTGTCGTATGTAACCTCATCCGTCGCTGCAGGTGCCGATATTATCGACATTGGCGGTTACTCCACTCGTCCTGGCGCAGCTTATGTTTCACCCCAAGAAGAAATATCTCGTGTGGTCCCCGTCATCGAAGCTCTGCGAGAACTGCAGCAGCCCATCCCAGCGAAAGTCAAGGACGTCCTGATCAGCGTAGACACATTCCGGGCAGATGTTGCTAAAGCGGCAGTGTTGGCCGGCGCCAATTGTATTAATGATGTCTATGCGTTTACTGGACCTGAATATCCTTTGACGAAAGCTTCCATTGACCACCTCTTTGCTATGCGCCAGGTCGCGAGGGACTTGGCCGTGCCGGTCGTACTCATGCACTCCCGTGGTGACGCGGGCTTAAACAAAGATTATTCAGCTTACGAGGCTTCTGTGGGTGGCACAAGGGGAGCGGTGTTGGAAGGAATTCGGGTTGAGCTGGGGAACAAGGTGGACGCCATTGTGAAAGGGAGACATGGCATTAGAAGGTGGTTTGTCATCGTTGACCCTGGGGTGGGATTTAGCAAGACTCTAGAGGGAAATTTGGACGTCCTCCGGCAGGCCTCCTCCATCACCACAGAAATCGCACTGCCTTCTGTTGTTGGGAGACAAAACTCTCTTGCAGGTTATCCTCAACTTGTTGGTGCTTCGAGAAAATCATTCTTGGGAACCATTCTTGAGCAACCAGATTCGGATGGCAACTATGAAGGAAGGTCAACTGAGCCAAGGGAGAGATGTTGGGGCACCGCAGCCGCTGTGGCATGTGCAGTGCAACAAGGTGCACTTGCAGTGAGAGTGCATGACGTGCTGGAAATGGGCGATGTAGTTAGGGTCTCGTCCGCACTTTGGCGACACGGTTGAACATTCCAAACGACGGTATGACTCCCTGCTTCATGTATAGCGATTTACACGCATTTTCATAAATTTGTATTGTGCATATAGCGCCTATTATGCATACAGAGGATGGGGGAAAAGGGCGCCTGGATGCACTGGGCGAGTCGTGACGGACTACTGGGCGTCACAATTCTAGAGTTAATCCAAAGCCTCGGAACCCTTGATATCGAGGGTGATGTTAGGATGTTACTTTTCAGGATTTGGGTTCCTGAGTGGAAAGTTGTCAGTACTAGGCAATGAATGGCAATACCAGACGAAGGGAATAGAAATCAGATAGGAGCGAAAGACGTTAGATGCATCGTTGTCAACACGGTAGTTTCAGTGTGAACTATGCTTGATTCGGTTGTGTTCATCGTATGGTAGTGCCGAGATGGTCAAGGACGGACGACGTAAAGATACGATTATGTGAAATGACGACTCACATCCTCCGTTTTCCACCTGGTAAAGTAGTAACATTTACGAAACTGCAGCCAGAGCATCGTCAACCCATAGAACGCATCGCAAGGAAAAGGAAAGGTAACATGCCGGCGATTGTAAAGAATGCGCTTCTTAGCCCGACCTTTGGGTGTTTTCTTCTTCTCCTGCTTGTCGACCTTTGGAGTCTGTGACTTGACTTTGCCAGCACGGGCGAGAGAGCCGTGAACTAAGGAGTCAAACAGTTAGTCGTCAACAGAGATCCTTCACCAATGCTGAATACCTTTTCCCATCTTGCTGTTGACGGCTGAGGAGAACTTTGGTGGTTGGTGCTATACAGTGGTGGCGCAAAATTGTAAATTTCGGCATCGACGGCAAGTCCTTACATAATCAGCGAAATTGTTTGCTTCCGCTGACTCCGAGTCCGTATGGATAGTTTTCGCACAAGTTTTGGGATCTCTCCCAGTCCAGGCGACCCACACAATTAACCAGTTAACCGCTAACGTGCTTGGCAGTCTTGGATAGGTTCTAGTCGCTAGTGAGCGTGACCGTCGGGAGAGTTCACCAGCCGAGTTCCGACCGTTGTTTACGCCACTGGCGTCGCATATACAGCCAAACTGCGTTCTCTCTTCACCCAAATAATCAAGTTGCCTTATTGCAACAAGATCCATAGCCCAACATTCTACGGCCGCAGTGTCAGATCTTCACGTTCAATCATGTCGAATCCATCTCAGTTATCAAAGTTTCTGGTTGACCTGAAGGAACGATACCTGTTGGATGTTCGGGAGGCAAATGGCAAAGCCTCTGAGTGGACCGTTGTAATGGGGAATGAGGCAGGCGGTCCGTCGTTCATTTTTGCTTCCCTCACACGCTTGTTTCTTAAGTGTTTGTTCTACAGATCTTGACACGATCGCTTGTTCGATCGCGTACTCGTGGCTTGAGACCGAGGTGCACAAAAGACCGACAGTCTCTCTCATCCGCTTTAACCAAACGGATCTCACATTGCGCAACGAGAACGTACACGCCCTCACCCTGGCAGGGTTGGGGAGCGACGGCCAAGAGCTGCTGTACGTCAGTGAACTGCCGGAGAGTAAAAGATTTCCTTCCAATAAATTCGCACTCGTCGATCACAACCATATTGGGTCATCTTTCATCACCGATAATCCAACAGCCCAGGTGATCGCTGTTGTCGACCACCATGAAGACGAGGGTCTGTATAAAGATACCGCAAGTCCTCGCATCATTACGCAAGCGGGAAGTTGTTCTTCCCTAATCGCGCATCTCTGCCCAACAACGCTACCAGCAGACCTCGCCACGCTTCTCCTGTGCGCCCTCCTAATCGACACGGGAGGTCTCAAGAAGGGAGGGAAAGGCCTTCAAGTCGATTTCGATGCCGCCACCTTCTTGGTCCCTCTCTCAACGCTTGCCTCCTCTGTGCCTCACGGTCTCGCCACAGCACAACAGATTCACGACGCACAAGCGATCCAAGATCTTACCAATGAATTGGAGGCATTGAAGGAAGATTTATCCCGCCTCAGTGTGTGGGATCTCCTAAGGCGCGATTACAAAGAATATACGTACCAGCTTCCATGGGCGGACCCACGGATTAGCATCAAAGTTGGTCTTTCCACTGTTCCTCTCAGCTTGGATTCTTGGATCGTCGACGGCAAACTTGAGAATCAAGTACAGCCCTGGATGGAGTCACGAGGACTCGCCGTTCATGGGATACTTACATCCTACCGAGACACGAACAAGCCCGGGAAGAGTGGCAAGGGAAAGCACAGGAAGGAGCAGGTGTGGACTGTTCGCGAAGGTACGGAGACAATCCAGGACAGCACATCGGAAGATCGCCCCCCGCCACGGGTTCTGGATCTCGATACTCTGGCGGGGAGATTATTTACGGGTCTGGAGGCCAGTCAAGAGCTGGAGTTGAAGAGGAATAAGAAATTTGACATCGACAAGCGGGGCAGTCTTCCTGCTGGAATGACGGCGAGGGTATACGATCAAAAGGACACGGATGCCTCGCGAAAAGTTGCGGCCCCCACTCTCAAGACAATTTTAGCGAGTCCAGGCCCCCTGCCCGAGGTTGTAACTGTCAATTCGGACCGGCAATAAATCTTCATGCCATACATGTCATTACCTGTGGATAGGTTGAATATAGTCTCCAAATTTGTACGAAAGCGAGTTGTTGATCATCCTTCAAATGATTCATCACTGTATTGCCAAGCCGGCTTTGGTGTGCCATACGTCCAGCGGTTAGCTCTAGATCGATGTATGGCAAATATGTGCAGGAAGACTCATCACAAGTTGCCTTCGCGACTCAACAGAAGAGCAAAAAACTGTTGTCAATTCATGGCTAAAATGGGTACAACTAAAACTACGTGCACATCAGACGATAACTAACAAGCAAGCGAACGAAAAAGGTGTCATCTACATGTACTTCTTCTTCTTGCCCTTCGTGGAGACGACACGATGTGGCGTAATATCGTCTGCGTTGTCGCTGATACTAGGCTTTGGCCAGAAAACCTGGTTCACAACATCCAGCTGATTATCGTCGACCTTGGGTACGATGGAAGTGCCGCAGGAACAACAGTGGTTGACCCCATATCTGCCGCTCTGCAAGTTGCGCTGGCAATTGGGGCACAGCTCGGGCAAGTTTGTGTTCGCAGATTCGCGAATCTTCTCGCGAGCCTGTGTTAACTTCACCATCGTAACAATACCCAGCTTCTCTGCCTCCCACAATTCGAGTGGCTCAGCCCTGTTGCACAGCGCTGCATACGCCGGAGCAAGCCATTGTTCGATGTTGTGTCTGTTGGCAAGCACAATCTTCTCGACGGGATGCACCACAAACTGTTCGTCGCCTAGTTCGGAGATGGCTCTCTGACGGATTTTCTCCATCCCGAAGCAAGTCGAGATAGAGAGCAGAGCAGCCAATTCACCGAAGGTCGGATTGTAATCCATGTGCATGCTGGACGCGAACGAGTTATTTGGGGGAACTTTGCAAGAGCTTGTTGATGAGCAGGAACATACCCATTGTAAAAGAAGTCAACAAGACACTCGAACTCAAAAGATGTCACATTAGCCAGAGGGATGGGGTTATCCGCGGATTCGCGAGGGCGCCTAATGATGGACCTAAAACTCTCGGATTCACGGACGAGAAAGTGGTGGTGAATCTTGAAAAGACGATTTTCCACCTAGATCGGGAATCCGAGCAGTGGATGAGTCGATTTTATGATAACGAGATATAATCGAAAGGGCCCACCAGAAAAATTGACATCCCTTCTTCGATATAGAACTTTGGGTGACAAGATGGTAATTCAGGCAGGGCAACAACGACGGAATCCGGAGTTTCTGGGATGGTCTGGTTGCCCATAGACTGGAGACTGCATACCGAACTCATCACGGTCATGGAAAGAGGGACAGAACAGTGATTGCGATAAGGAATGGGGATTTTAATAGACAACATGCTCTACACACGTGTGTTTAGACGTGTACGGTCAACGAGGTTTTAATCTTCTCTTGCGTGGCAGCAGGCGTTGTGTTGGATCTCGTGGAAAATCTCCAGTAGACCGTTCGATGTATCAAAGAATACGCATGCGGTTCCAACCTGTTCAGACTTCCTTCTCATGATGTTCAAATTATCAGATAGATTCAGATTCCAAGGCACTGAGCACTCACCTCTGCTGTGTGCTCAAACCCGCCATTACATGTTGATTCAGGTCGTCCTCACGAATGTCACCAATGATTGAGCGTGGCACGGGGCTTCGCGCCATCGAGAGATATCGCCGAGTCGATCGCGGCGTTACAGCAGCGTCAAATGTACTAGTATTTATTTATACTAGTAATAAAAGTATGTACTAGTATATTCAACTCGAACGGCACTATGTCCTATAAGTACACGGCAGAAGATCCACACAGGTCCCAGAATTCCCACCTTCACGACCGACTTGAAGGCTAACTACGCCCAAAAGTGGTTAGACTTGGCCCACTTGTGGCACCTGACTGAGTTGCCAAGATCGTCACCCGTCTACTTTCAAGTTCACCGTGACCGTTGTTGGACGCTTTGGGCCGCTGTAAGCATCGAAAACACCTTTTTCGGCAAGCTCTCGCCCTGCGGCTGCATCTAGCGCATGGTTGGCTCCGTTTTCAAGAATCTGGAAGATGTCTGCAGGGAGGCCAACGCTAGAAGTATCCGGGTAGACAGGGAATACACTTTGTGCGTGATTGTCTGTACACTTTCAGACTTCTCCGTGTCGTGTTATTTACTGAAGCAGTTGTTTCACGGCAGACCAGTCTTGATGATTGTGAATGCAGGCTACGAGTTTCGTGAATAGAGGGACGGCGTTTTTGTGTCCTGTGTTTCCAACAAGGAATGACACTCATTCTGCGATAGTACTGGTGACCGAGCCACCCTCTTATGAGCGCTATATATGAACTGATAAAGGTCGGCATTTGTTTATTCCCCATGAAGCATTCCTTTCTTCGCATTACGACAAGTTCCTGGTGAACTTGATTTGAAGCTCCGACCCACAGCTTTGGAGGCGCGGGCTTCACTTGCTCCTCTGCGACACCAATGGCCCTTCCGCTCTTTTGGCCTGGAAAATACTGCTTCTACCCAATCGGAAACACACCAGCGGTATGTTTGACCAGGGACCTTGCTCCTGAGGATCCCGCGAATATACTCCTCCTGGGGTGTGGAGATCCCAGGAACGTGTTATATACAATATTTTGTGAACCACAAATCGGTCGGCTCCTTTCCCACTATCGATTCCATTGATCTCACTGTATTCAGAGCGTCCGAAACTCGACTTCACCTGCTGTGACTTCGATCCAGCCATATTAGGTACGTCGCGGTGTAGTCCTTGCCCTAAATCGACAGTGTAATGAGCTCAATGCTTGCAGCGCGGAATATCCTTCTATTGACCTTATTGGCCGACAGGAAACCTTTCAAGACTGTCGTTTGGAATATATTCTTTCACATGAAGCTCGACAATACCTCCCACTCCGTCCTGATGGAGCAGTGTGAAAAACTCATCGGAATAGCAGAATCTCTCCGCGCCTGGCGAGCTTCCGAATATGTGTCATTTATCAAATTTTGCAGAGTACACACTTTCGGAGGTTTGTCGCCATTGGAAGCTCTACTTCGGCATGAAGGATTCGCAGCGCCCAAGTACCGTGGTTCAAGATGCCATGGCGCCACCGTTCGAGTCTGCCGCGTTTGCTTCAGCACGTTCTTCAGGACCTCTCTTCGCCCAGTCATTTTCAATCTATTTCGAGCAGTTCTCTAATTATTGGAAAACTGGAGTGACTCATTCCGATCCAAAGAAGATAGCTGAATCCAATATCTTCAACCCCACGTTTGTCTACTCGCTAGCCGGGGACATTTTTTCTGTCCAGAGATCTACCGATCCTCTTATCTCATTTCATCTTGCGCCACTGTTCGGTAACGCGACGCATGTCATTTCTGTTGAAGATGCGGTAATGGCTGCCAAAGAGCAATTTGTAAATTGGTGCTTGGCTTTCCATAAAACCATCTCGTTCCATTCCTCGAGGAGACCCGTTATCCGCTTTTTTTTAGGTGAAGCCACGGCTGTTTGCCAGGCCCTATGGAATTTCGCTTCAAAGAAGACGTTGAGCTCGCGAATCCCTGTGGCACAGTGGACAGCAAAGGTCATTGAATTGGACAAAGATGAGTACGAGACCGATGCTCCTCCCATTTTTAATGTGATCGACACATCCAACCTTGATGATCACATTGGGCTCTTGAACATTCTCATTGCCACAGTTCCGCTCTTATCAATGTCACAATCCAGTGTGCTCTATACCGAATCCCTCTTGTTCCGCAAAAGGCATGCAACCAAAGAAATCCGCAAGCATCTTTATGGGGATATCACAACGGTCGGCATCCTTCTTAACTTGGTTCCCATCGATTTCATCTCTGGCTTTACTGCTCGATCGAACATGCACGAGTTACTCCGACACAAGGCATTGGGAATGCAGTCAAACCAGTTCCATCAGGTGATGACTTGGAAATCGCCAAGTTCTGGAGATCGCATTCTTTGCCAGGGTGTAAGAGTTCCACTACCACCTGTCTTCGAGTCTCGTCAGCTGGCAGCTCTTTTTTACAACACATACAAACTCATGTTTGTGCGAGAATCCCCTTTCAACTTTCCGAAACTCAGTCGGGAGAAATTGATGCGAACAATCACAACCTCAGACCTCGTTCATCACATCCACGAGACCTTCGTACTGTTCCTCAGACTTGTGAGGGACAGGCTGGAGATCGCGCACGATGGCTGGCTGGAAATCATGGAGAGGTTCTTCGAGTTGAGAGCCGCGGATCGATCTCTGCCGTTAGATCTTCTCAACTATCAGGACCTTTGCACACATTTATATCGTCAGGGCCTCCATACACTTCCCATCGATCACCGCAATCTGCCGAAGTCTGGGAGGTTCTCAAGCTGGAATACAGTTCCTGCCCTTGTCCGCGTGCTGTTAGTAGTTCCTCGCGATAAGCTGATGGTCTTCGATAGAGTTGCACGAGGTGCTACTCCGCTATTGCATTGCGAAATACGAAACCATAAATCACAACACATATTCACTTCAGCCCGTGCTTCGTTCGGGAGGGTCGTTTTGACTGGTACAAAGTCTGATCCCCACGTTATTTTTGAGGAGGATACATTGCATTGGCAGGGATCATCACCACTCGTGGCATCCTTCGTAGCACCATCTTCGCTCTTCGTCGCCCTTCACCCTCACGGAGATCCCTTGGTGTGTCTCTCGCTTTGGAACACGTTTGGGGGATTGCAGTTTGTTAAAGAACTTGGATGGGATCTTGATATCTTCTCCGCAAAATGGACAGACGAATCGTGTGTTCACATTCTCCCTGAACTTGAACCTTCTTCATCGCCGACAAACTTAATGGCCCAGACCCGAAACCTTCTAGGGGAAGTTGGCGAACTGCATGGCGCTGTCGTGGAATTAGATGAGGAACGTCAACGCGTTACATCATTTACGTGCAAGGTTTCTGTCCAGGACAAGACGACCAACAAGTTGCTCACTACTGGGACTGCACCACACCTCAAGCAGGTTTCGCCCTGCGTGATAAGAATCACTCTTGATTCTCGCAAACAGGATGTTGCGTATCCCTTCCCCGTTGTTGGAAGTAAAGCATGTGTGGCAAACAAGATCGGGTGTGTTGAGGTAAGTAGTCCAAATGTGTATTGGTCACATCACTGAATGCGCTCCCTCACATCAAGATTACTGTACCAGTATCTGGCCCGTTCAAATCTGAGGGTATGAAGCTCAATCCGTTCCCAGTCGTTCGTACAAACAGACGCCTTTCCTCTTGGAATATTCACCACGTGAACTTACCACGCCTCCCATATGTCGACATTAAAGCAAAAAAACTCGGATGGCTCTCACAAAATGTCAGCTCGCAGATGTCTATGCAGGAACGTTCCCAGAAAGAAAAAATCCGGAAGAATCCACTTACCCTCATCAAAGACAGTCTGCATTGCATTCTGTGCCGATCTGTGGGTAGCAATGACACCCCCGTTAGACGACTGTTTGCGCTGAGGGACAAACCGAGCACCGAATGCGATACTCTTTTTTTCATCAGCGGCCTCAGGTTTGACCTTGAGTCTCATACTGTGGTTGGCGATGGATCTGTGCTTCCTCTCACCCCTGAGCTTATGTCAAAGATCAGAGCACCCTTTGGGAAACTTGTACGGGAGGGGAACATATTCAATATGGGGGTGTACGATGGCGAGATGAGAGCATGGAAACAGCTACTTCCCGCTTTCGTCGAGCGTTGCCGGTCGACATGGACGCATGGTATCAACTGCGAGTACGAGTCCCAAGGCAGAATCCCACTGACGGAGGAAATGCACCTAGATCCGCTATGCAGCTGCGGCAAGGGGAAAGACGTTGAAGGGATGTCCGAAGTTGCTTTGTGGAAAGCCTTCGCACCGTACGTGACCAGGGTTGCACTTTCTCCGTTATTTGCGGTGTCCTACCTGGAGACCATTGTCGGAGACCGGTGCTCCACCTGCCAAAAGGAAGGACAGTGGTCGAGATGCTCTCGGTGTCAGAAAGTGTATTACTGCTCCACCATCTGTCAGAAGAATGATTGGAAAAATCACAAAGGGTCGTGCAAAGCCTGATGTTTCTTACCACAGAATTTATATCGTTTACAAGAAAGCCGAGTTAGATATCTCATGGTGCTGTAACAAATATCTCTATCATGATTTGGGTGTACTCTATTTATCCGACTACATGAAAACGCCCATGTCTTACCAGGCCAGTAATCCCCCAATATCGTTCCTGGTAAACTGCATGTACCAGTGGTTGCAGTCTGATGGTGTGGGCATTAACTAACCAAAACGTTACGTCTCCTGTTCGGTAGCCGCTGTTATAATTTCCTTGACAAGTTCTGTATCCGGCTTTTCCACGTCCACGACCCGCTTTTCACGATCCAGCATCCCGCGGAATTCCTCTGGCAGAATGTCACGTTCAAAGTTGAATTGAGGAGATAAGTGGAGGGCCCGAGAAACCGCGTCTGAGAATTTGGCAGGATGGGCTGTGGCAAGAATGACCTGATACATTTTAGGTAGACTGCGAGGTAAAGAACATACAGTGATTAGTGCCATTCGAAGTGGAGCGGTAAATATGTGCACTTGCTTTAGAGGTGCAACAAGGCCTGCCGCAGCAAGACCTACAGCGGTGTGAGGATCAAGGACGTAGGAGGGATCAGCATTGAATTGAGATCGGATCGTATCCAGAGTCTACGTGTTTAAGAAGTAAATAAATCTATGCTGGACACAAGCATGAATAAGTAAACGTGAGGATCATACCTGATCATCCGAAATCCTTTCGGCAACAAAGTCTCTTCTTGCCAGTTCCAGAACGGTACTGGGCACTTCTACTCTCCCATCGGTCTTCATCTTGCTCATCCATGTTTCAACGGTCTCACCAGCTTCTCGTCTTTTGGATGTGACATCCTCATCTCCAGCATTCTCGTAGGCAAGGTACCAGAGAAGGCGTTCAAAATTGCTAGAGACAAGTATGTCCATGGCCGGACTCAGTGTCTCCTTTACCCCACCAATAATGGGGGCCTATTTATCATCAGACTTGTGATAAGCAGCAGCGGTTTTCCTAACTTACCGCAGGATTACTGGTAGAATCGACCTTTTCGTACTTGCCACTTTTCCAAAATCTAGCCAAGATATCATTGGAATTGGTAGCCACCACCAATTTTCCCATTGGGAGACCCATTCTTTTGGCAAAGTATCCTGCAAGAACGTCACCGAAATTTCCCGTTGGGACGACATATTGGATGTCGATGTCTTCTGCCTTGGCATGTGACGGGAGAAGTGATCGTAGGTGAAAAAATGAGGAGAAGTAATAAACAGTTTGCGCCAGGATACGAGCCCAGTTTATTGAATTGATAGCACCCAATCGGTACTCAGACTTGAATTTCTGATCAGAGAAAAGGGCTTTGACGATGTCCTAAATATCAAGAAAGTGGCGGATTCAATCTTGTGGCTGTAATAGCGGAGACGAGGGACGAAATACCTGACAATCGTCAAACGTGCCTCTTACGGCAAGATTATGCACATTTGGATCGGTGACTGTCGTCATCTGTGCTTCTTGGATGGGAGAAACGCGCCCTTTGGGATGAAGAATGAAAATCGAAATGTTGGCCTTGTTTCTGAGACCGTAGATGGCGGCGCTGATACGGACGTTAAGGGGTCAACTAATCTGGTTGCTCTGAAATATTTCGTTCAAAACATCGCAAGACATACCTTCCGGTGTCTCCGCTGGTAGCTCCGACCACCGTTAACGTCTCAAGCCTCTGCCCTGGCAATTTTCTTGCATTCCTGCGAAGCAAAAAGAACTCGAATAAATTTCCTAAAAACTGCAACGCGATGTCCTTGAAAGCAAAAGTAGGCCCGTGGAATAACTCCAATATGAATGTCTTGTCGCCTAACTTCTTGAGGGGGACAACATCTGGATGACGAAAGGTTTGGTAGGACTTTTCGACCAAGGATCTCAAATCCTCCGGCGATATTTCATCCGGGGCAATGTAAAGCGAGAATATCACGACGGCCAGATCAACGAAAGAGTATTCCTTCCAATCGGTTTCCCAGTTTGGCGGAAGAGTCGGGATACATTCAGGAATAAACAATCCGCCGTTCGGGGAAAGACCTGTAAGGACAGTCTGCGGTCCCAATTATTTCCAAAAGTCTTGAGTCAAGACAAGATTGACCTCTTCAAAAGTGAGCCCGTGATGGCCACCTCTTGTTGAGAAATACTTCATTGTGGTGGGCGTCCGTTCAACTTGAAGTTGTGCTTGGGTATACACGTGACATGGATCTTTGAAGCTTGAAGCTTGAAGCTTGAAGCTTGACTTGAAGCTCCGTTCAATCTAAGTGACACTACAGCGTGACGCGACGCGTTTCAATCCCTGGGACTCCTGGAGTTGTACGACCACTACCATGACTGATTCTGAGGTAGCGAGTCAACCACGGCGTTCTCATAGAGACAGAAAGGTCGCCACACATTTCACATCAGGTTTGGCCTTGCCAATCTCGATTTCTACCCCCGACTAACTTCTCCTTAGTCGACGGTTCAAGCAAGCGCAAGCGCGAAGACAGCGACACTGAAGATGATAATCTTGACCTATTTGACCTCGATAACTTAGGTGCGCTCGGAGATGGAGAAGAGGGGGAAGAATACAGTGCTCCGAAACCCAAGCCTACCCCCAGCCCAACGAAACCCAGAGGGAAACGGGCCCCAAAAGCGAAAGGTCCTCCCGCCTCCAAGAAACCACGAACCGCAAAAGCTCCAGCGGCCAAAAAATCAACCACTCACAAGGCCAAGAAACCCAACGGTGTCCATAAATTCGATGCGGCAAGAGTTGCCAAAGACACCAAGATCACAGCAGATAATCCCCTCTTTAGTGGGTTTAGCATGTCTCCCATTCTCCACATTTATCCTTACGTCCTGCATAGATGCTATTATGAATCCTGCGGCCGCGTTGCAAGGGACAGCAGAAGACTTCTTGGAATCCCTCACACAATCGCCTGGTGCTGCTCAAGCTGAACTAATCAATTTGATTTTGCGTTCTTGCGGTTGTAACGACTCCGTGGATTCCGATTCAGTTCTTGATTACGACGGCGTTGTCGATGATCTCGACGATTTCACCGAGGGCTTAAAAAAGGTTCGTGATCCCTATCTCTCTTCCTGAATTTCGCAAACAAAAAATCCTACAAAGGATGACTCGCCAGTCTACCCCCTCACGTCGAAGCTACCGATTTTCAAAAAGTTCCGTAAATCTTTGGCTGAGTTCATCGAACGGTTGATCGCATCGGCAGCCGATTTAGGCTTGCTGTATACTTCTGACCTTATGGCTACGCTTCAGACGTGGGTTATTGCCATGTCCTCTTCCCAAATCCGTAGCTTCCGACACACAGCTACAGTTATCGCGTTGGAAGTTGAAACTGCGCTGTGTGACGTCGCTGCCGCGGTTGATAAGGAGGCCGAGGTAGTGGGGCGACAACGAGAAGGAGAGAGGAAGCGCAAGGCTTCGAATAAAGGGGGACGTGTTAGGGAAAAGGAGCTTGAGGGGAAAGCAGAAGAAGTCAGGGATCGACGGACGAAACTGGCTGAATTTCTGAAGGAATTCATTGACGGGTATGCCGTATATTGACTTCATCGTATGCTTTCTATGAACTCAACGGTTTTAAAGCGTCTTCGTCCACCGCTACCGCGATCTTGACCCCAGCATCCGAGCAGAGTGCGTCCGCGCTTTGGGTGTTTGGTTCAAAAAATATCCTGGACATTTCTTGGATGGATCGTATCTTCGCTACGTCGGATGGGTGCTTTCAGATTCGATGACTCAAGTGCGATTGGAGGCTGTCAAGGCATTATCCGGGGTCTATGCGCAGCCTGACTATATTGGATCCCTTAACCATTTTACGGAACGGTTCAAGCCGCGCCTGATCGAGATGGCAGAAGGAGACACCGAATTGGGGGTTCGCGTCGCTGTCATTCAGGTTCTTGAGGCTATTGACGGCCACTCCCTGCTCGAGGATGAAGAAAGGGAGCGCCTCTGTTTGTTGGTCTTCGATGAGGAGGCAAAGGTAAGGAAGGCTGTGAGTGAGTTCGTGAGGGGTGTGTGGGAGGATTCTGTTGATGAACGTTTCTCCGGGCGGAAACGGAGCGGGGAAGACAAGAAAAAGGCAGGCGTCAAGGCACTGGCTGCCTTGTTTGTTAAATGGGGAAAAGCTTTGGACAAAGTCACCGGCCAAGACAGCGAGGACAATGATGGTGCAGGCGCGGAGGGCTCCGAAGGAATTTCTAGCGCCAGCAGTTTGAAGCAAGCGGGAGCGATTGTTGGGTTGAGCAAGAAGGGACGGATGGCACATGCCGTGGAAGCGCTCTGGAACGCTGTTGAGCCTGTGAGCGACTGGGAGGGCCTTTTGGATATATTACTGCTTGACCATTCAGCCGCTCGAGAGGACAGGTCTGAGGGGAACGCAGGGAGGGCGAATACGGAGGAGAGTGAACACGATTCCGTGGTGGATGAAGCGTGGAGATTAGAAGAGGTGGAGGAGGGCGTGCTCCTTGAAGTCCTTGTGGCTGCTTTACCCCGTGCAAAGGCGGATGTAGTGGGCGGCAAGAAGGTACCAATCCTGTCATCTTCCGGAAGCGTCAACTTACCGTTTGCCTGGCCAGGGAGAAGAGGACACTGTTGCGAATGATATCACACGGGCTTTAATTAAAGGACTCCCCCGTCTCTTCATCAAGCATCAGACGGATCCGACCCGAATTGCCGAGGTTCTTCTGATCCCGACACTCATGAATCTAGATTTATACTTGGAAATGAGAATGATTACCGTCTGTTTCGTCTTTTTTGACACGTCTCACTGATGGCTAATTCGACTCGTCAATACCAGGCTTACGCTAGCCTTTGGGATGACGTGACGAAGCAATTCTTGTCACACTCGTCTGTAGTCGTCCTTACACGTGCCATCGCTGCGATTCGCCATTTTATGGACGCCACAAGTCTCTCCAACACTAACAGCGCCAAAATTCTAGAACTTGAAGATGAACTGTCTTCATCTTTGCGAGATGCAGTCGCTGGGAGAGATGAAATCGAGGTGGCATCTTTCACCGAAGATGAAGTCCTTTTATTGGGATCAATCTGCACGCGTCTAACGGTACTGGCTGGAACAAGGAATATGACGGCATGGATTGAAGAGAATGAAGGTGGAAAACAGAGCAGTGCGTGGGACATCGTTGGTGCACTCGTTGAGCGAGGGAGACTTGGTTATAAGGAAGAAGAAATGGTTTGATTTTTGGAAATACTCATGATGACACTATGATAAACTCATTGTCTCATTGTAGATGATCACTCAAGCCATTCAATTGCTCAGCCTGCATATCATGTGGAAGGCCCGGGCGTTAAATTCTGACGCTGAACCTTCACCTGAGGAGGCCAGATTCAGAGAAACTCTTCGAGAACAGTGTGGATTTATTCTGGAGAAGGTAATCGAGTATGCCGTTGGTACACAATCGAACACCGTGGATGGTGTGAAACGAGCGGTGAATTTCCAAGTTGCAATTCAATTCAAATCCGGTTCTCAGTCCTTTTCAGGCTTTTCATAGTTTGATGAACATCCACATCCTATTTTGTCCAGCTCGGACAATCGCAGCTGATGGCGGATTGTTACCCACTGCCTCACTGGCGCTTTCGCTCGATGATGAAGTGCAGTATCGTTGTGCTGGATTTATTCAGGCCGAAATTGAACTGTTTTCGGAAGACATCGGCGCTGAACTGTCCCCAGCAGACGATGCCAGCGATGAGGGATTGACCAGTGAGGGGGAAAATCAAGAAACTGATGATGAGCTGAAAGGTCGGGATGGAAAGGTTGGGAAAGTGGCGAAGGGTGGTGCGAGAGGTAAGGGACGCTTTCTCAAGCTTGATGTTGAAGGGATTCATAGTTCCTCATTAGTTGAGCTGACTTCTCGTGAGGGGCTCGAGCGGGAATACGTGTTTATGGAAGTGATGTCGACTTTCTTGCGTGCCATTCGTGCAGGTGCCATTCATCCCCGGCATGGCGCAGTCCTTCTTGCACACTACGGCCGGCTAGGTCACGCCTTTGATTTATGTGGCAAAGTCGTCGTGGACATCCTGCGTGAGGAAGGTATGTGTAATAACAATGGAGAAGTGGTGGTCACGGCCGTTACGCAAGCGATACAAGAGGTCTGTTTCCTGCCACCATGCGCGAACCGCCCCATTGATGTGGTTATTATTATTTCAGTCATTTACCCTGGTGTTAGACGGCGTGGTCCGGGACGAAACACACTCGATAGCTTTATCAAAACTCCTCCATTCATGCTTTGTGATCAGGGGAGCCCAACTCTCGGTTATTCGACGTCTTGAAAGCGAATTCGTGGTACGGATACATACAGGTTTATTGACATGGATCGGCAAGCGATTGGCAATGTATGAGAACAACAAGAACAACAAGGGTCGTAAGGCGGCTGCTTTGTTTTTCAGAGTACTTTTACCATTGTTGGCTGTTGAGAGCAATGATGCTCCCAAGATGTACGTTGTTCTAGATGACCGTCTCATTGCACATGATGTTTGACGCTTCCACCAGTAAAGCTCACATGGATCAGATTTTGGCCCAAGCCAAAGTTGAAATGCCACCAGCTTCAAAGATTTGGGAGCCTCAACGCGCATACGAGAAACGATTGGGCACAGCTATGGCCAAAGACAAAGGTCCTGGTCGTTTATTAATTCTGTCTACGTCTTCCTTTAACGTTAGGCCATCAACAGCCTCAAAAGGACGTAAGACCCGGGCCAAAGGGAAGAAGAGCGGTACAGATGGTACTAGTGACGAGGGTGAAGGTAGTGAAGGCGAAAGACTGTTTGGTCAACCCGAGCCCGTACCACCACCGCGCCCCAAACCGCGCCCCGTCAACCGAGCACTCTTGGAGGAACCCCTTCCTATCACTGAACCCGGGGACCTCGAGGCAGATGTGGTCGAGACTGATGCTGACGTAGATCTCGCCACACCAAAGGCTAGACCACGGCCTAAAGCTACGTACAAGGTCAAGTCCCCCACCAAAGGTGCCACCCGCTCGCCTTCGAGATCAATCGACCCCTTCGACTCAGAACTCAATTGGTTGGAGACGCCAACCGCATCTCGGAAGCGGGTGCGTGCGGAGGACGAGGAAGGAGCAGAAGACCTCCCAGCTGCTGCTGAGGGCATGGAAACTGTTATGGAAGAAGCCCGTGACCTTTCCCTTTCTCGCGAACCAACACCGTCGAGTGATATACACATTCGACGAAAACGGGTCCGCCATTGATATATTATTTACTCTTAGACTAACATTATTTCGGCTTTGCTTTCTGTTGTTGAATGTAACTGTACCATATTGACATTGTATTGATGCGGTAAAACAAATAATGATAGGGGAGTACACTACAGTTTGAAGGTAAAGGAATGTGAAAATCCAAAGGAAATATCCTATTTTCGCGATTACGCCCTGCAACACTCGCTGGAGGTACGTCAATACCCATTACAATGTCAATACCGCTGATCCAGCACTCCTAGGGCGTGAGGCGGAACGGCGGCCTCGAGAACTGCCGTCGGGGGGTAATGGTGATGGTGAGGAATCTGGAATTCCATGGGTGCCCGACAATGACAGAGGCCTTCGCCGTAGTCCACCATTTTCGACAGGAGAGATACCAAGTAACGCATAGAGCTCCTCTTGGGCTCTCACCATGGCTCTCGTTTCCGAAGTTGGTGATCCAGTCGAGACGCCTGAAAAAGAAATTAGACAACCAGCCAACTTGACTGAGATGCTACATAATGTAACAAGACGAACCCATTGAGCTTCGGCTTTGCAGGCCTGCAGTATCGATACCGAGGGGTCTGTGGATGGGCATTGGTGGTACAGGTGGTATGTCTTCGGTTCGAGCGGCCGACAAGGGTGAAATACTCGCTCGATAGACACTGCTGATCGACGACCGCTGACTCCGGGATGGGCGAAGACCAGCTTTCGAAACGCGAAGACTCGATTTGCGCACCGCTAGAATATGACTGCTTCGCTGGCTTCTGGACCTCATAGGTCCTCCAGGCCCTGGAAACCCATTCGTTTCGAGGACCTTCTCCGTGAGATCATCATAGTCATGAGCAACATCCTCAGCCTGTTTCCATGCCTCGTCCCTCTCGGACTCCAACATGTCCACCTGCGCCCGGAGAGCCTGCGTCTCTGACAACTGTCGCAAAAAGCTCGTGTTCAATTTTCGCAGAGCCATCGCGAGCGCACTGGCCGAATGAATGTCTCGCAACGACCTCAGGTTTGCAACCTGCTCGTCAATACTGTGGAGTTCTTCTGCAAGGTGATCGAGGGTCGCAGAAACTTCCGCCAGTTCGCCCACCAGCTTCGAAGTGAGAACAGGATCTCCCTTCGATGTTCCCTCAATCTGAGCGGATAATGACAGCAGCAATCCGTATCGCTTTCGGCTCAACGCTTTGTATCTCGCCTTGACATCTGTCCCGCGCATCTCCAATCGATGCATCTCGTCTGGGAGGTCGTTGTCCAAGGTTTCCAGACGCAAGAGACGTATTGAATAGGCTTCTGCTGACTGTCTGATCGCTCTCGACACGATGGCTTGGAGTTGTTCCGACGTGAACGTCCATTTTGCAGCGTCCATCGTATATCCTCGCCATTTCATTGGAGGCGTCTGGAACTTGGGAACAAACGCAGACCCATTGGAATACCCCACACGTTGGCTAGGGTGGATATTGCCACTGTAGCCCGCAATGTTAACAGACGGTGTAGGTTCGTTGCGTTGGAGAGCTCCTGGCGGGATAGGGTTCCGTGGTCCGACAGGCAGAGGAGGTCTCACTCTTGTCGGACGGTTTGGACGGGAAGATGACGACGACGACTCGGCGGAAGAAAGCACACCTTCTAGGCCAGGTGAGTGACTGGAATCCGTCGTCGCCGGACTGCGGAATTCGGTATAGCTAGGACTAGCTGCCTGACCTGGGCCATCCAAATTGCGACTAAAGGAACTTGCCGCATCGCCTACATGCTCACTGTGACCACTGCTAGGAACGACGGAATAGTACGGAGGAGGAGCTCCAAGACTAAGCGTGAAGGAACTACTCGGGTAGGCATGGCTCATGTCGCTTCGTCCAGACAGTGGGGACGCCGGCGTTTGCGGTGGGCGTGTCTGTGAGATTGGAACTGGCGGTGATGGTGGGACCGATGTCGATGTTGGTGGCGTAATTGGCATAGGAATGGGCGGAGATTGGGGTGGTGGTAGCTGAGTGGGCGCATTATTATTACGGACGGGTAACATATTAGAACTATCAGGGGTATGCATAGAAAAATCCGTGGGGCCATTTTCTCTCAGAGAATTCACGGTCGATTCCGCGATCGGCGAGTCAGCGGGGGTTGCCAGAGGTCTGGGAGGCAACGGCTTCTCCGCACCAAGTCCCTCCGAAGAGTTATTTCGACGCAGACTTTCGTTCGACGCCGGGAGCGGCAGGCGCCTGGGAGACATCTCGTTATTATTTGATACATTCGTGCTATTCGATGATGAGGGCTCTTGACTCAGCGGTGAAGGCGGTCCGCTGGGAACGGTAAGCTCAACCGACAATTTGCTTTGATTTGGGGAGGCCTTTCTATTCACCAGAGTGTCTGCCGGGCTATTCTCTCCGTCAGTTTCGGGCGACGATTGGCGTTCCTCACCATTTACATCCTCCGGTGGCGGCGTCAGAAGCACAGGCAGAATCCTGGAGTACGGGAGCGATGCTGCGACCTTTGGCCTATTGAGATTCTTTACATGCCTGGCGCCGCGAACGGAGGTAGCCGCTCTGCTAAGCAACACCTGTTGCGCAAGCGTAGGTTTTGTCACAACACCGTTGCTGGACAACGATATAGCACGAGAAAGATCTGACGATAGTTCCGCATTCACGGGTTCATTGTACTCCACCCGGAAAGGCGAGGTTACTGATCCAGCAGACCACATAGGGCTGAATTCACTGGGAGTTTCGGGGAAAGTCTGAGGCCCAATGGTGGGCGTCACGCCATTCAATCCCGCCGTACCTCCGGCGACGGTGATGTTGTAGGCGTCAAGATCCTTGGAGTCACGGGTAATAGTGATCGGGCTCGGCGTGCTGCCCGTGCGTGGCCTATTGAATATATTTCGGGTATTGGTAGGGACTAGTAGGGTATTAGTGGTATCCTGGATTGGCGGAGGGATGGTGTTGGGTTTTTGGGCCTGTCCACCCCGCTTTGAAGATTCTGCAGTAAAAGGGCGAATGGTAGAGGCGACAGTGCTTTCGGAAGGTGACGTTGCGTTTGCAACAGATCGTGGACGTTCGCCGATAGGGAGACGCGTGATGGCCTTTGGATTGTAGCTCTCTCCTCCAACGGAGCCTGACCTATTTCTGGTGATAACCCAGTCGACTTTGGCTGAGGGATCCCGACAAAAAAATTGATTAACGAACGGTCAATATAATGATGAAAGAAAAGAAAACATACCTCGTGGTGCACTCGGGGACAATGTTATACCTAAAATGCCATTGCTTCCTTTCTGACGTCTCATGGGATCCCATTTATCGCTCCACTGACTACTCAACGGCGACGATGGACGAGACAAAATGGATCCATTCTCAGAGGGGCCTGGCGGTGATGACGTGGGGTTCCGCGACATGCCAGGAAATTCGGACTCGCCGAAGGAATGTTTGGTACCATGGTTTGATGTGGGAGAAAGTGAAGTATAAGGATCTGAGAGTGTACGCCGATGAAGAGACACGTTAGACTTGACCGGGAAAGTTGACAACGGCGGCGAAGGGGAACCCGACTTCCCGCTAAGGCGGTTGCTCGCCTTCGCAGTTGGTGAAAATGGGATGCTATAAGTTGAGCTGCCCGAGCTCTGTTGCGCAGGAGCACTCAAAGAACCTGGCGGCGGGGTATTGGAAGGAGAGGTAAAAGTTGTGCCTGGAACTTCCGTGATGTGGGAAATGTGACGCAAGACCCGAAGATCAAGATTCGGATCACTCAGGAATTGCGACATTGAGTCGTCGGCGTAAGAGGCCAGGAAAGACCCTAAAGTGGACTTGCCAGAAGGTTGTCCCGATGCTGAATACGATGTCAATTTGTCTTCATCGTCAGGTGGTGCAGTGGAATTCTGATCGGGTTTTGCTGCCAGATGTGGGGGGATTGGAGGGACAGGTGGTATTGGGGATGCTCTTTCGGAGTCAGAACATGGGACTATCTCGCCACCGCTGATGCGCCGATCACGCCAATAAGAAGTCAATTGGGCACTCTCTCCTCGAGGAAGGGTGGCAGAATCCAGCCGGGTTATATTGAAACCGTGACGAGCTAAACTGCGGCGTCGGTTTGCATCGGCGGAGAGTGCGAAGGAGTTGCCAATAAGAGCACGGGCAAGAGTGGCACCTGATATGGAGGACATGTCGTCGGAGATGATTGATTCGGGGAGGTCTAAGGTCGAATCGTAGAGTGCGTGTTGAAGATCATTGGGGATTGTGAGCGGGGACGGTTGAGGTCTTGAGAATAACTGCACAAAGTAAAAGATGTCAGTAGAAATAAGTGGGAACATTAGTTATGAGTGTCACTTTGGAATTTGGGGATTCCTGGATTGCTTCCGACTTTTGCACATCATCAGCGTGGAGAGTTGAAGGCTCGCCGATGACTGCAACCTCCCGATTCACATTCCCGGGCGGCCTAACCAGACTCGATGCACCTAGACGGGAGCCTTCGTTACGATGGGTTGCACTTGTCTTTGCGCTCGCATCGGCAACGATACCTTCGGCCCTAGCGACCGAAAGTTGAGAGATGGCTTCGTTAAAGTTGAACTTGTCAGAGTTGAACAGATCGGACGGAAACCAGTCACCCGGAGAAATCTCGAGCTGTACTCTTGGAAGAGAACTAGCGGATTGCGGGGTGGTAAGGAGGTTTCCTTGGGAGATATCGAGGTCGATTTCTCGCGTTGTTTGAGTGGGTACAACGAGAATTTTTGGCACGGGGGGTACATCACCTGGTATTTCGACGAGTTCTGGGGACGCGAAGGACTTTGGGGACGGAGGTTGATCGCGTCGAGGGTTGTTGATGTTGAGCAGTCTAGAAGTCTTTGCCGCCGTTCGCCTGGCGGTATCACGATAGTGTATCAAAGACGACAGCATCGTTGAACAAGCAACGCAGTGAGAGACCGGGATGGGGCCAACGCCCGACTGGCCGGGATCAGGTGTCGAGGAGGAAGTAAGAGTGGAGAGGGTTCAAGGACCATGGCATCCACCGGCCCACGGTTTACATCACCTTTTTGGCAGTGTTTGATCTGGCTGACTTGATGAGTGAGATATGCAGTGCGGTGGCTTTCTCACTGTCACTCAAAATTGCCGTGTGGCCCGGGAGCGGTGACTTCAAGTTGGCTTTCTCTTCCACACTCGGAATAATATTCCAGCTACAGTCAACTTGGAATAATTTATGGCGGTTGGGACTAGTACTCTGACCCACACAACAAATTACTCTACACTGCAACAGGATAATTTGCCCGGATTTGACATCGCAATTGGCAACTATCCTGACAAAAATAATTCATCATGCGATCCGAACCTGAAACAAACTCGGACATCCCGTGAAGGTTACGCCGCGGCAAGGCACGCGCTCTCCTTGACATTGAAGCAAATTTGCAGGAGGACCCCGGCTTGTCCCCAAAAATGTTAGATCCGATTTCCGCCAATTTCTGAAAAATATGTCCAGACAAAATTTTCGCTCTGGGGTCGTTTGATGTCCGGATGATGGATCTGGCCTCTATGTCCGTGCAGGCAAAGTTTCTGGCAGAAGGAATTTGTTTCGGAAGTGGTTACGAGAAACAAATCTGTGGTATAGCGAGAAACTCAGTTTTTGGGGGAAAAAACAGGAAGGGGTTTTTTCAAACTCGAAAACAGTGTCCAGTCCTAATCGAGAAGTCGAATGAGCTGCGAGGGTGGGAGGGACAAGCAGCAGGTCTGAATAAAATGTGAACACAATGTCGAGTTAGTTGAGGAAGCCGTTATGTCTTATAGCAAGTATATTGATGAAGATATCTGCTGCTAGGGAGTGGCGGGGGGGTAGAATGAGGGAGCTGGAGGGTGGGTGAAATGAAAGAGATAATCTGCTCTATTGAGCAGGGAAGATCTTTTGGAGTGGCAAGTGGGAGTGGCACGAGCTGAGAGGCAGACGCGCCACAACTTGCCAAATTCGTACATAGACTTAATTCTAATTTACACTCATTCTTTGTGTTTGTTAGAAGACAATCTATGTCCGTGCAGGCAAAGTTTCTGGCAGAAGGAATTTGTTTCGGAAGTGGTTACGAGAAACAAATCTGTGGTATAGCGAGAAACTCAGTTTTTGGGGGAAAAAACAGGAAGGGGTTTTTTCAAACTCGAAAACAGTGTCCAGTCCTAATCGAGAAGTCGAATGAGCTGCGACTCCCAGATGTTAGGAGCCCAGCGACGCGTTAAGCGAAGTGGACTCCCAATGATTAGGAGATGGGTGAGTTACTCACAGTTTAGCGGGGAGGTGGCATTGCATAGCGGAGGAAGGGTTCCAGGATTGGCGTTCCCTGCATATATGGGGCCATGACTACTGCGTGTTGGCGTAGGTATGTTAGGAATGCGCCGGAGGTCCAGCGACCAATGGTTTTTACCACCTCGAAGGGAACGCCTCGTAGTAGGAGTTCAAGTGTGGCTCCAATACGGATCCCATGTCCCTGAAAGGGAGGTATTTTCAGTGCTTTGCTGATATCCTTCAGCCGTGATATGAAAGCTGATCGCGTGAGAGGTCGGAGTCCTTGAGGGTGGCGCCATGCGAATAAAGGATCAGCTGGGGATGGGTTGTTGATGGCGAAGTGGTTATTGATGGCGGCCTCTGGATCCGATGGGCCTGGTTGTGTCGACCAGTATATATCCTCACCTTCTCGTGAAGTCTTGGTGACTGGGATGTGGAAGACTGATACTTTGAGATTGTTGCGATCTTTCCGCCACGTCATGTCAGAGCGTTTGACATGTAGGTTAGGATTGAAGGCTTTTAAAGTGGGAACGGTAAGTTCACCAAGCCGAGATACGGAATAAAAGGCGGTCGTAAGGCAAGCATAGAAGGCGGCATCGAAAGGGAGCGTTAGGTCCAGTTTATCCTTGGCCATTGCTAGGAATTCGGTGGTGACGGGTTCTCTCTTCGCACGAATGGATGTGGGGGGAGTGAGGGAAATGGCGCCATCGAGGGCCGCTTTTATCTCTGGGTGATTGGCGGACCATGGCTGGCCATGGAGAATGTGCCATGCACGGACAGCGAAGACATAATTAGCCAGCGTCTTTCCGGAGTAAGCTCCGGCGCAGTTGGCGATGAAGGCGAGGACTAGGACAGGCCCGGTGTAAAGGCGAGGTCGGGGTGGCTGCGGAATAATGATCCTAAGCCTGAGGGGTCAGCGTAGAAGTGACTAGGAATAGTCTAACAAGCTTCAGTAAGATAATAGGATATAAAAAGTAAGAAGCCGCCGAGTAAACTACTGAGATCTATGGAGACCGATCGAAGCCGACGAGGCCGACGATGTCGGGTACGGCGGGTCGGGTGTCGGGTGACGAGTAACGTAGAGATAAAGGCGGTAGAACGACGGGGAGGGCGTCGAGGAATCCGACGAGCAATGTGTGCGATGGAATTTACTGAGAGACTTAATTCTCAGAGAGAGGAAATGGGGGAACTGGTTTCTTATTCTGAGATGGCGCTTGGGCACCGTTTTTATACTACAAATTTGTGTACCTAGATTCGGACGAGAGTCCTCGGCCGATGAGAGGAGACAAAGGAGAATAAAAATGGGGAAGTAGGAAGAGCGTTGCGAGGCGACGATGACAGGGAAAATGGGTGGAAGATATAAAAAACCGTAAAAGATGCAATATACTTTACTATATCCCCATAAGGGAGACGCTAGGCGTGAATAAGGCAAGTCCGATGTCGGGATCCCAGTCCGATGAGATCTATCTTCGATATTTGAAGTTCCGTGAGTTTAGGAGATAGACCGTCCAGGTACGTGAGCGGCCGTGCTAGTCGGTATGCATCGGGTTGCGTCGGGTTGCGTCGGGTTCGAACGTAGATTGCTAGAGACGTCGGGTTCGAGCGGATTCGCTAGATATCGATGTTACGGCCTCAGAGGGTCGAGGACCCTCTACATCTCCTTGGGTCTTCTAATAGAGACCATCCGTGGTCGAGAATATGGGGTCTCCGAATGCGGGTCGCGAATGTGGCCAATCACGTGAGCGGCCAAACAACGGCAAAGTAAAAAAAAGAAAAATTTTCTCGTTGTTGATCCGACCTTTCCTCTACACCATCACACGTTCACAATGTCCCAAGTCTACGACAACTTCCTCGCTTTCGTCGAAAGCATCGAACCCGATGTCCGGGCGGACTACGAAGAGGCCGTCAACGCGGTCACCGTGTTTCATAGCGACGACCTCGTAACGATGGTGGACGGCAACGAGGGGATGGCCCAACAATGGTTAAGCGGCCGCAAGAAGGCGCTGGTGAGTTTCCTTATTGACTACGCGTGTCCTAAGATAGCTCATGCCGTCCCGCCAGCGTGCTTACAATGGAATCGTCGCGGAACTCCGAGCTGGTGGTACGAGGCCAGTAACGCCACCGTTATGGGCCGACCGCCAATCGTACGCCAACGATGTCGAAGAGTGGCTGAAAGAAGCGGCGGACCGGGAGAGGCAGGAACAGGAAGAAGCCAGACGGCGGGCGGATGAAGAAGCGGCTACGCGGGAAGAGGAGGCCAAACGGATGGCAGAGGCAAGTGCACGAGCGGAGGCGGAGAAAAGGCGAAAGGCGGCAGAGGAAAGGCGAGAGCGGCTTAGAATAGAACAACACGAGCAGCACTGGAATCAAGAAGCGGACCGGGTTGAAAGGGATGGAGCCGCGTATCGGCGGCGGCTCAGCGAAGAACGGCGAGCTGAAGCAAACGCGGGTGAACCAAGGACTGAGTCGATTCCGGAAGGGGAAGCCGCAGTTGAGCCAGAGGAAGGCCCCGTCGACCCGGCACCAGAGACACCGGCCGATGTAGACGACGTAGATACGCCGGGCGTAGAGACCGGAGACTTGGCTGGTACGACGGTGAGTTCTTGTGTCGGTTCATATGTTCTTTAGTTACTGATCCTGGTAACAGTTCACCGGGCCGTTTCCCCTACAACCCTGCACCAACTGCGTCAAGGCGCAAGAGGCGTGTCGAGGCGTCACGGGCTACGTGTGCGAACGATGCCGGAGGCTGAAGAAGAGATGTACTAACGCTACACACCGGACGGGCGGGGGTCGGCGCAAGGTGGATACCGGAAAGGGCAAAGAGGTCGCGGCCGGTACGAGGAAGCCGTTGTCGTTCACGACAAAGCCCATCCGCAGTAGGCCTGCCCGGGCCTCAACGAGCAAACCGCGGGTCGAGGAGGTGGAGTCGGTCGAGGACGATGACGAAGACGAGGAGGAGTCGGAGGAAGAGCGGCCGACGAAAAGGCTTAGGACGGCCTCGACAGCGAACCCGTTCGTTTTGACGATGGAGAATTACGAGCAAGTGTCGGCGCGGCTAGCGGTCCTTACGGAGGAGCTGGGAGCCCTGGGCACCAACGTCAACCGTCACCTCGTCCACTTCGGTCAAGAGTTCCAGCGGCTTCGCGTCGATCTCGAACGGTCGACCTCAAGGTTGGCGATGTTGAAGCGGGATTACGAGACCGGCCGCCTGTAAAATATATATATAAAAATAACGAGCCCGTTGTATATAAAAAAATATATCGTGTATATAAAAGACGTGTCAGCTTGTTCACCCAGCTAAGGAAAGCCGATCGGCTCCCGAAGACATAGGACTATTCGCATCATTCGTCATATCGTTGGAAAACTAAGAGGAACTAAATAAAATGGGGGTATAACGTGGACAGAATATAAATGAAATGCTTAATCGTCGTCGGGTGAGGAGTCTATGGAGGGCGGGTACGTCGGATCATCAAGATCGTTTGAATCGGTATCGTCGGCATCGGGGTATTGTAAGAAGTCGTCCAACGGTATCGATATTTTTGAGCGGGCGTGGTAGGGTACGACTCGGAAAGCGGCAAATCGAGATTTAGAAACCGCACCGTCGAGTTCGGCGAGTATGTAGGATCCGCCTTCTGTTTTCCTGACGACAACCATGGGTCCAAAGTACCGCGGTTTTGCTTTACGATCGAGAGACATTTCGATACGTGAATTTCGGACGAGAACGAGGTTACCGGGTTCGAAGTCGTAAACTTTGATCGTGTTGGCGTATTTCTGCTCAAATTGCCGGGCGGACGCGAGCCGAGATTTGGTAAGCTTTTCTTTGACCCGATCGAGGTCGGCTTCTCGTTTACGAAGTTGTCGGGCGCGGATGACTATAAGGTCGGTCGTAGACATCGTATCTTGCGTCGGAACCATGTACGTAGCTTCGGCAAAATCGAATGGAAAAAGCGGTTCTACTCCGTGTGCGATGTAGTAGGACGAGTATCCGAGGCTTTTGTGTGTCGTGACCCGTTCGGCCCAAAATACGGAGTGGGTTACGGTGTGCCATTTCTTTTCATCTCCGTCACAACTTTTCATAATGGCCTCCCGGACATCTAGGTGGCGACGCTCAACGGGTCCGTTCGCTTGTGAGTTATAGGGCGAAATGCGGATGTGGCGGATACCGTAGCGGGAGGCAAGATAGTCGAGCGCTTCTACGAACGGCTTGCCGTTGTCGGTGACGATTTCTTCGAGAGCGCCCCAACGGCATAAGATGTCTTCGAACAAGAACGTGCCGATGGTGGAGCCGGTCTCGCGGCGTAACATGCGGAACTCAGGGTAGGCGGACAGGGAGCAACGGGCTTGGACGATGTATCGATAACCGCCGGATCGTGGCATAAACATTGTGTCGACATACGCTTTACGAAATAGCGAGGCCGGTGTAGCGACGGTGGGCGGAATGTGATGATAACGCATTTGCCGTACTTGGCACTGATGGCAAGACTGGACGTACCACTTGACGTCGTGGTCGAGGTGCGGCCACCAGAAACGGTCGAGTAGCCGAGCGCGGACGGAGAATATACCTTTGTGGCCGAGAGAGTCGTGAGCGTCTTTGAGTAACTGAAGCCGGCGGTCGGGCGGTATGACGAGTTTGTGTTTTCCGTGACGGTCTTTGCGCCAAAGCTTGTTATCGGTGACGAAGAATTCAAGGGCGTATCGTAAGAACAGACGGTATTCTTCGTCCGTGAAGTTCGCGGGTCGGGTTAGATCTCGTAACCAAGTCTCGACGAGGGCAAGACGAACGTCGGCCGCGCGGGCTTTATCGGATCGCGGTATGTCAGAAACGGCTTCCTGATTTGTGTAGACGAGGACGGCCGGTAATTTTTGGAGTCGGTCGGCTGTGGCACGGCAGCGGCCGCATACGGCAATCGGCTTAGACGGTATGGGGACGGGTCGGTAGTTGACGACTTCCATAAAGAAACCGTAGGAGTGGTCGAGCCAATCGTCGGAGTCGTTGATCTCCTCGGGGTCTTCTGCAGCGCGGGGACGTCGGGAGAGTCCGTCGGGTGCACCGTGTGCGGAAGCGGGTACGTGAACGAGTCTAAAGTCAAATAAGAGCACGCCGGCTATCCATCGGTTGATCGTTGCATTGGGCTGAATGTCGGGGTTGTTGAGCATCCCTTTTATGTACTTCGCGTCGACTTCAACGGTGAGGTTGCGGACGCCGATAATGAAAATCCGATAGGCGTGGAGGGCCCTGAAGAGACCGTAAAGCTCGAGCTTGGACTGAGAGTATCGGGCTTCGCGTTCGTTCCACGATATTGAACCAAAGCGATTCGGATAGCGCTTTCCGTCGGCGCGGATTTGCATAAGAACGAAGCCGACTCCAAGAACGGATGAATCGACGGCGAGAATCACTTCCCATTCACGCGTGTAGTCGATAGCGCGCAGCGCTGGCGACGTAATGACGGCGTTTTTGAGGTAGTCGACGGCGGTCTCTTCTTCTTCACCAAATTTGAAGGGTATACCTTTGCGGGTAAGGCGGACGAGGGGTCGGGAGTGAAGCGAGAAGTCCTTGATAAAAATACGCAAGACGCCGCAGATGCCAAGAAAGGCGCGAACTTCGGTGAGGTTGGTCGGCAGTGGCCAATCGCGAATCTTCTGTACTTTGGAGTCGTCGGCTACTCTTCCTTCGTATGTGCATCGGTGGCCAACAACGATGACTGAGGGTCGACACAACTCGAGTTTTTTGCCGTTGAAGGTACCGCCGACATAGCGGAAACGCTGGATGACGCGGTTGACACCTTGGAAGTGTTCCCAAATGAAACGTCGGATTGCCGGGTTCTCGGGTATAGTCTCGTAGGTACCGTCGGGTTGCTCGTAGCGGGTTGGAGGCCCTTTGACGGGAATATCGTCCATATACGGAACGGCAAGATGAGGGATTTCGTCACGGAGGATGTACGTAGAGTCACCGTGTAAGATCTGCGGGGAATTTGTGTATCCCATAGCAATCCGCGTAAGTCGAAGCGTTCCGAGTGGAGACTGAAAGGTCATATAGTCACGAGACGAGGGGTGGACGAGGCGTTGGTCGAAAGAGACGAAGAGGTCGAAGGAAGCGTAGCAAGAGTGGCCGCCAAAGGCCTCGGCCAAGTGCTCGGTCATGGGCGGTACGGCGGGATCGCGGATAGTGACGGCGTTAAGTGGCTGTAGATCGTGGACGATTCGAAGAGACTTCCCGTCCTTTTTCAAAACGCAAAACCAGCGGGAGCGATATGACGAATTCGAGGGTTCATAGGTACCGGCGTTAATTTTGTCTTTGATGATGCCGATGACTTCGTTAAGGATGCCGGGTGGGATTGGGATATTGCGATGGACCCACGGGTCGTGCGGTACGGTGGGAATGTGGATCGGCGGGAAGTAGTCCGTATTGAACTGGCCTTTCTCGGATTCGTTCCAGGCGAAGGCGGCTTCTTGCGTTTTGATGATATGGTGGCCGAGTTTTTCTTCCTCAGGCCAAAGGAATCCATCCGGGTTCATCGGCATCGCGTCGTGTCGTTCCTGGGTATAGCGGGTGCCGGGTGTAAAGTCGGGCGGGTGAGTCGGGAGCGTGGGTAAATCGGCTAGCGGGTCGCCGGTGATCTCGCGTATGATGCGGTATTCGTCGGGGAGAGTGGTAGAAATTGGGCGGATACGATCGGCTACCTTCTTATACTTTTTCTTGGTAACGACTCCTTTTAGGTCCCTGGTAGGGGGGGTGGTATACGAGATATAAGTAGCGTGTTCAGTAGAGGCTTTGTTACAAATATTCGAAGAGGAAATATGTGACGCAGGAGCGGAGACGGAACAAGACGAAGGAAGGGTATCGGTAGTACGTAGCTGATTTTGTACATCGGTCAACAATGAAATGTACTGGGCGGCAGTCTGGGGCTGAGACGAAGAGAAATCTAAATCGATAGAAAAACATAAGTCCTCTTCTAGGGGAAACGGCAAAAGGGAAGCATAGTTCGTGGTATAGGTGTGGTCGCTTTCGAGTGGCGGCTTCTCATCTCCCGGTGCGTCCTTTCCGAGAGGTATCTCCGGGTCCTCGACTTCTAAAAATCCGGCTTTCCGGTGTCGGACCGCTCTCGTCGGTTCTTTTGGTTGTGCTCGATGGTGGGCAAGGTGACGACGGCGCCGGTGTTTGGATCCGTGATCGTGACCTGTTGTTCTCCGTTTTTATAATCCTTCGTAAGAGCCTCGGAAAGCGTGAAGAACGGGCGGCCGATGAGGATCTCGTAGGGGGCGTCGTCGACGACTTGGACTTGGAGGAAAAGATCGACGTCGCCGAAGGTGAATTTTAGGTTGGCGATCCGGCCGAGGGTGTCGTTGTCGCTTTTATTTGCCGACTGCATCCGCATCTTCATATTTTGGAGACCGTAACCGAGTTTCTCCCAAATATCGCGCCGCATGCCGATGATCATGGAACCGTTGTCGAGGACGCACTCGAATACGAATTTGCCGTTGATGAGCGGGTAGACCGCACGGAGAGGGACTGAGTCGCGGCCGACGACGAGCGGGACGTTTTCCTGACAGTGTTGACAGGCGCGAGTGGGGATTTCGGGTGCGTGAAAGTGGAAGACCTCGACGTTGTTACTCTCGGCGGTGACCTTTTTCGACGTAGTGAGGTCCTTCATGTGACGGCGGGCGTCGGACGACATGGCTAAAAGTTCTCGCTGCGAAATGCAGACTTGAGAATCGAGCGCGCGGTCGATGACGGACTTGGCGATACCGGGATCTTCGATGGGGGCTTGGTAGCGGTATTGGGGGTGCGATGCGGGAAGGTTCTGGGGAGTGCGCGGTACAAGGGCGGTCGGCTCGGTCGGCCGCGTGTTCGAAGGGGGGACTATGGTGATCGGCTGCTCGTTGATAGGTCTGGTCGTTTTCTCGGCGGGTTTCGCGGCGGGGACAGACGTGGAAGTGGTGGGCAGATTGGGAAACGTTTCTCTAGACTTGCCTTTCGCCTTTGATGGGATCTCTACACCGTCGAATCTAACCCGTTTACGAAGCCGCTGCACTTCGGCTTCCAGAACCTTAATTTGTTCGTTGTCGTCGTCGATGTCGGACGTCGTGGACTGAAAGATGTCGGCGTACTCGGTGGTGACCTCTGGTTCGTAGGTGGGTACTTCGACGGCGGAGACGAAGTTAGCTTTGACGTGAGGCGGCGGGTCGCGTTGGAACGGTTCTGTGGGGTTGCGGGCAGGGGGAGCGCGGTTGCCGGGGTTCTGTGCGTGCCACGCGTCGAAGCGTTCCCTCATATTTTTGCCGATGATAGCCTTTGGAAGATACATTCCGTTAGGCAACACGATGCGGCCGTGCTCGTTCTTGCGGCATATCCCGTCTCGAGTGTACTGCTCGCAAATAGGACAATCGCGTATACGATGGAACGGGTCGTCGCAAAAGAGGCAGTTGAAATTGGTGAAACCCTGTCCCGCGGTGGTCGGCTCAGCCCTATTTGCACACGGCTTTGGGGGGTTGTTGCGTTCGGTGAGGGCTTGCGTGAGGACGGCGAGTTGTTGCGAAACGAGACGAAATAGGTCGGATACGTTAGGTTCGACCGGTTCCGCTTTAGGAATGACCGGGTCATAGCGAGCGGGTGGCGGGTAGCGGGTGGCGGGTTCCATTGGAGTCGAGTACCGGATGGCGGCAGGCGACGTTGACGAGAGACGAGAGACGGTGGACGGTTCGGCCGCGGTTCCGGCCAGCAAGAAGTGGGCGCAATTGTGGAAGTCTTGGAAGTCGTAAGGGTCGCTATGGAAATGGTTCGGCTTTTGGTACTGCAGACGGGTTTTGATGTCCTTTTTAAGCTCGACATGGAAGCCGTTCTCGTATGCGATGTTGCGTTCTCGGGGAGAGATTCGACCCTTGTCTAAGAGGAATCCCGAGATCCGGATGAACTCGCGGTAATATTCGCCAAGTTCGGCGCGGGTACGGATACCGTAAGCGGTTTGGGTGTGGGTAAGACGGTCGAGATCCGCCATAGTGTACCGGTGATCGTCTTCCGTACCCGGGTATAGCACGAGTACGCTCTTTTTGAATGCGGCATAATCGACGCCGGTCGCGCTAGGTAAACTTGCCCAAAGCTCGTAGTCGCTAAGCGACGCGTAGCGCAGACTATGCTTGATGCGTCCTGCGTCGTCGAGAGCGGCATCGGCAGCAAGTATCTCGACTTCTTCGAAGAAGCGGTTTAAATTGAGCGGGTTCCCGTCGAAGGTCGGGGCCGTGGAGTGACCGCGAGCGGGCATTTGTCGTGGAGTAACATGGGGAGCGGTAACGTGGGGAGCGGTCGAAGATCCAGAGGTCGAAGTCATTGTGGGTGGAAGAAGCTGAAATGTCGATGAAGCGGTTGTCGGGTGTACGATGAGCGGGTCGGGTAACGTGGGCGATGACGGCGTGGACGAAGACGAAGACGGGGACGATGTCGATGACGGAGTTTTCGATGTCGAGAGCGAAGACGGAGACGATGACGATGACGGAGTTTTCGATGTCGAGAGTGAAGACGTGGACGGGGGTTCTAACGAGGTCGAAGTCGGGGACGTAGGCGATGCGGGTGTCGAACTGAGATCGGATGAGTCGGGTGTAATGGTAATTATCGGTATATCGACCGATTCGAGACTGTCGGATGAAAGATATAGGGGGGTGTTTGACCCTGAGACGAGCGGGAGATTGTTATGTCGAGCGAGGTGGTCGGGTACTAGCTGGAATAAGTCGTCGTCGATTGTCGGGTCGAAGGCGGCTAAAGAGAGTTCTTGTTGAAGAGTTCTTCGAGGAAGATCTCGAAGACGACGGTCAGAGGGAGGGATACGGGAAGAGGAAGCTATGGTGGTGCTAGACTATTCCTCGCGGTGGGCTCCAGATGTAAAGGCGAGGTCGGGGTGGCTGCGGAATAATGATCCTAAGCCTGAGGGGTCAGCGTAGAAGTGACTAGGAATAGTCTAACAAGCTTCAGTAAGATAATAGGATATAAAAAGTAAGAAGCCGCCGAGTAAACTACTGAGATCTATGGAGACCGATCGAAGCCGACGAGGCCGACGATGTCGGGTACGGCGGGTCGGGTGTCGGGTGACGAGTAACGTAGAGATAAAGGCGGTAGAACGACGGGGTGGGCGTCGAGGAATCCGACGAGCAATGTGTGCGATGGAATTTACTGAGAGACTTAATTCTCAGAGAGAGGAAATGGGGGAACTGGTTTCTTATTCTGAGACGGCGCTTGGGCACCGTTTTTATACTACAAATTTGTGTACCTAGATTCGGACGAGAGTCCTCGGCCGATGAGAGGAGACAAAGGAGAATAAAAATGGGGAAGTAGGAAGAGCGTTGCGAGGCGACGATGACAGGGAAAATGGGTGGAAGATATAAAAAACCGTAAAAGATGCAATATACTTTACTATATCCCCATAAGGGAGACGCTAGGCGTGAATAAGGCAAGTCCGATGTCGGGATCCCAGTCCGATGAGATCTATCTTCGATATTTGAAGTTCCGTGAGTTTAGGAGATAGACCGTCCAGGTACGTGAGCGGCCGTGCTAGTCGGTATGCATCGGGTTGCGTCGGGTTGCGTCGGGTTCGAACGTAGATTGCTAGAGACGTCGGGTTCGAGCGGATTCGCTAGATATCGATGTTACGGCCTCAGAGGGTCGAGGACCCTCTACACCGGCTGGACATCGTTGAGGTTCAGGGATGCTGCGGAGATCACAGAACCGGTGAAATGCGAGAAGTCCTGCACCGTATCCAGCCCGAGTGCCTTGAGCCCAGGATACACCGATGACCTCTAGGATTCGGTCTAGGTCAGCGTCGGTGATGTGGAGGGTGTGTCCGTTAGCATCATGTGCCGTACGTGTTCGAGCTGGTACCCATAGCCGCAGACGGTCGCGGGCAAGGCAGTGGGGACGAAGCGGTGAGTCAAGAGGGGCCAATCCGAGTCGATATGGTTGTGGCCTAGAAGGAACTGGGGCCGGGGGGGGATTGAAGGGTGGATCAACCAGACCATTGGCTTCGGAGGGCTCGTATATCAGTCTCAAAGTCGGTGGGCTGTTTGTGTGGGGGACCAGGATTCCTGAGAGAATTTGCAATGAGTTTTGCGGTTGCTTTGGGGTATCGGCCCTCTCGGAGCAGCTTGAGCTCAGTGTCTGAATATGGTAGGGTCGCATCAATGATGAACCGGTCGAGACCGGCGGGTATTTCGACGGGGGGTAAGAGGAGGTGGTACGGAGGATATATGCCCCGGGAGGGGCCATCGGCTGGGTTGGATTTGCTGGGGATGTAGGTTGCATGGATCGAGATAATGGAGTCACAAGACTCGATGAAGTTGTGGATGCGTTTAAAGATGTCGTTGATGGCTGCATTCCTGCTGCGGCCATTTGGCCAGCCTTCAACGACTCCCATGTTGTCCCCGAATAATTCAAAATGCTGGCCAGTTGTCGCAGACCGGGCGACTGATCGAATGAGGAGTTCGAATCCCAGGGCCTCTGCCCAGCCGATGTCGCGTTTACCATCAAGGGTCTTCCATCCTGGAATGAGGCGCCAAGCGCGCCAGCGGCCAGCAACGACGATTCCGATGCCAATGCCCGAACTGGCATCTGAGAAGGCGTCGAGGTTTGTGAGGTGGACAGGGCTTGGGATTGTCCGGCCAAGGAAGGGTTGGGCCAGCTTGGCACGCCACCATTGCAGGTCTCCACGGATCGACTGGTCAGCATGGCGTGGCATGAGAGGACGGTCACCGTAGATGCCAAGCATGTTCTCCAGGCCGGTGAGGTAGGCGCGGCCTGGAGGGACCACCAGGGATGCGTGAAGGAGCTTTCCGTAGATTTTTTGTACATCGCCGAGGATGTGGGTAGGCAAGCATTCCCATTCATGGATTGACGTGAGGTATTTGGCCTTCTTCTTTGGTGGAAGGGAGACCATGAGTGTTTCCAGATTCCAATCCAGGCCAATGAATGTCGTGGTTGAAGCGAAGGGCAGGTCCTTGGATTTCTCCCAGGGGATACCCAGCTGGTCGGATAGACGGTCAATGTCGTCGAAGTTGTAGGCGAAGCGTTGGTCCTCAGAGGAGCGGGGTGAGTGCGATGATAAGTCGAGGCAAGGGGAAGAGCAATCTTCGTCGAATTCTTCCAGCGTGCCATCGGGGAAAACTCTGCCACCAAACCAGAGGCGCCCACCATCGTGATGTCGGCCACGGGGGGCAATGTCGGCGTGCCAGTCTCTGCGGCGCATGTTGTATTCGTGGAGGCGTTCTCGAAGGATCCGGAAGAAGATGTGGTCATCGACCCATTTGGAGAGAGGTGCCATCCCATGGCAGCGGAATAGCTCGGTGCCTGCATCGCTGACGGAGCCATACACTCCGGCTGATGGTGCAACCCCGAAGCAGGTGGCGGTGTCGATGCAGAATTCGTCGGCAGCGAGTCGGACGACGGCACCTGGCCATTGGGAGGGGTGCAGGGGGATCGTCCGGTATGCCTCTGCCACGTCTCTCGTGGCTGCCTGAGAGCCGGGGGGAAGGCGTGAGATGAGTAAGGAGACGATTGAGAAAGTCCCCCAGGTGCTGGGGAAGCGGTCCGAGTCGATCTGGGAGTTGATAGAGGGACTCGGGAATTTTGGTGAGGTCTTATGAGGGAATGAATAGTTTTGTACGTTGCGGAAGTGATTCGGTCGGCCTGGTTTGGGTATGATGCCAAAGGGGGCCGTCTGGAAGGGGCCGATGAGCGTCTCGAGAGTTGACTGAGAAAAGGGTCCCAGGTATCGGCCTTTGGACAGCTCTTTGGATATGATTTTTTGGAATTCGGAGCTATGTTCAATGATGGAGTCTTTGTTGGGTGGGGCTTGGGTGCGTGAAATGGTGGGTATCTCAAGATTGAAACCATATCGCATACTTTGAGGGAGATGATCATAGCGAGGCCAGATGCTATTTGAACGGAGTAGCGCTTCCCAAGCATCCGGTTTATAGGGAGTGAGGGCTTGATGCCTTCTGCGCTCGAGGACAGCCTTGTGCGCCGTGAGTGGTATGACCACATCCGGAGCAGAGGTGACGATTGTCGTGGCGGGTGCTGGTGCAGCCGGCCACGCGTTGGAAGTCGACACAGATGGGGCGGCCATCGCGGAGTACGAGGGACTTGTTGACGCGCTGTGCGAGCGCGAGGTGGAGTCCATCCCAGGTATGCGTTGCGGCGCATTCCACAATTCTGTGGGGGTTGCGACCCAGGCATACGGCGCAGGCAGAGTAGCCCCCACTGCCTGCGCCTGCCCGAAAATCCGACTTCTTTTCCGGACATCCTCGGCTGTCGCGAGGCCGGGGTGGAGACCCAGACCTCCTGCGAGCATCGGTTAACCGCTTGTGCTCTCGGCTCCGTCTGGAGGGGGAGGGGTTGGCAGCGGTGCTGTGGGCTGAACTAATGTCCTGGTCAGCCTGAGCGCGTGGATGCGTAGGGTGCGGGTGCGGAGAGCATGCATGGAGCAAGGGTGTGGCATGCGTGGAGCAAGTGTGTGGCATGCGTGGAGCAAATAAGGGGCATGCATATAGCAAAGAGAAGGCATGCATGGAGCAAAGAGGAGGCATGCGCTGTAGAGACATCTATATCTCTGGGTACGTATTCACTCATTTTACTATATTCTCTATTTGTTCTATTATTTGTATGTAGTGGCTGTTGTAAATAGTCACAAACAAGTTGAGTTTTGGGTTTTCACCCCAGTGACAACGATCTCGCGCACCCCGAATCCGCGCCTACCCAGGCTGCGTTCACCACATCTGGAGCCCACCGCGAGGAGTGTCAAGCTCACTTCACCTTTCCCTCTTTGAATTCACCATTTTTACACCTTTCTCTCTCTTTCTGGCAGCAACAGCGCCCCATAGTCAACAGCGCCCCGTATTCGTCAGCATTTCGAGCACCCCTAGTCTTCTGTCAGCTCTTAGACCCATCCCCGATGTTTTCGACACCTCAGTATACTTTCTTCGTACCAGTTGCGCCTCCTTGGCTGCAGAACACGGCTCTTTTGCCTTTTTGTCACGGCATCACAGCCACGTCACACGGTGTTCAATACATCCCCCCCTCCGCATTTCCCATTTATTTCACTAATCCCGCCACCTCCACTCATTTCAACACATCCAATGGACCCGGTATTCAACGCCCCACAGATCCCGCTCGAAAAACCGCGCCCGGAAAGCCCCAAAACGGCCGCAACGAGCCCGTCCAACAAGGAGCGCCTCACGCGCGTCCGACGCGTAACGGACGATTCGTAGATGAAGGAAGACAAACCCAATGCAACGGATGTTGCATGTACGGTCATAGGTACGCCCCCCGTCGTTCCCGTGGTTGCCGCGCAGGTAAACGCGTCCGCGCGCGCAAATCCAACGTGAATACGCGTATTGACGCGTCTCCACCCGTTTCCGCCTCGTTTCGGCCCCCGTCTTCGCGTACGCCCTCGCAATCGTCCCCAGAGGTGTTCCAACACACGCCGCCATCGTCTGCGCCCGCGCCGTCCCCGGAAAAATGCGTCCGCGCGCGCCAACGCGACCAAAATACGCGTATCGACGCGTCCCCCCTCGTTTCACACCCGAGTCGCCCCCCGTTTGCGCCTACGGACACGCCGTCGTACCCAGAGACGAACCTTCACGCGCCCCTACCGTTTTCGCCCTCGCCAGCCTCAGGACGACCCGCCCACGCGCCCCAACGCGTCGAAAACACGCGTATCGACACAACCACCTCCGTTTCGCCCTCGTTTCGCCCGCCGTCACCGTCTACGCCCTCGCTGTCGTCCCAAGAGGCCAGCCGTGACATGCCCCCACCGTTTGAGCCCGCGTCGTCCCCAGGAATCCGCGCTAGCGCCCCGCAGACGCCGTTTTCAACATCGGCCCCCGTTTCTGCCTCCGTTTCACCCCCGTTTCGCCCCGCGTTCGCGTCCACGGCCTCGACGTCGTCCCTAGAGGCGAACCGTTACACGCCCCCGCCGTCTGTCCCCGCGCCGTCTCCAGAAAACCGTGCCGACACTCAACGGACGCCATTTTTGACCTGTCCCAGCGTATCTGCCCTCGTTTCACCCTTGTGTCGCCTGCCATCCACGTCTCCGCCCTCGCCGTCGTCCCCAGAGGCCATCCGTGACACGCCCCCGCCGTCTGAGCCCCCGCCGTCCCCAGAAACCCGCGCCAGCCCCAAACATACCTTGTTTTTGACCAATTCCGCCACATCCGCCCCCGTTCCGCTCTCGTTTCGACCCCCGGCAGCCGCGTACCACCGCCAGGACCCCCATATCGCCCTCCGTGACGCCGTACAAGCCGCCCCCGCTGCGTTCGAGCCCCCAACGCCGTCCCACATCGCCCCACCATTGGCCCCTGCGTTCCATCATCCAGGACCAACGCCAGACCCACGGACCAGCCCCTACGCCCACGTTCACGTCCCAGCGCCTCTGTACGGCCCCCTCCCGTCCCAAACAAGTCCGCCCCTGTCCTTCTTCGATGCCCCCAACACACCACGTCACCCGCTACCCCAGTCAACCCCGCATGCCCACGATCCACCCCACGGAGCCTCGCAGGCCCATTCAGTAGCCCATACCACGACCCCGCGCTCGACCCCGTCCTGCTACGCCCATGCACTGCCGCTCCATGACTTCATACCCACTATACCCTTGTCGTTATCCCCAGAAGCAGGCCAGGGCATGCCGCCATCATCCACATTTGCCACTGACGACATACCTGCTTCGACTTTGCTTGCGCTCGAGTCAGCATTGTTATCCCTCAAGGCCCTCAAGGTTCTGGAGCAAAAGTTGGTAAAGTTGGTGGATCGGTTGGAGAAGTTGGAAGACTTTGTGTTGGAAGATTCCTGTTGAGTTGATTGGATTTTTGTTTTTGTTTTGTTTTGTTTGTTTTGTTTTCAGTATTGTCCCTTCCCTCCCTCCCTTTTTCTTTTTCCTATTTCTTCCTCCCTTGCCTTATGTGAGACTGGGGACAGTCTCTATTTGTGTCCCTACTGGATGTAGAGACATCTATATCTCTGGGTACGTATTCACTCATTTTACTATATTCTCTATTTGTTCTATTATTTGTATGTAGTGGCTGTTGTAAATAGTCACAAACAAGTTGAGTTTTGGGTTTTCACCCCAGTGACAACGATCTCGCGCACCCCGAATCCGCGCCTACCCAGGCTGCGTTCACCACAGCGCAATGCAAAGGAAGGTGGAGGTTGTCGTTTTAGATGGATAATGGTAGAGGGAAATCGGGGGGGGCAACAGTCAGCAAGTGATCTATCATTGGATGGAAGGAGGGGGGACTCACGCGGAAGTCCCTGGTATTGTCTCTATGCTTCCGATCTTCCCAATAAACCTCCTCTTTCGTTTTACGCAAGACGGATTCATCTATTATGGAGATGTTGTAGGCGCCGCGGGGTGAGGGGATGGCAAGGTGCCATAGCCGTCGTTGTCTAGCCTGGTATAAGAGCAGGGCCTTCTGGTCAAGGGGGTCGCGGGAGGACCGCATCTCATGGATCTGAAGCTTGCCCCAGAAGGAGGCAAGCATGGCCACGCGATCGGCTGGCCAGTCGGCCTCCTCCATGGCGAGGATCATCCGGGGGACGGCTTGACAGAAATCTTCCCATTTGATGTCCCTGTCGTCGAGGGCCTTGTTGGAGTCTCTGGCAGCGGCAGCGGGTACCCAGGATGTCGAGCCATCGGGTTTCCGGGCCATCACCATGGCATCGTCGTCGACTGTGGCGTGTGCTTGCATGGCCTCGTCTAGGCCCTCATTAGTGTAGTACCAGAGTTCGACGTATTGCCCTTTGTCCATCTTTTTAGTGGCGTAGTTGGACGCGAAGACGGGGGTGATGGAGGGCATCGGCCGATTCGGGATGGGGATGTACTTGGTCTTGTTCTTCTTCATCTCTTCCTTTCGCACGTCCTCTCGTTCTTGGGCGGCTAGGAGAGCATGTTGTTCCGCGGCTGCTTGGGCCTGTAAAAACTGTTCTGCTTGCTCCGCCGCGTCGTTGTGTAGCTGATCTTGCCATAATTGCTTTTCTAGGTCGTTACCTGCAGTCCAGACGTTGGTGAGCAGTTGTACCGCTTGGGCCTCTGTCGTGGCGGCATTGACAAAGGGTGCTCGGGTTGGGGCATAAAAGAGAGATGCATAGTCCGGGCACTGGAGTCGGGCAGGGTCGAAGAGAAGTCGAGGCATCAGAGAAGTTGGTGTGTGACTTTCGGAGAGAAATGAAAGAGATAATCTGCTCTATTGAGCAGGGAAGATCTTTTGGAGTGGCAAGTGGGAGTGGCACGAGCTGAGAGGCAGACGCGCCACAACTTGCCAAATTCGTACATAGACTTAATTCTAATTTACACTCATTCTTTGTGTTTGTTAGAAGACAATACATATACACCCAAAATATGTCCGGATGACGGATCTAGCATACTAAAAATGTCCCTAAAATTACCGAAAAATCTCAAAAAAATCCTCTACTTCGCCTAAGGGTATCTACGCTATATCAGTCTATTTCCTCATCTTCCTTGCTTCGGCTGCGCTTCTGGGACTCCTTGACATCCTTGGCCAACATTTTTTGGTACTTCTGTAATGTCCTGAAGAGAATGGCTTCTTTTTCTCCAAGTTCAATGTTGATGACTTGGTTGACAAGGGACATGTCTGAAATAAGTGGTAGGGGTGAAACTGAGCTGTATGTATGAGGAGCAGTTGACATCGAACAAATTTTTCTGTTGCATGATGCTATATATGGTAGTATAAATATGGTCATTACCTGGTTAGGATGTCCGGACGCGGATCAGGCATTTCTGCAAGTCGGATGGCCATGTCCGGACAATGGATCTGGCTGTACCCCTCCATGTCCGGATTGGCATCTGACATTTTGACCAAAACCTCAAAATTTTGTCCGGATCGGGGATCTATCCTAGGTTCAGACAAGCCGGGGTTTCCGGCTATCTGGGCAGTTTCACTCTTGGTCCATCCCCGACCCGATTTTTGAAACTGGCTTATTTATTTCCCTGCAATGCTAAAACTGTTACAAATCACGGTCACGGAATAGGTAATATAATAATAACAATATACAAAGTGTAGGATATTCTACCGACGGATTTACAATCTGAACAGATATATATCCATCAATACGGGGCGGAACGTCTTTCTGGCAGGGCCTCTTCGCCCCACATGCCATAAGGGTTGATCCAACTAAACTGTTCAAACGGGTACGAGTTCGGTGGGGGTTCTACCACTGGCGAGTACAGGTAAGGAGGATCGTGCACAGTGCGCTCATGTCGCAACGTTCCAGGGAGGCTTTGGATTTCGCCTGGCAATTCGACAATAATTCATCGGTGAGTTTGCAGAAGAAACAAAAAAAGTTAAAACACGAAAATGATGGGCCACTAGTACTGACCTTCCTTTCTTGCCATGACGCTAAACATCGTCGTTCTGCAAACGCGCCGATCAGTTGATAGAATAAATGCCCCGCAGCCCTGGTCACTCACCCATCGCCATTAAGAAAGTACTGGTGCCCCCATAGGTCTCTGAGGTGGTATCTTTCGTCAGGATCGACGCACACCAACTAACAGGTACGTTTGCCCGTGTTAGCAGAGGCGAGGTGCGGTCGCGAGAAGAACACACTTACGCCTGCAATGACATCGCGAAGAATAGGTTGTTCGACTCCAATAGTCTCCAGGAACGACATCCCGTCCAGATCGTCATCCCAATCTTCATACTCGATTAGCTCGGCCCTGTTGAGGAACAACACCTATTCGTCGCATAACGGTCATCAGGTCGAATGGAAAGAAGCAAAAAAATTCACTCTGGGTAAGTCCGACATCAGCTCGAAAAACACACATCCCGCGCCCCAATAATCGACACCAATGCCATATGGTCTCATTTCGCAAGGCAGCACTTCGGAATTAGCCCACATTTCTGGCGCCATGTATTGCCTTGTCCCGATCACTTCGGTGCAATAGTTTCGTTCAGGGTGCAACGGCTGTCCATCATGCAGATACGCGCAATTGAAGTCCGACACACGAATATTGCCGAACGCATCGACGAGCAGGTTCTGGGGTTTGATATCTCGGTGGATGATACCGGAGTCGTGAAGGAAAGATATGCCTAGGATCTTGCGCGCAAACGAAAGGTATGTCAGCGACAACACGTCAGCTAGGATGGTACATTGGATAATTCAACGTACCATTTGTACTAGCCATTGCTTCGCATATGCGCGCCGCCGTTGCCCGGTAGGCGTCATGACCTCAGACAAGTCATGAGCCATCAATGTCTAACCAAGTGGGGCGCCACGTCCACCCCCATCCCATTCAACTCGACGTTGAAATGAACATAAAAGAAAGGACCCACCATCCCCAAATACAACCTCTCCTCGTCCTGCAAGGCTCCATCCACATCCATCACAAATGCACGCCCAATGTGCCTGTGGCTGGAGGCCAACCGCTTGTACACCAACAACTCCTGCAGAACGCCCTGCGCCAACTGCCTTTCAAGCACGTATTTCTTGCTGATTACCTTCAAACACAACACCCGTTCTTTCGGCAAGTGGCCCAGCTCGCGCACTGCGACCGCCGAGCCATACCCACCGGATTGGAGACACCGTATAAGCTGAAATGGGCCCGGGGAGTTGTGCTCGGGGCTGGGCGTTAAACGAAGCTCCGAGAACGGTTGAACTAACTCCGGGTCAGGATAGGTGAGTCTTAACTCACAGTCTTCGGCGGGTGTTGTATCGCAGCAAGGATCGGGGCCTGGAACCGCCCGTGTCTTGGTCTGCTCACACTCAGCCAGCGGTGGTCGCGAGAAAACACGTGGAGGTGGGACCTGGTTGAAGGTTTCACAAACATTCGAATGGTCCAACTTGAGCTGGCCTGTTTGAGCGGGCGGCGCAGCCGACGGGATCATACGACGCAGAGTAAAGTTCGGAGGAGAGACGGGAGTAGTCATCTCGAAACAAGTGTTGGATGTGGATGTGCCTGGGTGGAGAAAAGCGAGAGACACAAGAGAAGGTTGCCACAGGAAACGCTTGGGGGGAACCCGAGGCTGTTATATGGAAGCAACACAGTGTGGCATCAACCCCTTTGCATACACATGCCACAGCATCGTGACGTGCTGTGGGGTGTGGCCAAGTAAGTGACGATGACAATGGAATGGATTAACCTGATGCAAAAGTCAATATCCACCGAAAACCTTGGTGGCCAATGCAGAACAGCGAAAGGCAAGTCAATTTCAAGCCGAGAGGCATTTTCGTAGAGTTGTCCCAGCAGTTGAAATTAGGGCCCAGCCCCAATCTTAACCAACGCTACATTGCGAGTTCAACTGAGAGGGAGACGGGGGAGGAACTAAAAAACTTGTTTGAGATTCTTAAAGCGATGAAACAATGAGCGTACAAGTTTTCGACAAGGAAATCTGTAAAAGCGACCGTTGAACGTATATGCGTACCGTGTCCATACAACTATCCGTAAACCCACAAACGACCTCACACTCCGACTTGTAAAAAAAAATAAGAAAGAAAAACCCAACGACTAACATCACCGGAAACAACCAACTCCATTTTCCCGTCTCAATGAGATTGGAGACCAATTCATAAGAGGAATGTGTCAGGCGTATGTGCAGAAATACGGTCAAGTGCTCGACGTAGCGATAGAGGGAACCGTCCACGACGATCGGAGGATCACAATGAAGACAGGGAGCGCAGCGTTTGCCCAAGAATCGAACAAGGCCCAAGAAGAAAAAGACAATACGATATGGCTCTAGCCTAATGGGTTAAATCAAGATGAGTACCGTAAAACAAAAAAACACCAAGGAGACAAAAATCGATCACGTACTAATGATTTAGTGCCCTCTCCCGGATCGTCGGTGTTGTTGCTGGCCAGTGTTTGCAACGGTGGACCACCGGGCAGGACTACCACCGGGCCCGATGCTTGCGGCCCGTATCATGGTGCGCTCGGGTGTGTATACCGTGATACGGTTTGAACCATGGCCAGAGCACTCTATGTGATATCCAGCGGGGAGGAAAGTGACGAGACCCATGATGAGATCGGGATGACCGTCGAAAAGTTCGCATGTGCTTTGAATAACGCCGGTGGTGTTGAGGCTGCAAGAGATAGCATATTAGCCAAGGCCAAAAGGATAAGGGTACGGTATTGAACGCACGTGGATTCCTTGAAACACTTCATGATGTCCAGAAATCGTTCATAGACATGAGGTGCATGGAGGAATCTCAATTTTATAGAATCGAGATACCTGAGTGAATCTCCGATGTCTAGTGGGCGAGGCTGGGTACAAGGCTCATGAGAACGTGACAAAAAAACTGATGAACTGGTATGGTACTAACCTGTGAGTGAGACATGGTTGTAGGAACGCCCTCTAGGAGGACTGTAGCGCTGGATGCTGCTGCTGATCGTTTACCGCTGGATCTTAAAAGGATTACCAAAGAAGCAGCATGATCGTGCGGATGAAGGTGCAAGCCGTCGGAGACCCGCAATGACGGAAGAAGACACTACCATGTACAGTAGGGCGATATGCCTGCGGGGAGACGGGGACGAAAACGAGACGAACGGCGACGGGAGTCCGGGAAGGGTAATAATTGAAGGTCGCGGTCTCGACGCGGAGGTCCAGTGAACAAGACAGCTGGCCAAGCATCAGGGCTTGTGGGGTCACGTGAACCTTATCTCCGTATTCATTGTAAACCGACATTTGAAACTTGTCGCAAATTGATAGAATCGCATAAACGAAATTACATCGTGGGCTTCTCAAGCAGTGGTCCGTTCCTACACCTTCGACCGGGTACTTCGTTATCCCCAAAGCTCCTCCGCGTCGACTTCTCTTGCGCTCTGAGCTTCCAGTCCCGCTCCATCGTTCACCCTTTCGCCATCCGTGGCTCCACTCTGTTCCTCGGAGTCGGTGGGCAACGTAATTTGTCCCATTCTATAGAACCGCGAGTATACATATGTCGACAGTAGCGCAAGCGGATGCAGTACCGTGAACAACATTACGGTTATCTGGTGTTTCACATATACCCGTGTCAGACATTAGCCGGTAGCGGGTGCAAAATGACGTACATAAACGGGTGCAGGCTTCGGCGTCTGGATCCACATGCTAATACATATCCAGGTAGCCGCAACACACCAGACGATATCTTTTCTCAGGAGGACGATTATAATGCCGAGTAAATTTGTGGAAAACACTACGGCAAAGCCAGACCAAGGGTGGGCGGCAACATAATCGGGCGAGCGTTCGTATGAGAGACCAAGAGTGATACTGTGGATTCGGTTAGGGAGAAAAAAAAGAAAAAAAGGTAAATTGACAACATACAACAAAGTGTATGGGAACAAAACGGATAGTGGCAGTATGAAGAAGCAACGAAACGGTGCGTGGATTAACGCCGTATCGAATGGACGTGAAGAGACCGGCGGGTGATATACCAGCAAAACGATGTTGGAGTACAGAAGGCAGCCTAGAAGAAGACCTTGTAGGATCGTAGCAATAATAAACGATTGAAGGACCTGTGGTCACGAATATTCTCTGTTCAATAATATTGAGTAGAATAATAAATACACGTACCAAAGAAATAGCCCATAGTGCCGTCAGCCAGTTGGCGACTACAAGGGCAAGGCCAACCCCTTTCACGACAGTTTTCTGCAAGGAGTTGGGTCACAGATGCATGCGCTAACAACAGGCGACTAACTTTTGTCTCTATTTTTCTAGCAAAGAGAAGAAGGAAACAATATCCAATCTGGCCTAACCAGATCGCAGCAATGTAAATTGCGATGAGCAGCGGCTCCGGCGAGATGGATGTAGGGTACATCCATAAGATGTCGCCTGGATATGTAATTCGATGTCATGAAATAAGGACCAGTAAAAAAAGACTTTCCAATTGATGGTTTAACGACGACTGCGCAGACCAGAACATTTGCTATGTTGATGAGAAGCGAGAGCGGTGTCAAAACCTGTAGTCTGACAAGTTACACTCAGACAAAATGCTCGATGCAATAAAGTTGAAAAAAAACTCACCGAATGAGCGAAAGGTAGTCGCGCACTGCAGGGTTTGAAGTATCGATTGGCAAGGAATTCATGTCGTCGCGTTCAGGGTTGTTTAAGAGAGTGAGTGACGTCATGGTGGAAGCTCCAGCCAAACGTGTCACAACAACCAATCCGATACTTAACCAACGCAATGACCTTGGAATCGATTCCCCTTAAAGTCCAGTTCAGCGGTGGCCTCGAATCCCTGTTCTCGCTCCAGCCATCCCACCCATTGGTCCTTGACTTGACGCTCCCTGCCCTCGTTCCCGTCGACAACACCACCAGCGTTGGCGAAGATCTGGGATGCGGTAACATCAAATCAACAGACGTGAACTATCTGATCCATCATCTTTGCGATCACCATTTGAGGGAACGTGTGGAACTTTTCATGGAAAATCAGACAGTGTGAGTCATCTTATTTGTTCATTCCAGTCGACAAACTGAAACTCAACATACCTTCGTAGTCGACCGGGAATCCTTGTCCTGATCAATGACACAGATTGGGAACTCGAAGGAGAGGGCAGCTACGTGCTCAGGCCTCATGATGAAATTGTGTTCATTTCTACACTGCATGGAGGTTAGTCGTGGTGGTTGTGGGCAACCTGTTTGTTTTTGGAAACGGTTTCACGTGGCGAGCACTTCTCGGCGAATGCACCACAACAACATGGATCTAAATATGCGGTCTTCAAAAGCAGAAACCAGATAGACGGCTTGCAATTGGTAGCCTTGGAATTCTGAGTACTGAATAGTCCAAGAAGCCACACAGAGCCTTATCTTTGAAATCCCATAGCAGTGTCGCGGAATAGAAAAGTTAAAGTGCAGTTAGCAACTGACATTTTCTACATTCATCAACCGAAGATAAGAAGTTTCGGGAGAGGGGCCAAGCAGTTGAGATACAGGCCCATTTGCGGAGGTATTCCCGCCATATTACTGCACCTCGGTCAAACCTTGTATCCGGGGCAGCGCTAGCCATCCAGTGTCGTAACAAAGGAAGTTGGGCAACAAGGCAACGGAAAATGACTGCGGTATTGTTTCCCAACATATCCCTAGTAGCGTTCCAAATTTGATCAATCTCTTGTCCTGCGTAGTCCGTTGCAAGGCGAGAGACTCGAGGTAGGGCACTAGTTTAACTTCGTAGTGAACGATCATTTTAGATATTTGGGTTCAGAACTGACCAATCTGCACACGACACCGCTGAACATGAGATGTCATGGAGATACTTGAGGAAACAATTCTTGGATTTTTAGGCGACAAACTCACTGCGCCGATTTCACCATCCTGTCCTCAACGTGCGTATAGTCGAGATGCTAATCACCGGAGATGATTTTCTTGTCTGCAGTTCATGCTGACTTCCGTGATTGGCTCGACTCAGAGAAGAGCAAAGCAGGGTCGTAAAATCCTCCGGTTTGGGGAATTTGATGCAAGTGGTTTCAACGTCGACGAGGGATGGGAGTGCAACCGGAACCCATGCTCTTATAAAACAGCGTCCAGTTGAGGCTATAGAACTCCAGATTCCGTGATTACATGGGGTATCATTGATGCTGCTTCCGGTACGCTCACTGTAAAGTCAAAAAGGTGGTGACGACTTGGTGGTACCCAAGCTTGATAGACGCGCAGGTGTAACCGTGGAGATGGCTGATGAGTTGCTCCAAGCTGCGTGCAGGGACCAGGGGCCAGCGCCGTGAAACTCCCGGTGTGGGAGTAAACCGAGCTTTTCGGAGGAAATCTTGGCCAAAGAAAGCCGAAAATTTTCTTGTCGGACACGTTCAGGGCTGCGCGCAAAGTAAAGCACGGCCCTAACAGACCACTGCTTGTGTTCCTCATAACGGCACCATTTGTAGGAATTCTCGAAATGCATGACGATCATCATGCCCCAGATCCCTCAAGATATTTGGCTTTACGTCGCTGAATTTCTCCCCGACGATGTCCAGCGAGAACTTATCTCTCTCAATTCCGTCTTCTTCGAGCTCGCAATGAACGCACGCTACAGGGATGCGACCTTGGGCGACTTGGGGGCCACCAGGACCGCAAGGAAGTTGCTTCGGCTAACGTAGGTTCTTTAGCAAGTTTAAGCCTGACTTACTGAGTTGTCAAGTGGTTTCTGATATATATATGTAGGGATCCTTTCGTTGCAAAGCGTGTCCGTCGCTTGGTCGTCCATCTCGAAAGCAACTACGATTTCTTTGTCAATTGGAAGGAATACCGCCATAGAAGCGCTTGGAGGCGACTAATCGGTAGGGTAATGAACCGTGACGCTAAGGAACGTCGCACGGCATTCGAAGAGGTCATACAGAATTTGACCGACGTCGCCCTCGGCCTCTCAAACGTCATCGATTTTCATATACGTGTACGGGAGCAGCGGCTGCACGACCATTCCGAGCCCTTCTTCGCTGCTGCCTGGAATACCTTTGGCTCCCATCTTCGCTCATTGACCATAGAGGGTGATCTCAATTGCTTCCGCAACCCTCTTTCCTTGGATCGATTTGATCAGCTGCGAGAACTGTGGTTAGAATTCACAGATGTCTCTTCTGAACGAGACATCCCAACTATCACTACCACGCTGTTCAACGTCACGCGAGCTGTTAGCAGATTCAGTCCTATCCTGCGATTTTTGTCGGTATCCTTCGGGATATACACATGGGGCCATTTAGACCTCTCTCCCTTCTTCTTAAACCTTGATCCATTGCCCCTGCTCGAGCGACTCGACGTGCGCGTACCGCTTCACAAGCTTGCTGACCATTCTGGACTTACACGTATCCTCCACGACCACTCCAGAACCCTCCGTCACGTTCACTTGAAGCTGGACTCCTACGTGTGGACAAGGACTCCGACCACGGAGGATCGCTTGAATGCTATAATGGAGGAGTACCTGTCTGACGAGGTCATATTCGCTCATCTGGAGACGTTTGAATTTTGCCCAACGACGTTAGGTGGATTCGATGCCATGATGGCATTTCTCCTGCGTTCTGCAGACACGCTAACCAACCTTACGGTGTGGGATCGCCATTTGAGCCACGAGGAGGTCGCCACTGTCATCAGCATATTTTTTCATCGACCACCAAACCTCGGTTTGCAAAGTCTTTGCCTCAAAGTTCATTTCTTCGGTCCAAGGCTGTTGACCTTGTTGGCGACGAATCTCCCAGGCTTGAAGAAGCTTACTTTGCACGGCCTTGACTGGGGAATTGAAGATGTCACCGTACTGGGTGGGAATACCAAGAGACTGGTGGGGGGCTTGCATATATGTTTTCTACTGCTCGCCCGCTCATAATAAGAATATTGTAGGAAGCATTTCGGGCGGAGATGTGGGAACAGAAAGGATCATACGAAGGTTGGAATCTTCGCAGCATTACTGTGGTGCCCAGCGCGCCCCGTCGTCGTCGTCCAGAATGGCCACGTTCAGAGATGATGCAGGTAGTGTCGGAATGTATACCGACGATACAGCATTTTTAGGGTCGCGGGAAGACGCAGCTGCCTGCAGACTAGTATTGCGTGATGACGCGGACACTCTGGACTTTGGATTCCTGAAAGAACTATTCATTACTTTCGAACTCTTCGGTAGACTAGTGAACGAGAGTCCTCCTGCTCTGGTCATCACCCTGTTTTATTTTATCATCATAATAATTCCAAAGCCCGTGTTACCACGCTCGATGACGGTACACGTAACTTACGGGGAGCCTCAAGGTCTAGCAGACTGCTACGTCCGTGTTGCAAGTGGACGGGTTAGCGAACGCAAGATAAGCAGTGTAATGGTGCGGTGTATCGCCAAATAACAAGGGCAACCGTGCTCCGCCGTCCCGTTTTGATTCATTGGCTGTGGGAGAACGTCTGGGTTCGGGACTATGGGTGACCCATGCTATCGTCAGTTTGACCCCGGGTGTTACCACATTGCACACTCTCAGGCTCGATGACTTCACACGTATTGGTCAAATTGGGCCCAAACAAATACTTGACATTTCAGAGTGATTTCCACATGATTAACATACTGTAATGTCTGTGGGAGTACAATGATTACTTTCGAGACTCGTGCGTGACTCAACGCGGGTTTCAATCGGACAGGGGGGCTGTCAATGATGCTGGCTCGCACAACGGACTTCATCAAGACGTTCCAAGGCGGAAGTGCGAAATTTTGGTTTGAATTGTGTCCAACTAAACATGGGAATGGACACTGGCTTTAGAAGGGTTGCCCGCTCCCACAGGGGTTGTCGTCTTAGGGCGATTGAGGTGGACAGCATTTCGGAGATGCAGCATAATTCTTGCCGAAAGAACGCTGTGCATGACCCGCTGGAACCTGGGAGAAATTAACATTAAAGTCATTGCTTGGGCGGCTAGGATTTTTGGGAACCTACGTGTTAAGAAGGTCAATGAATTCTGGCTGAAAGGCCGTCAGTCGGTTGGTCATTTCATGTTTAGGCGAATAAGATAGATGACATACAGGCCCGGCTAACAAAACTATGATATTTCCAGCAGAAATGACTATTTTTGGATGAGAATGGATAGTGTCTGCAGGCGGGTTGAGACTCACAGAATAGGTAGATGAAGTAAAATAACCCGTCTTGATAGAGGGTTTGCAACAAATGTCCATTTAAGTGATGTCGTGTCTTCACTCCTCGGTGGAGAGTGAGGCACACGATAACTATGACAATCGCAATGAGCCACTTTACGACTAGGAAAGACAGTAACGTACTTGTCTCCGATGCCATAATCAAAACAAAGTTGACGAAACCGATCATGCTACCGTCGGTTGCAAAACAACCGCCGGTGGTTGGCAATGGAGGCGGACCAACTGCAATATATGAATACAAAGGTTTGAATTCAGTGATGGAAGAGCTTACATCGTACGGAGCGGAGAGTTAACTCTGTGATAACTATGCTTGGTACGTAGAGTACCTATAGCATGTTCTCGGGTCAGATTGAAATACACCTCAGCGGTAGTCACACACCGGAAATAGTATTGATAGGAATATGAGCATTTCTCTGCTGCTGTGGTATAATGCATAGGTCCGAAGAAAGAGAATGGCTGGAAACTCAATCGTTTGAGTGACTGTAATTGTACTGAGAACACCATATCACTCACCTTCCGCTACGCCAATTCCGAAAACGGTTATCCCTGGTGGTCGAAATGCGTCAGAAACTACGAGAAAAAAATAATATCCGCCAGTCCCCCACTTACACGACGCGACCACATATATAGATAGACATCTCTGTCGCGTCTGTGAGATAGAGGACAACAAGGAGAATAAGAACGTACATCTGGCGACACAATAGGAGCTATACTATCTGAAGTGGCATCGTCAATCCGAAATCGTCATCAGAAACGAGGAGCGCGTACAGAACAGATACAAGGGAACATCAAAAAAAGTTGAATAACGTGCGAGCAAGAAAAGAATTTTTCCTATCCCCCATTTTGATCTCCAGATTAGGGTTATCTGTCGATTGCCTTGTATAAATAATTTCGTTACACGAGGGACCACAACATCACATACCTCAAGATCAAAGGTCAGAAGGAAGTCGAAGATCTGGAGATAGAATGAGGACACTGAATCTGGAGTGTATCATGAATGAAGAAACACATACGAAAACTGTCATGCTGGCAACTGTACGGAAGATTGGCCTCGATTGAATAACGTTCAAAAAATGCAGAGGACACACCGTTCAAGTACTACAGAGCAGCTCTTGTCAAGCCAGAGTAAAAATAAGAGAAGACACTTACCTGCACGGCCTGGAGGCGCATAGCAGACACGGTCTGGTCGTGTTGATGAACCATCTCCTGACTTGGGTTTACACTGGAGACACCGTAGGCAGTTGGGCGACATTAATAGTCACGGTTCAACAAGGTTCAGATTGACAGCTGGCGGTCAATCTTATGCACGGGACTTCCTGTGGACCGGTGTTCGATCAGTCTGAGGTTTTGGATCGACTTGTGTATCCGTCGAAAAGACTCTTCCTATCAATCTTATAGCCAAAAGCATTGTCAAGATGCTGCCGTCGCGGTGAGTGGGCACCGAGTTGTGAGTACGGCCGCAGTGACTGTATGTCGATTGATCCTACTGCCAAATAGCCATTTTGTCAAGAAAAACTTACATTTGTATCCTATTGCATATGGTAGTTACGACCACGGCATTTACAGCTGTTCGGGATGATCGACCACCGGTGGCGATACTTGACATTGGAATGTTTACGGACTGTGTATTTCTGAATAAGGAAGCGAATACGGCGGAGTTGGAACCAAACCCGACATGAGTACGAGCACGCATGTCATCGGCGAGACATACAGGGAAAAGGCGACGCGAAAGTTCAAAGAGAACCCTTTAGTTCCTATCGGTAGGCTTCCTCACATTCCGCCTAGGCATTTTATCTTACCATGTCTACGCAGGCGCCGTAGCGACAACCGCCGCCCTGGTTGTTGCCATGGTCAAAATGCGCCGCGGCGAGTCCCGGTCTTTCAACAACTGGCTCCGTATGCGTATCCTTGCGCAGGGACTCACCATATGTGCTGTCGTGGTGGGCACGTACTCATTTGGCCGGCGCGGGGTCGGTGTGGAGCTAGGGCCCGCGAGGGGCCAGGGATAAACTTGAGCACAGTGTTGGGCACTTTAAGCCCTCAGCTACATCTAGCACACCCTAAATATCTCCTACATCACTTTGATCCTCCACGGCCAGCTTCCAACCGCCATACAGCTGATTTACGACCGCACTACGTCTCAACACCGCCAGCTCTTTGACACCCTCTGAATAAAATGCAGCGAGTTTGGCCGGATCCTTTTCGTTCTAGGGATCGGAATTGATGAGCAGAATATGCAAATGTTCCGGAATTCACAAACCTGGATGTCTCGGAAGGACGCTTTTGTCCTCCGCGCAAAATATTCTCGAAAATTGTACGAGCTAAACGAATGCGACGTGCGCAGCATCGATGCGTAGAGATTCCGCATGGCTTGTGGAGTTGGCGGGGTGGCCATTATTATTTTTCTTTTTCGGGGTGGTGCCTGTGGGTGATGGTGGCAGTGATCACGGGACTTTGTGTATTTTGTATTTTAATGCCGTTAACGTTCAACGCCGTCGTTCAACTTGATGTCCAACTGCCCGCCGTCCACCAGTCTTCCCAGACACCCCGCCAGACACACCCTTCGTCACCGTGCACGCACCCACTTCCCTCCCTTGTCTGCGGCGACACCCAGCGTGCCTGACCCCTCACCCTCAGACCCTCGGTTTAGCTGTCTCCTCGCCACCGCTCTCGGTTCCCCTTTTCTGACCACTTCCGACCCGCCAGACCTCCCACCGGCCTTGGACTTCGTCGGTGGCGATCTCTCTGCAGTTCCGCGATCTCTCACCGTTACCCGACCCTCTTCGCCGGCTCTGTCTCACTTCATTGATACATTCTCCATCATCAGTTCTTCCGAGATACCTGACGTGTTTCCGACCTACAATTACCCGTATCCATACGCTCCCACTGCATTGTCATTTATAACGCGCTCGCCTTCCACCCCCGTGGGACCCATGCTCTATTCTTCTCCTGGTTTCGGTGGCACCTTTAGCAATTCACCATTTGACCGAGTTATTCCACCGAACCCGTTAAAGTCTCTATTCCCTCGGCTTTGGGATGCATTGTCTCTACCGAGACCTCAACGCTTTCCCTCCCCTGGTGGCAAAGGCAAAGAAAAGGCCACTGACTTTGTCTGGGATCAATCCTGCTTCAATTTCCAGGACCTTCCCCCCCTGGACGGCGAGGAAGGCGAGCTCATAGACGACGAAGCATGTTTTATTGATGTTAGAGCCGTCACTGGAATCGGTGAGCATCCATCCATCCTTCACACGTCTTTGCGTCCAAGCTAAATTGCAATCACAGATATTCTAGCCTTGCTACCTCTCGAACTGGCACTCTACATATTGGCCACCTTCCTTGACCTGCCCTCAGTGCTGGCCTGTCTTGCAGTGAGTCGGAAGTGGCGTGCATTGGCTTCGGATAACTGTGTCTGGCGGGGCCTTTTCGTGGCAGAAGCTAGCAACGATGGAAAGGGGTGGGGCATCAATGCACAGCGCGTTCAGGACATCACCAACAGCAAATCTATAGGCATCTGGGGAAACAAACTTGGTTACGCTATGGAGCAATGCAGTCGAAAGCATCTCAGTTTACGTGGCGTCGGTGTCGGCATTGCACGCCACGTCAGCCCCAACATGCGACGCAGTAGTACCGCCCCTAGTACCAGCATAAGCCGCACACTGAAAGTGGGCTCATTGTAAACTATTAATTTTTCCTTGCCCTTGTTCCACATGGTCTGACTTGACTACTTGTCTCAGCATTCCCCAATCGCGATCCTCGCTCATGCCAAGTCCAGGCACCTTGCTGCCGCTTGTCCAAGCCCCCTTGAGGTTGGATTGGAGTGTATTGTACAAGGAGCGATTTGAACTAGACAAGCGTTGGCTCGAAGGGGAGCCTGAAGTGAGAAAACTCGAAGGCCACACTGATAGGTTTGTAATGATGCCCGTTCTTTGACATCCTTCTCTTACCACGGTTGCCGATGCGTAGCGTCTACTGCCTTGAGTTTGACTCCACCCGTATCATCACTGGTTCACGCGACAACACCATCAAGGTGTGGTCCCTCGCGACTGGCCGATTGCTCGGCACAGTGAGGGGGCACTCGAAGAGTGTTCTGTGTTTGAAGTTTGATAAAGACTGGGAGAAAGGGGCAGATGAGGGTGATTTCTATGGAGATAGCCAGAGTCGGGGAGACGGCGAAGAGTTTTTGGAATCGAGAGTGACGAGGGCGCGAGCGAGTTCACGGCCGGGGTTCATGGTCAGCGGGAGCAGTGATTGTTCCGTGTGTGTGTGGGATTTGTATGCTGAGTATCGCGGTCATGATGGCGATAGCCAGGGCCAGGATCGTACAGAAAGCGCTGGTGGAGGTGAAGGTCAAGTCCGGGCAAACGTGCGACGAGTGTTGAAGGGTCATTCGGGGGGTGTTTTGGATCTCAGAATTGATAAACGTTGGATTGTGAGTTGGTGAGTAGTCTTTTTTTTCTTCTTCTGGTTCATGTGGTTTCAGGCTGACATGCATTCTACACGTAGTTCGAAGGACACACTTATTCGTGTCTGGGACCGCCGTACCCTTAAGCTACATCGGACTCTTTGGGGACACGAAGGGCCTGTCAATGCTGTTGGTCTGCAGAGTGGATCTGGGCGGTGCGTCGACACGAGTGCACACAGTGGGCGCGTTGTGAGTGCGAGCGGCGACGGCAAAATGATTATGTGGGATATCGAGAGCGGAGAGCGGCTGAAGACGTTCGAGGGGCATGATAGAGGACTAGCTTGTATCGAGTTCAAGGTGGATACTTCTTTTTCTTATTTTTATACATCAGCTCAATGACTGCCGGTGGTCATTTGCAGGATGACTTGATCGTTTCGGGTTCGAATGATTGCAAGATCAAAGTGTGGTCTGCGTCGACTGGCGAGTGTATCCGCACACTTGTTGGGCACGATTCACTGGTGCGGGCGTTGTCGTTTGAGCCGAAGAGTGGGAGACTGGTTAGTGCGAGCTATGACAAGACCGTGAAAGTGTGGGATTTGAAGAGTGGTCAGTCCTTTGTCCTCCTTTTCTGTGAGGCGTTGTTGTTGAAAGTGACGTTTTTTTTTTTTTTTTTGCCTGCTGTGTTTTAATCACAGGGAAGATGGTTAGGGAGTTCAAGAATGGTCACACGAGCCATATATTCGATGTCAAATTTGATGTGGGGAGAATCGTCAGGTACGTGTAACAATTCAAATCTGACACAACCCCTACATATAATGACTTCTTACCTATATAGCACATCGCATGACAAGAAAGTCGTCGTGTTGGACTTTACAAAGGGGATCGATTCCACCGTCTTTTTGTAGTCGCTTCCGCCATATTTGGCTTCACCCGTTCCGCCCAACCGTGACCTCTTTATCTATTGGTTGATTGCATCTAGACTCGTCATTGTCGCACAATACTTGGACTTGTCAGGTTCTTTCTTTACTATTCCAAATCTGTTTCAATCTCGGTTATTCACATCCATCTTTCACCTCTTGCATCAACCGTGGTAGATGTTAAAAGCGATCTCTAACCCCCAGGCCAACTCCAAAGTCAATGTTCCAGCGTTTTCAGATTTTTATTATCTACAGCACAACAACAGCTCACATAATATGCATACCGGTGTCGAGAAATATTGAAATCTAATGATTTTCCATCGTCAGGTATCCTGTAAGAATTTGCCTTGCAACGTCATATAAGGGTGGCAATACAATGGGGCCTGTATCGCCGAGTGTCTGTTCGTTCTGAGGAAACGAGGAAAGTGGACTAGCAGTCAGTGACTGGAGAACGTAGCTGGCCAATCTCACCACACGTTCCTCTGGCATCCTTTCTCTCTTTCCTGCAAGTACCCAATAAGCTCTTCCATCCATATCGGATCGTCGCGCGCCATCATCGATGCCTTCGAGAACTATAGTACTAGGAGACCATCATGGGGACATCTTGACACTGGCAGCGAATTCTTCTAGCCATGCTCCGACAATAGTTGTTCCCGCTGTTTCCCCAGAAGCAGCCACATGTCCTACTCCCGTCTCCAAATCATCCCTGTCTAAGGCTGCCGCTTCCTGGTTTATCTCTGCTGGGGATGGGATTGATTGTGGGGGAAGTCACGGTTAGCGTCTGGCCCACTGGGGATCATTCGTCTGAACTGGAATCATCAACAGTCAAAAGAACCACCAATGCAGGCGTAACGAACGCTTATGCTGGAGTTGTCCTTTGAACTTGTCAATGACGAGTGCTTCAGCAAACCACAACCGTGACAGCGCCCACTGAGTATATGGCACTTTTCAACTCCACAGATTTCCCCGTTGCCATCATCATGTTTTGTGAATTTCAGTAAAGGTGACAAGTAGCGAATCGAACCCTTACAACACCTTTCTAAATGTTGGAACTAGGGTAACAATGAACCGCTGGCACCCATTACCGACGAAACTATAGACTTTGCACAAAAGCAACTATACCTTCTAGCACCTAAAATGCAAGCTCCCCTTTGTTCGGTTGCAGTTGATTGGCTTTTTACCCCGTGGATTTCACTATGACTATGTGCGTCTGATGCACGCTTGCTTCATTCATACATACCATCAATGGATCTGGGGCCCTGATGGATCATTAATACCTCTATATTCCCAGGATCATAGGAACCACACTCGTGGGCTTGCGAGACAAGCTATGATACGATGGTTGCGAGGAACAGATCGCGAGTGGTTCCCCACTCATGGGGGCTTTCAAGAACAACTCGCTTGTTGTCGGATTCACTCCTGAACAAATTATTATTACCAAAACCACTTCCGCAGGCAGACGATCTGGCAATCTTATTATTCCTCCTGCGACAACAATGCCATTTGGAGGGGGTATCACGACGTTGTCACCGGACAAACCCTCTAATTTTCATGTCCCATTGAACTTGATTGAAGTTCAACTTCAGGCTATTGACCTACTTTATGTCAAGGTTGACCAGTACAAGCGCACCGCAAATGTTATGTTCAGATCACAGGCACGCGGACTCAGAAGCAGCGTGCTTTGAGGGTTGCAATCAATGGACCAGCTGTCTCTGAGCAACTTTCAAATAACACCGTCATTCTTGTTGATTGTCGAGGGCAAATGGGGTCAGATGAAGGTGAGAAAAAATAACCAAACTGGGGAACCGGCTCGAAAGCACCAGCCAACGCTATTATGTATCTATCGAGCAAGTTTGACTTCAACCCGGCAAGAAGAGAAGTGTGTTACCGTGTGTAGTGTTGATTGGAATGGTAGTGAAGGTAACGGGGTCGAGGAAGGTGGGGACGAAGTAGGAAAAGGAGAAGGTAAAACGGACGTGAGTCAAGCATTGCTTCCTCACTGCACTATTAGTAACTGGTGTTAGGCTCCACTCGCTCGCGGAAGGCTATGCAAAAGGCTAAATTTGACATAGTAACAAGAAGCCTACCTTAGAGGTAGGTTCATCGGGAAAGTGTCAGACACAAGCTTGAGATCCCTTGCATTGTAGGTATATATGCTTTGGTGTATAGTTTGATGGATGTCACCAAAGCATCTACTAATAATACGCAGCAAAGGGACAGTGCAGTTTACAATAAATTAATCAATAGGATAATATTCCATCACCTTGGATTCTGCTGTCCTTCACATTGCCCGTCTCCACAGGATGAAGGGTAACGCAATTAATACAGAGTTATCCGATCAGATCGAAACTCGAAACACCGAACCAGGGTACAGTTTATACAGAGCGATGCAAGTAGAACGAAATAATACGTAAGTCGTGATGGTTCATGAGAAAAAATCAACCCGGCGGTATCAACAGCGGTTGTGACCTAGCTTTCATGACGACAATGCCATAGTCTGAGATTGAAGAACGTTGGCCAGGATGTCAAATCCACCCATGACATGATGGACACGTTTTCGGGGTGGCAATGCTGCGACATCCTGTGGACATGAGGGTTAGGAGTGTTTCAGTTTGCTTTACAAATTAGTACCTCGCATGCATGTTGACCGTCTGATCAGAAAAATAAGCAGACAATCAGCAATATGAACATCGCGAACTTGCATTGTAGCTGCCCATCCTGTTCCCAATTCCTCGAATGCTTTCGGTGTAGCTTGGAGGGATCCTGAAGCCGAATGAAAGGAAGATATTAAATTTCGGTGAACCTGCAATGAATAACGCGTATACCTCTATTCGGACGGACGTCTCATCAGAATAAACACCGCGTCCGTCGGTCTCCGGCCAGTCCACCGTATTGCTGACCTGTCTAGACGGCCTCATGGATTCCGGTGTACTCCCCACGTCTTGTGCATGCTGTTTGTGGAAGAAAATATCGCTTTGCTGCTCACTATTGTACGCTCTCAAGTCATCTGAGTGGTGTATTGGGGGACTGCGATGTTCATCCGCAGATATGGAGGGCGGCCTCGACGGGGCTTCTACGGGAGTGTTATCGATAAAGATACGAAGGATGGCGGAAGTACGTGCCGGTATACGGATTTGATTGAGAAAGTAGAGCAGCCACTGATGCAGAAAGGTGAGACAGATCGAATGAACAGAAGAAACCTGACTTACAAACGTCATCACGCCGCTTTTCTGCCGCAGAGACATCAAGTCGCGCCTGGCGCTCCGTCTCTAGACAATTTGTGTACTTCACAAACGCATCTTGTGTTGCCTTCTGCGCTCGAATCAGTGACCCACGGGCACCAAGAAGCGCTTGTCCTTGCCGCGAGTGAGAGATGATAGAAAAAGTTTGAGATGTCAGCCTACTGGAAATATTGGCTTCTTGCATCACGGACTCCAAGTTACGCGATGGAGGAGAGAATGATGTCCGAGATGAAGGAACAACCTTGGAACTTGAACAATCCGAATTATGCTCTATCGAGAGGAGCACCGTTAAAGTTTGAATCACAGACAAAATTAACATCACTTTACCTCCCACAAGACGTTCGTGGTCAGAGACCAGAGCGTAATCGTAATCGGAAGCTTCCGACGTCATTGATTCCACAGAGACTTCTCGTAACATGGTAGGCTTTTCGCCCATCATCGTTTGGCGTAAACGAGGATTGTGAGGAATGCCGGCGGCGTGTCGTTCGATGAATTTTCGAAGAAATGACAGCTCGATGTCGTCGGGCATCATGTACGGGGGACCCTGGATGTCACCCTTTTGCATCAACACCTCTAGATGCGACATTGTCTTGTCCTTGAGCTGCTGCAGCCATTCATGCAACTCCATGTGATCCTGGTCAGCTCGAGCATCGTAATCCTGACGCCTCCTCGCTTTCCTCCAGTAGGTCCTTGTTAACTTCAAGGCGCGGACTACTTCACCGTCGAGAGTACGATACCAATCGCTTGATAATCGGTTTAGCCGCACAGTTAAGACACCGGGCTGGACTCGAAGCTGAAGAATGGATCGACCCTCGCGATCTGGGGGGCTAAGGACACCTTTGTGACCTTGGTTGCCCCGTGTGGCCCCGCGGGACACATTGCCAAGCTCTGGCCATGGGAAATCGTCGGTAACCATGTCGACACTAGGCGGCAATTAGGAATGAAGATGAGTGAACGAAACCGCGCAAAGGTGCGCGGAGACCAAGGAAGCTGAAGGCGAAGTCCGAGGAAGGGAGCCAGAGGGTATTTCAAGAGGACGTTAAGCGATACCGGCATTTTATGGTGGGGTTGTCGCGCTTCCCAACAGCGACTGCACAAATTATGATGGGTTCGCCGAAAGCACTGCCAGAACCTATTGGGGAAATGGATCAGTATACAGCTGCACGACATGTCAACAGGTCGCATGCAACAATCTTACTAACAAGATGCAGGGCAAATTTGAATTTCAAACTTATTTTTGTACTACATTCACATAATGTTGGCGACTGCATGCAAGTTTTACGATAACAATACTGTCTTTGGGGTAACATCAGAAGTCAAATCCTTGATGAGTGTCGGATCAGTTATACAGGAGACGTCATTCATCACGCTCCTGTCGGGTTGGACTTGCGTGCGTGGGTCCATCACGGGTGAGTTGCCAGATTGCGATTGTCATGCGGAGAAATTGACACCTTGCGCGAGTGGTGCTTCGTCTGAGAAGTTGATGGTGCAAGCACTCCAGCGCACGTATTGCTTCCAAGCATCCCCACCGGATTCACGTCCCCTGAGGTTGAGAGAATGATGATGAGAATCATTCGAGTAGCGGTCATGGTTTAAAGGTACTCACCAACCAGTACTCTGTGTAATGACAAGAAAAATCAGTACCCGTTGTCAGCTGACAGCAGTACTGACCTTATTGCCTCCGAAGGCTGCTCCTATTTCTGCACCACTTGTACCGACGTTCACCTAAGTATGTTCCGAACCAGTCAGTGATGGCAGATGCATAAACTACCAATGGGTACAAACGTTGACAATGCCAGTGTCTGATCCAGCAGGTCCAATCCACTTGCCCACACTCCTCAGGTCCCGAGTCCAAAGGCTACTCGACAACCCTTGAGGGACAGAATTATTCCACTCGATGGCTTGTTCTAATTCGTCAAACACTGCAGTGTTCAGGATCGGAGCGAATGTCTCCGTTTTCCAAATCGGATCAGTCGGGTCCATAGACTTCGGTACCGCGATCGTTGGTTGCACAAAGTTGCCTAAATGGAGTGGTGCTTCTTCATATCTCCTTCCGCCAGTAATTATTTCAGCGCCGGTCCGGTTCAGATACTGCATTGCACGTGAATAGACGTCGATGGCGGAAGGCGTATGCAGAGGACCTAGGAGTGTGTCCTCTTCAAGAGGGTCTCCGACACGAACAGTGGAGTAGAGTTTCTCGAGACGAGATAAAAAGTCGGCAGCAATCTCACGATGAAGGTAAAGCCTTCTTGTTGAAGTGCATCGCTGCCCAGCTGTGCCCACTGCACCAAAAAACACTGCCGGAACAGCAAGAGAAAGATCCGCGTCAGCCATGACAATGGATGCTAGGTGGGAAAAGCTTGTGATAAGTATTTTGTTTAAATTCGGAAGCATATGGCCTCTACCGTTGTTACCGCCCAATTCGAGAAGCGCCTTGCCAAATCTTGCTTGAACAGCCTTCCCAACACTTTGGCCGACAGCTTCACTACCAGTGAAAGACACTGGAAATCCGCAATCGTTTGATCACGACCGCACCCAAATGCAGAATGAAAAGATCGGTACCTAGTTCAACATCACGACTTTCCACGATAGCTTCCCCTACATCCTTCCCACCGATTATTAGACTAGCGACTGCCCCCGGAACGCCATTGTGTTCCAGGACAGCGGACACTATTCTGGTCACCGCAATAGAACACAACGGCGTGGTGGGAGATGGTTTCCAGATCGTTGCATTTCCTGCTGCCAACGAGATTGCAAGGTTCCTGAGCTTTCTCAGTAACTAAAGTCGATCGACATCAATTGTTCGAAGATACGCACCAGCCGTACACAGCAACCGGAAAATTAAATGCCGATAATACAGCCACTACCCCGAGAGGATTGGGGACTAGGACCTGGGAAGTAAACAACAGTATCGTGATGTCTGGGCAAGACACACACCTTCCAGGATGGTATGCCCAAACCTTTCAGACGCCACCACTCTGCCGTTCATCATCCTTGACAAACCGACGGCGTAGTCACACTTGGTCGTGCTTGAAAATTCAACGAGTTTGGAAATTTTGATCACGTACAATATCCACGAACTCCTGAACCTCCCCAACTCCTTCTGTTCGAATTTTACCCACCTCAAGGGAAACCAGGGCTCCCAACTCATCACGCTAAGATTGACGGGTGAATGGCTGGACAACCTATCTCTTCAAGCACATGTCACCTTTGCTGCTAGTGATTCTCTGATCTGCCTTAGTATCTCTCCTCGTCGAGGCGCAGGGACGTTCCTAAGGTGACGATACGCCTCTCTGGATCTGTCAAGAGCAGTGTGAAGCTCCTGAGGTGTTGCCTGCCTTGAGATTAATATTGCGCCGTCCAGACAACCATAACCGGGAATAATGAACTTACAGACTTGACGTGTGCCAGAACTTCCCCAGTTGCTGGACAAATGCTTTCCATTATATCTCCAGTACCTCCCCATTGTCCATCGTACACCCCACATAACTCTGTGGAGGTTGGGATATCAAGTGCAGACAAAACAGCAGAGGCTCTGCTCGATAAACTTCGTGCAAGGCATGCCCTCCGAAGTAGCGAAATGTTCCTTGGGCAAATCATTAGAGTCTAGCAACTGTTCCCGGATTGCCAAACAGCGCCAACTCAAATAAGTTGTTTTTTTTGTCAAGTAATGAGTTTCCTCATTCAGGATTCTCCGCAGCTCTAGTACGAAACCACAGTAAGGCCTTCATGCTGCCAACTGGCCCGAATCAACCCTTCCAATGTCGAACACAGTCGACTCAACTACCTTCGCCGACGTATACAGAACCGAGTCCAGACAATTCTGATCAACCGACGACGCCTGCCAGTGGTGCGCTCCCTTCACTTCGATCAGCCGAACAATACTCAAACCATGGGTCAATGACCCATATCTCAGTGAAAAAAAGAGTCAATCATCGTCAGCTTACGATGGAAGGATTTAGAAGCCTGGGGTTAATCGTTGAGTACATCTAAAATTTGTTCGCGCGCGGCAGACCAATCTTTTTTCACAGGCGATATTTTTCGCAGGCTTGCAGGCACAAATGTTGACCGTCACCCTTTCAGATAGCTCGTCGACTGCCGCTCGACTCACCAATGCATTTTGGCTAGCCGGTATGACTCTCGACGTCTTCGGAGCGGTGTTCGCCACTCTCACGGCACGATGGTTCGAAGTCCTTAAACCTGACGACATTGAGTTCCTAACCGACGGCTGGGATATTAATCCAAAGGTGCTCCCTCCGCGACGCCCGTGCTGGAGGCCTCCTAATTCCATCATCTCCTGGGCCATTGCAACTGCGCTCTTTTCGAGCCCTGGAATTGTCGGGTTCGGAGTGGGCATGTTCCTGCTCGGGCTGCTCATTTACGTGTGGGATAAGCAACCACTTGTCGTGTCCATCATCTCCACCGTTCCTTTTGCCGCTCTCGCACCGCTGGTCGGGGCATTTTTCTATCCACGACCTGCCAACCAGAAGGAAATTATATCAATTTTGGCGGAGAAACGGGGCCGGTGGTGAAATCTCAGCCGTCGCTGAGGTGGATTCAGCACGAGAATTAGGATCGCAGCCTGGTAACGGGTACATGTGAGTGCAGCTCTGGGAAATTGACCATGAAGTGAGATTGATGAAAATGAATACATTTGCAGGATGGTTCCAAATGTTGACGGTCCATGGATGTTGGGTTTGTGAAATAAACTAAATCGGTCACCGAGGACAATGGGAAACATTTGGTGACCTTCGGGGGAGATTTCGGGGAGTAGAGAACTGGTACTGAAGCCAATGAAGTCTAATCGTTTCCTCTGATCTGATTGTGAAATTCAATGTTTGACTATACAAATAATGTACTGGTGCTCGAGCAACTTCCACACTGAGACTTCAAGGTCGTGCAGCCGTGCTTCAAAGCTCAGCAAAGAAGGAAGCATCAGCGTGAACCTCATTCCTACCCTTCTTCCTTCCAGTCAAAACATGTTTCTCCCCCTTCTGTTTTCGTTTCCGTTTCTTTTCCGGTTGGACGTGCCCATCCCCGTCCGAATCGCCATCTTTGGAGCCATAACCATCGCCATCGCTCCCTGTTGTTTCCTTCAGGCCTTCCGGAGTTGTCACTTCTGGCGCTGAATCGCCACACTGTTCCTCCTTCAGTTCGCTTTCCTTGCCCTTCAGATCTCCCGTCTCTGACACTTCGCCCTCTTCTTTGTTTTCGTCTTCAAATATATTCCTCAGATCAGTCATTCTCAGTACTTCGTCATGTCCCGCACTGCCGACCCATCTTCCCTCACCACCATAATCCACCGCAATCCGCTCAACTGGAAATGACCCGTGATCTGCAACAATACCAACGAGCTTTGTGGGAAGTAATTGAACGGCTCGTAAAAGCCCGTCAGAGGATCCCGTGAATATTGTTGAGCTGGAGGACGTGTATGAGGACGGAAACGCGCAAAGGGCATCAATAGAATGAGGATGGCTGTTCGATTCCGTTGAGACATTTACAGGTAATGAGACTATTTCTACGCACCCTGGCACTCTGTCTACACAATCGCCCCAGCCACTGCTCCTATTGAAGATGGACAAAATCCCGAGTTGGGTCCCCACCACTATCTTGGTCCCACTTTGCATTGATTGATCATGAAATATGGCTGAGGCATGACGCCAGACGTCACTCACCCTTTTATTGCAACCATTGACAGTAATTCGTCTTCCTGGTCCTCAGACTGGGCTAACGGTTCGGTCTTCTTTGATCGCACATCCATCACGGATAATGTGCCATCCCCACTGTCATTGGATTATTAAGATTGTAGGCGTATTCGAAGAATGCTCACCTTGTTGCAACAAGTTGTTTTTTGTGTTCCAGCCACAGGAAATCCGTGATATAATCAAAATGCTGGTTATAGGACCGGATGCAATCGGGTTTTCGGGGGTCCCAGAGCTAGGAGAGATACATCTTGTGGCAGGGCATTAAGTGAACGCCAAAGTACCTTGATCACGCCATCGTCGTCTCCAGTCGATAACAACCAAGGCATGAGATACTTCACGCGATTGAGTGGGGACCTGAACGTCGGAAAACATAAGACCTTGACAGGAACAGGACTCCTCACTTACTCATGCGCCCCAGAGCGAGTTTCAACGACCTCACCAATAGCCGTGTCAATGGTACTACGGAGTTATCAGCATGAACACCAATACCCAATAAATAACACGTACTACAATCCCTTTCCTTTCCCAACAGCCCATAGTTGAGTGCCGTCTTTATTAACAGTCAAGCCGCGACATGATCGCTTTGATGGTCTCAGAGCGAAATGCTTCTCGTAATGACCTTGCTCGTTGTACCCAAAAGCCTTGACCTCACCCGTGAGGAGCCCAGTATAGACTATCGGATGAGAGGGGTGAAATGTAAGGTCAAATATTTGTGCGCCAACAGGAATATCGGGCATGACTGGCTTCGATCGGAGCCACAAATAGTTGGACCCTGCATCTGGCTCTGACAGGGCACTGCAGAGCCCGTTGTCACGAACTTTGCGGAGGGATGATAGCCAATGGCCCCAATGCTTTATCTCTCTGCTCTCATCCTCACCTTGGGCCTGGTCACGACATGTTTTGCCGAAATTATCTCCTTAGAAGCCTTTCAACAATACCGCACTAACTTGAACGTCCCTGCTAAGCGCCCGAAATCGCTTCTTGGGCATCGCTTCCTTCCTCCTATAGATGCCAACGCTGGGACAGACAACAACAATGAACTAGAATTGCTTGACGTAGTTTTGTTGGCGTCGGTGGATGGAAAGTTCCATGCGCTCAATAGGACATCTGGACAGACACTCTGGTCGATGTCTTCATCCGCAGCTCCCGGTCTCACCCCACGAACACTTGGCCCACTAGTTCGCACTACTCACGTAGAGAATGATCCTGAACTCACAGACGACGACAGCCCTCATCAAGAGCTCTACATAGTCGAGCCACAATCGGGGGATATCTACGTGATGTCATCGCCTAGCAGTCCCCTGCAGCGTCTATCCCTCTCAATGTCTCAGTTGGTCGATATGTCGCCTTTCAGCTTCCCTGGGGACGATGGTAGACGGATATTTATTGGCAAGAAGGAAACCTCGCTTTTATTAGTAGAGTTGGAAACGGGAAAGGTGAAGGCAACACTCAACTCAGAATGTCCCTGGGATCCGTTCGGGGACTTGCACGAACCCCCTGTAGCAGATCTGGATCTGAATGAACTCGACGGCACCACGACTGTGGTGGAAAAGTCGAAGTCGACCGAAATATGGATTGGACGCACCGGTATGCAATTGCCGCAATTCTTCTCCATTGCTGGAATTGAATTACCATTGTAATCGCAAGACTACCATATCTCGATCATCACCCTGCCCCATCGCTCGTCACCAAACCAAAACCCTCCCAAACAAAACCTTTCCTTCTCGACATACGGGCCAAATAACCAGGACAGTGCACTGCAGTCCACGTATCGTCGAACTGCCGACGACGTCTACATCCAGTCTCTTCCTAATGGGGACATTTTCACTCTCAAAGCTTTTGCAGCTGATGGATCCGAGCCCCATGCCTCTCCCTTCCTGTGGTATAACAAATTCAGCAATCCTATGTGAGTTCTTTTTGAATGTTGTGGACACTTTGCCATTCTCGCCTTCGCTCGGTGGAGTTTTGACTAATCACGTGATGGCTTGTTTATCAAGGGTCTTTCGTATCAGATTACTGACTTGATCATTACAGTGTCGCTGTATTTGATGTGCTTAAGGCGTCTGGTAGACAGCAGCCATTTGTCTTGCTCCAGCCACGTCCACGCCTCCAAGACATGTTACCTGGCAATATCCCAAATATCGATTCTATATACGTTGGCATTGTTGAAGAGACCGGCTCATTGTTCGCTATGAGTCGCGATCGTTTTCCTTTGGTTGTCTTCTCCGATGCCGATTCTAGTAGCGACCCGGCAAATCTCAACACCAACGGAGATTTGCCTCCTCCCGCTGTGGATTCCATTACACGGGCCGGGAATTTTGGAGAAATATGCCGGACTGGGTCGCCAAATCGCACATGTCTGACTGGAATACGTCGGCTTGCAGAAGATTCTCGGTCAAGGTTCAGTGGATTGCTTGACGGGTCCCCATCTGTTGAGCTTCCCCCCGAGCAGGACGCCCAAGATTACCCATTATTCAATAACGAAGCAGCCTCTACTAATTCTGAGGGCTGGAGTAACCGTACTATGGTTCCCTCGTGGATCTGGGGTCTTAGTAGCGACCGTATATCCGACCGGAATGTGCCATTGGGTCTGGACGGGTCAACCAATGCGGTCTCCATTATGATTTCATTGATATCTGCTTTGTTTTTCAGCGTGGCTTGGGTGATCGCCAGAAAGCTCACAGTTCAAAAGTCGAGACCCGCAATGATGCACAGTTTCATCGACATTGAGGATGACAAGGCTCAGACCGCTGTGCCGTTAGTCCAACGGTCGTTTATTAATTCAGCTTCAGAGGTAGTAACGACAGAACTACCCCCCCTTCCGCCAAACAACAGCACCCCTCCACTTATTCCAGATTCTGTCTTGTCACAGCCAGACCGATGCGATTCCCAGCCCTCACTACCCTCCAAAATTTCTGAAAACAACCCTACAGAGCCCCGAGACGATTGGGAAGACAGCGAAAGAGAGGGAGACGGAACGCCTGTTCCTGGAAAACGGCGAGGGAGGAGAGGGAGGAGAGGGAAGAAGAAGAAGGTAACTATTGGAGAGGACGATGAGAACGAGAAGGGGAAGGAAAAGTTCCTCAACGGTAACATTGATGTCCCGCCGATAGAGTCTGTTCCAGCAGACCTCGTATCTCCTGCAACACTTGCAGTTTCTTCGACTCCTAAGCCTTTGACGGTTGTGTCCTCATTGGTCGTCTCCGAAACAATTCTTGGTAAGGTAGTTTTCGACTGGGATGTTATTGAACATTGATGTTGAGCACTTTACCGTAGGGTATGGCTCTCACGGAACCGTTGTATTCCAAGGATCACTGCAAGGCCGGTCTGTGGCAGTCAAACGACTGCTCAGGGACTTCGTCACCCTCGCGTCCCGCGAAGTCAGTATCTTACAAGAATCCGATGACCACCCCAATGTTATACGGTATTACTATCAAGAAGCACATGCCAATTTCCTCTACATTGCGCTAGAGTTGTGTCCAGCGTCCCTCGCTGACATCATCGAGAATCCAGATCAGTTTCGCGACATTTCTATTTCGTTTGAACCAAAACGTGCGTTGAGGCAGATTGCGTCTGGCGTCCGACATCTACACGCGCTGAAACTCATTCATCGGGATATCAAACCCCAAAATATCCTCATCTCGAACTCGAACAACGGAGGTCGGAAAGGTTCTAGTCACCGGATGCTGATATCTGACTTTGGGCTCTGCAAGAAGTTGGATGTTGACCAGACGAGCTTTCTCCCGACCGCGCACGGGTCAATGGCCGGGACAGTCGGTTGGCGTGCGCCAGAAATTTTGCGCGGGGAAGTTAAGTTGGACGAGTCTATAGGCGACGACCAGTCGCAGTCATCACGAGGAAGTGTTGGGTCACCGACTGGCGGCACACCATCGGGCAAGCCGACGCGACTGACGAAGTCTGTGGATATATTTGCACTCGGATGCCTGTTTTACTATACCCTCACGAACGGCGGCCATCCGTTTGGGGACCGATTCGAGCGAGAGGTCAATATTCTCAAGGACATCAAAAATTTGGAAGGGCTAGAGCGGTTCGGGGAAGAAGGTTCGGAAGCTGCCGACTTGATTGGAGCGATGTTGAGATCTGAAGCCCATGAGCGGTGCGTTGCCTTATTCTCGCGTTTTACGTCGCGCAGTTCACTAACACTTGGTGAGATGTAGACCAGATACAACGACATGCCTTCTACATCCCTTTTTCTGGGATTCTGCGCGACGTTTGACATTTTTACAGGATGCATCCGATCGATTCGAGATCATGTGTAGAGACCCTCGAGATCCCAATCTTGTGACATTAGAAATGGACGCCGTTAGTATTGTTGGGCATGATTGGCACACCCGTCTTGACAAAATATTTATCGAGAATCTGGGCAAGTTCAGGAAATACGATGGGCGTTCTGTACAGGACCTTCTGCGTGCGCTACGAAACAAGGTACGTGTTTCTGATATTGCATAGTGGATATCTTGAGACTGAAGGGAGTGGCCTCACAGAAGCATCATTATCAAGATTTACCCGACAATGTGAAGCGACATCTCGGTTCTATGCCAGAAGGCTTCTTATCGTACTTCACTCGCCGTTATCCCCGCCTATTCCTGCATGTTCACTCCGTTGTCGCTGGCACCGGACTGTGTGAGGAGTCGATGTTCAAGTCGTACTTTGATATTGTCGATTCGTAGTTCGTAATTTCACCCCTTTCACCCCTTTCACCATCGCATTTTTATTAACTGAAATCATAATCTATTTATCCTCTTTTGTATACCAACTTCCTTCATTCTATAGCCCTAGCTTGGTAAACAACGATTAGAGAATGTATTACTGGTAGGCGCGTTTGTAACAAGCTTAGGCACTGGATTGAATAAGAATAATGAAAGTCCAACGTGTCCAGATACTATGTTGCTTTGCGGAAAAACTTATCCCATGGCTGCGCCGCCCCTATCCTAGAGACCGCATGTTTCTCGGGACTTCTCTCCCCTCTAGCAGCCGCAATAGTTCTAATCACTGCCTTCAGAGCATACTCTTCCACAGGTTTGGTCTTCACCTCCGAACGGCAAGAGGGGCACGTATACTGTGGTTGGACGTTCTGATTATTGTCCAATTGGATCTGGACCAAGTTTTGAGGTGCCGTATACGGGATGGCGTTGAGGTTATAGTGGGGGTGGGCGTGAACGTGTTGGTTGAGGATCATCCCGAACCAATCTTGCAGGCAGTTTTGACAAAATGTGTGTCCACAACCTGGAAGGCTGTGAAATGGATATATTTTCTGCGGATTGGGTGGCACGTAGAGAAAAACATACATGTATGGAGACCATAAATTCAACGCGCATATCTCACAGGATAGGTGATCCTCAAGTGTTGAAACGTCCTGAGTATCGTTGAAGTTGAGTGGCACGAACACAAATTGTTGCAACGCACAATCATAGATTTTCCCTTCAGCCGCGAGCATTCCTGTTTGAGCTGCGTGTTCTCCTAATGAAGATATAAGAGGTTCGTAAACCGGAGCGTGAGTCGTAAAAAGACACACAGTTTGTAGCTTCTTGACTTTGTTCTGCAAATTCACTGTTGCCGCAGAACGTCTAGGCGACTTGCTAGTAGGGCCCTCATCGTCGGAAGAAACCTCGAGAACTTCACCAACCACGACCAAAGGCTTCGCCTTGGCTTTCCCGCGTTGCTTCTCCGTAAGCTTCTTGTCGGAAGAACCAACGCTCTTTCGCTTTGGACTGGTGACCTCCTCATCTGAGAGGATGATTATATCGGGTAACAGGGTTTTGACACCACCACGTCGGGGACTCCGTTCGGGTAATGGAAAAGAATTGAGAGAAAAAGTCCTTAAGTTACTGGTCGAGCGAGTGACAGGCATTTCGCTGAAATCGAGAACCCCAACTATGAACTGAACGAACTGAGTTTGAAATGTCGATCCTTGCCACTCCTCTCGCACCTTCTCACAGGCGTATGATATGGTTCATGCCGAGTCAACGACCTCAGTAACAACAGGGAATCTGCGAGAGGATATGCGACATCCAGATTCCACCATCTGTAGTGTTGAACATGGGATTACAATAGCTACTACACCGTAGGAAGTGTAAGTTTTTCCCGACAAAATGACTGTCAAAGGACAAGCCATTATCTAGTAAAGAACGCCAGGGACAGCGCTCTCAGCGCTTCCGAGTCCGAGTCAGGGCGTGGCCAATCATTCTTATTCTGGCTATTTGGCAGTGCACAGGACAATCGACATGCCAGCGTTGCAAATTATGTTTCATCCCCAGTACTCAGCCCATATACAACTCGGTGCCCACTCACCGCGACGGCAGCACCTTCTCTTGACAGTGCTTTTGGCTATAATATTGATAGGAAGAATCTTTGGGATGGAAACACAAGCCCGATCCAAAACCTGAGGACTGGGAGCACCGGTCCACAGGAAGTCCGGTGCATCGGATTGACCGCCAGCTGTCACCGCTGTAAACCTTGTTGAACCGTGACTATTAATGTCGCCCATCTTTCTGCGATGTCTCCAGTGTAAACCCAAGACGTTACTGTGAGGAGATGGTTGATCTACACGACCAGACCGTGTCCGCTATGCGCCTCCAGGCCGTGCAGGTAAGTGTCTTCTGTTATTTTACTCTGGCTTGACAAGAGCTGCTCACTTTCTCGTGTAGTACTTGAACGGTGTGTGTCCTCTGCATTTTTTGAAGGTCATTCAATCGAGGCCAATCTTCCGTACAGTTGCCAGCATGACAGTTTTCGTATGTGTTTCTTCATTCATGAAACACTCCAGATTCAATGTCCTCATTCTATCTCCAGGTCTTCGACTTCCTTCTGACCTTTGATCAGGAGGTATGTGATGTTGTGGTCCCTCATGTAACGAAATTATACAAGGCAATCGACAGATAACGCTAATCTGGAGATCGAAATGGGGGATAGGAAAAATTCTTTTCTTGCTCGCACGTTATTCGACTTTTGTTGATGTGCCCATGTATCTGTTCTGTACGCGCCCCTCATTTCTGATGACGATTTCGGATTGAAGAAGGCCTTTCAGATAGTATAGCTCCTAATGTGTCGCCAGATGTACGTTCTTATTCTCCTTGTTGTTCTGTATCTCACAGACACGACAGAGATGTCTATCTATATATGTCGTGGCGTCGTGTAAGTGGGGGACTGGCGGATATTATTTTTCTCGTAGTTTCTGACGCATTTCGACCACCAGGGATAACCGTTTTCGGAATTGGCGTAGCGGAAGGTGAGTGACATGGTGTTCTCAGTACAATTACAGTCAATCAAATGATTGAGTGTCCAGCCATTCTCTTTCTTCGGACGTATGCTTTATACCACAGTAGCAGAGAAATGCTCATATTCCTATCGATACTATTTCCGGTGTGTGACTACCACTGAGGTGTATTTCAATCTGACCCGAGAACATGCCATAGGTACTCTTCGGACCAAGCATAATTATCACTGAGTTATATCTCCGCTCCGTACGATGTAAGCTCTTCCGTCACTGAATTCAAACCTGTGTATTCATATATTGCAGTTGGTCCGTCTCCATTGCCAACGATCGGTGGTTGTTTTGCAACCGACGGTAGCATGACCATTTTCGTCAACTTTGTTTTGGTTATGGCATCGGAGACAAGTACGTTGTCGTCTTTCCTAGTCGTACAGTGGCTCATTGTGATTGTCATAGTTATCGTGTGTCTTACTCTCCACCGAGGAGTGAAGACACGACATCACATAAATGGACATTTGTTGCAAACCCTCTATCAAGACGGGCTATTTTACTTCATCTACCTATTCTGTGAGTCTCAGCCAGCCTGCAGACACTATCCATTCTCATTCAAAAATAGTCATTTCTGCCGGCAATATCATAGTTTTGTTAGCCGGGCCTGTATGTCATCTATCTTATTCGCCTAAACATGAGATGACCAACCGACTGACGGCCTTTCAGCCAGAATTCGTTGACCTTCTTAACACGTAGGTTCCCAAAAATCCTAGCCGCCCAAGCAATGACTTTAATGTTAATCTCTCCCAGGTTCCAGCGGGTCATGCACAGCGTTCTTTCGGCAAGAATTATGCTGCATCTCCGAAATGCTGTCCACCTCAATCGCCCTAACACGAAAATTCCTGTGGGAGCTGGCACTTCTAAAGCCAGAGTCTATTCCCATGTTTAGTGGACACCAAAATTTCGCACTTCTGCCTTTGGAACGTCTTGATGAAGTCCGTTGTGCGAGCCAGCATCATTGACAGCCCCCCGTCCGATTGAAACCCGCGTTGAGTCAAGCACGAGTCTCGAAAGTAATCATTGTACTCCCACAGACGTGATAGTATATTAATCATGTGGAAAAAAAATCACTCTCAACTGTCAAGTATTTGGGGGTAAGGTGACAAGGGCCGGCGGTCTAAGCGCGTACCAGTTTACAGCCAAACACACGTACCATGTTACACACAAAATCATTACAGCCGGCTGAATTAGTGCTCAGGAACCATTCAGCCACTAGTAGACTATTAGAGAACTGGTTCTCCTGCACCACCTGCTGTTGCCTACTGGCAGTGGTTCCTGAGCACCATCCATAATGTTGTTGAGTGGTTTTCCTGCACCAGATCTCATATTTGGGTGGTGGCTTTCCTGCACCATGGTTCAAAAATATTTGGAGTGGTGGTTCACCTGCACCATATTGCTATTTGGGTGATGGTTTCCTTGCACCATGAACTGAAAATATTTTGAGTGGTGGTTCTCCTGCACCACATTCCTATTTAGGTGGTGGTTTCCTTGCACCATAGACCAAAAATATTTTGAGCGGTGGTTCTCCTGCACCACACCACTATTTAGGTGATGGTTCTCCTGTACCACATCCCTATTTATATGATGGTTTCCTTGCACCGTAGTCTAAATATTTTGAGTGGTGGTTCTCCTGCACCACATTCCTATTTAGGTGGTGGTTTCCTTGCACCATGGACCGAAAATATTTTGAGTGGTGGTCCTCCTGCACCACATTTCTATTTATGTGACAGTTTCCTTGCACCATAGTCCAAATATTTTGAGTGGTGGTTCTCCTGCACCATATCCCTATTTAGGTTGTGGTTTTGTTGAACCATGGACCGAAAATATTTTGAGTGGTGGTTCTCCTACACCACATCCCTATTTAGGTGGTGGTTTCCTTGTACCATGGACCGAAATGAGTGGTGGTTCTCCTACACCACATCCCTATTTAGTTGATGGTTCTCCTGCACCACATCCCTATTTAGGTGGTGGTTTCCTTGCACCATGGACCGAAAATATTTTGAGCAGTGGTTCTCCTGCACCACACCCCTATTTAGGTGATGGTTCTCCTGTACCACATCCCTATTTATATGATGGTTTCCTTGCACCATAGTCTAAATATTTTGAGTGGTGGTTCTCCTACACCACATCCCTATTTAGGTCATGGTTCCCTTGTACCATGGACCGAAAATATTTTGAGTGGTGGTTCTCCTACACCACATCCCTATTTAGTTGATGGTTCTCCTGCACCACATCCCTATTTCGGTGATGGTTTCCTTGCACCATGGACCAAATATTTTGAGTGGTGGTTCTCCTGCACCACATTCCCATCTGGGTGGTGGTTTTCTTTCACCACATCCAGTGTACAGTCGCTGTGCTCTCGATGCCATCATCCAGGAACCATCAATGACATATTTGACCCTGAATCAATGCTTGGCATTGTTTCTCGCAGTGACCATATGCTGTGCTCATTGTTGGCAACAGTGAGCTCAATTATTCCTTCATTTCTCACTCAAATTACACATTTAAGCGGTCAAAAAATCACAAAAATTCGTGAATACACCCCCACATGTAATGCACACAAATTGAAGCACAGTAAGTAGCAACAAAATACCAAAAAAGCGGACAACAAAGTGGATACATACCACACTTCCCTGGAACTGTGGTACATCCCTGGACCTCCTACAACTACTCTATCATGGGTGCACTCCCCAGTATGTCCTAAACGAGGGGTGTTGACATCTGAGAGCATTTGGATCAGCTTAAAACATGAAAAGAGGTGAAAAAGTGCGAAATTACATACATGGTGACCAAGAGCACCTGGAATAATAACCTGCTGTCAAAAGACAGTCAAGTAACCCTAGAATGAAGTTGTAAATCCTTGGGGAATTTGGGCAAAGGGTGGGGGAGATAAAATACCCAAAAAAGCGGCATAAAAATGTCCAACAATGCTTACCTCCCTGGATCCCTGGTGTTTCCACAACAACTACAGTAGTTGTATAGCATATAGTAGGCCCCAAACGAGAAGTTATACCATCTGAGGGCATCTGTGTAAGCTTGAATCACCACAAGTGTGAAAAAGTGCGAAATGTATTTACCTGGTGACTAGGGAGGCTGAGGGGGAGGTACTGCCATCAAATCACAGAGAGTGTTCATGAGAAGCAAGTCCTGAAGTATTGAGGCAGTAGGTGCAAGAGTGGTGGAGATATTTGGAGTGTGAGATGCAGGAAAGTAAGTCGAAGCCAAACATGGGGTTACACCAAGGGGCCCCCACTGGAAGATTCCGTGACTTCAACCCCCCAGTGGTACCACCCAAATTGGTGGCCGGGGTCCAGATTTGAAGTCTTCGAGGCACTTTTGACGAACTCTCATTTCACTGCTTCCACAACAAACTTTTGACTAAACTAAGTTGACAAATGTCTTCCTTTATATTTTTAGTATGTACTTGGATAGTTAAATGTGTGTAAAACACATTTCAAACAGATATATGAGAGACAGAAGTAGACAAAGCCTGATTTGGATGCGATTGAAATCCGATCACCCAAACAACATGGTATAACAACGTGCTCTATCGCCCTCGCGTACTCGACATACTCAACCTGCGCTCAATTATGCCTGAACCGGATGTTCAACTCGAAGACTTTGCCCTTCCAAATGGCACAGAAATTCAACTCAAGATCATTCATGATCTTCGTCATAACAAGGCCATGGTCTGTTGCGACCTTTGTGAAACTTTAGTCCAGAAAACATCAGGCGGTGTCATGACATATTTTTGGGGGCACAGGGACTCAGGCGCTTGTCGAAAGGCGGTGAAAACCAAGAAGAACGAGGAGAACCGGCAAGCAGCCCGACTGGCTCGAGAGACCATTGTGCGTGCACCATACATATCTCACATTATTAATTTCTAACCTCATGCTTCAGCAAATACCTGACCAGGCTGATGCGACTGCAACTGTTTCTCGGCAGGCACTATCTCCCATACTCACGGTGCATTGTTTCAATATTCATGATTTCATTGGTACACTATTCTTATTCCAAAACAGGTGTATTTAGTGGAATGCGTCATCACTTTCAACAGCTTCAACACCTCCCCTCTCCACAATATCATCTTCTTTTGGAGTGTCCTCAAGTGTCCACGTGGTTAATCATTCCGGTCCCTCGCATACACCGTCTATAAATGAAGATACTATGGCAAGTCTTCTGACCCCCCTCTCTGAAATTCGACGTCCTTCACCTCCACTACAGCTGGAAGTATAACGTGATGTATCATAACACAGTACAGCATTCTAACTGTGATCCCAACTCAGGGAGTATGTCGATACCAAGCATTCCAGGACCCTACATTATGGAGTCGCATATCTCATCCAATGAAGAGTCATTGATGGGCATTGATGATGAAGTGACGGATGACTGGAGGGATAAGCATGGAGTACCGAGCAGTGACACCTTGGAGGAGATGTATCCGGATGCAGGCTTGAAACGAGATAGAGCACGGCGCTTTTGATAGCTAGCCCTAATACCTTCCTTATCCGGGTGGTGGTACCCAAATCAGTGTTCGGGGTCTTGACAGCAAACTCTTTAGGGTTGACGTCAAAATCTTTTTGAGCGGGGGCCCCTTGGGTTACACGATTTTGTAGCCAATTTTGGCAATGAATTGAGTTTGGCGTCGACTTACTTTCCTGCATCTCACACTCCAAATATCTCCACCACTCTTGCACCTACTGCCTCAATACTTCAGGACTTGCTTCTCATGAACACTCTCTGTGATTTGATGGCAGTACCTCCCCCTCAGCCTCCCTAGTCACCAGGTAAATACATTTCGCACTTTTTCACACTTGTGGTGATTCAAGCTTACACAGATGCCCTCAGATGGTATAACTTCTCGTTTGGGGCCTACTATATGCTATACAACTACTGTAGTTGTTGTGGAAACACCAGGGATCCAGGGAGGTAAGCATTGTTGGACATTTTTATGCCGCTTTTTTGGGTATTTTATCTCCCCCACCCTTTGCCCAAATTCCCCAAGGATTTACAACTTCATTCTAGGGTTACTTGACTGTCTTTTGACAGCAGGTTATTATTCCAGGTGCTCTTGGTCACCATGTATGTAATTTCGCACTTTTTCACCTCTTTTCATGTTTTAAGCTGATCCAAATGCTCTCAGATGTCAACACCCCTCGTTTAGGACATACTGGGGAGTGCACCCATGATAGAGTAGTTGTAGGAGGTCCAGGGATGTACCACAGTTCCAGGGAAGTGTGGTATGTATCCACTTTGTTGTCCGCTTTTTTGGTATTTTGTTGCTACTTACTGTGCTTCAATTTGTGTGCATTACATGTGGGGGTGTATTCACGAATTTTTGTGATTTTTTGACCGCTTAAATGTGTAATTTGAGTGAGAAATGAAGGAATAATTGAGCTCACTGTTGCCAACAATGAGCACAGCATATGGTCACTGCGAGAAACAATGCCAAGCATTGATTCAGGGTCAAATATGTCATTGATGGTTCCTGGATGATGGCATCGAGAGCACAGCGACTGTACACTGGATGTGGTGAAAGAAAACCACCACCCAGATGGGAATGTGGTGCAGGAGAACCACCACTCAAAATATTTGGTCCATGGTGCAAGGAAACCATCACCGAAATAGGGATGTGGTGCAGGAGAACCATCAACTAAATAGGGATGTGGTGTAGGAGAACCACCACTCAAAATATTTTCGGTCCATGGTACAAGGGAACCATGACCTAAATAGGGATGTGGTGTAGGAGAACCACCACTCAAAATATTTAGACTATGGTGCAAGGAAACCATCATATAAATAGGGATGTGGTACAGGAGAACCATCACCTAAATAGGGGTGTGGTGCAGGAGAACCACTGCTCAAAATATTTTCGGTCCATGGTGCAAGGAAACCACCACCTAAATAGGGATGTGGTGCAGGAGAACCATCAACTAAATAGGGATGTGGTGTAGGAGAACCACCACTCATTTCGGTCCATGGTACAAGGAAACCACCACCTAAATAGGGATGTGGTGTAGGAGAACCACCACTCAAAATATTTTCGGTCCATGGTTCAACAAAACCACAACCTAAATAGGGATATGGTGCAGGAGAACCACCACTCAAAATATTTGGACTATGGTGCAAGGAAACTGTCACATAAATAGAAATGTGGTGCAGGAGGACCACCACTCAAAATATTTTCGGTCCATGGTGCAAGGAAACCACCACCTAAATAGGAATGTGGTGCAGGAGAACCACCACTCAAAATATTTAGACTACGGTGCAAGGAAACCATCATATAAATAGGGATGTGGTACAGGAGAACCATCACCTAAATAGTGGTGTGGTGCAGGAGAACCACCGCTCAAAATATTTTTGGTCTATGGTGCAAGGAAACCACCACCTAAATAGGAATGTGGTGCAGGAGAACCACCACTCAAAATATTTTCAGTTCATGGTGCAAGGAAACCATCACCCAAATAGCAATATGGTGCAGGTGAACCACCACTCCAAATATTTTTGAACCATGGTGCAGGAAAGCCACCACCCAAATATGAGATCTGGTGCAGGAAAACCACTCAACAACATTATGGATGGTGCTCAGGAACCACTGCCAGTAGGCAACAGCAGGTGGTGCAGGAGAACCAGTTCTCTAATAGTCTACTAGTGGCTGAATGGTTCCTGAGCACTAATTCAGCCGGCTGTAATGATTTTGTGTGTAACATGGTACGTGTGTTTGGCTGTAAACTGGTACGCGCTTAGACCATATACACTAGTCACCTTATCCGAGTATTTGTTTGGGCCCAAAATGACCAATACGTGTGAAGTCATCGAGAGTGTGCAATGTGGTAACACCCGGGGGTCAAACTAACGATAGCATGGGTCACCCATAGTCCCGAACCCAGACGTTCTCCCACAGCCAATGAATCCAAACGGGAGGCGGAGCACGATTGCCCTTGTTATTAGTACCGTTACAGTGCTTGTCTTGCGTTCGCTAACCCGTCCACTGGCAACACCAGTAGCAGTCTGCTAGACCTGTAGGCTCCCTGTAGACGGTTCCTATTGTTTCCAATCACGGTAAACCTTGACCCCATAAATCCTACCATCCAAGAACGCGTGGCCAGGATTCTGATTTGAGTACGACAATATTAGGCTGCTGAGTGTTCCACGAGACTGAGGTTCTATGCCGGTCAATCGGGCCGGTGAACATAGCACTGTCTGCGTGAAGTGGGCTGGAACCCGCCGGGTTTCCTGTGCGGGTCAATACCCGTACCCAACCCGCCACTACCTGCCATCTACCTGCTGAAAAAAGACCCGTGGGTAGACAGGTATGGGTTGGAGCGGGTCCAGGTCCAGGTCGGCCTCGGGACACCCATGGGTATACCCATGTATTGCCTAAATGTGGACTAGCAAACCAGAGTAAACTCAAATCTAAATTATACTTTCCCTCCACACTTTGGCACTGATGATTATTTTGATTGCAGGACTAATCTAAAGGCAAGAGAAAACAATTAATTTAGACAATTATTTATTTATGACTTATAATAAATTCAATATTTAAATTTCACCCAAATGTAAATCCAAAGATTATATTTGCTGCTAACTTTAGAAATAACTTTAGATCCCGACTAAATGTTGAAATTCCTGATGTGTGTACAATTTATTATAATCAACACCCTTGCGTGACGTGACAGGCCCCACCTTGGACATGTTGTGGACATGACTGGTTTGCTAGCAGTGAGTAACCCTAGTACTATAGAGTGCACGCACTATGCACATATGCAAAGAGTCTGAGATTCAGAAAATGCTTGTATACACACAGCAAACGACCGAACAACACAGGATCTAAACAAAGATAACCAGAATAGGGACAAACAATATTAATGCACATGCAACACCCCCCCTACGCCCCGTTCAGACGACTATTCACGCGCATACGGTGCTGGCGGTTCTTTATGTGCACTTCGTAATTCGTCAGTGTCTCCGCAGGACCAGGGGTATACAGCTGCAAAAACAAGTCGTAAGAACAGCTATCAAAGACTACGTTCAAATGACAAGCCGGCACACACCTTTCCAGGGCAATCCAGGCATTTGATACGCCACTCCGGTGGACTGTAAGCGTTCAATTTGCGCGAGATAACGTCGAATCGATCATCTGGATATTTTTCCTGCATAGCCTGCACTGCCAATGACAGCCACTCGGGGAGGGATGACTTTTATTGAAAACAAATAAGGAACACAAGTATTTTCCAAAAGAAGTTCAAGAACAGCTTACTGCGGATGGTCTGGTGGGACTTACAGGCGCAGAATGATCAACTGCAGGGAATGTTGAGTCGCTCGTTTCGCCGTTGGCTTGAGCCGAAGCAGAACTTGAATTCGGCGCAGAGTGGGTATGGTTGGCCCCATTGAGCCCTCGAATTTTCTGTGCGAGCGGAGGCTCCGAGCCGCTGGAGGCCGTCGAGATGGGAGATATCGCTCTATCGTCATCCAGGGCAGGCCCAGAAGGAGGCACTGAGGATCGTGAAGTTATCTCAACCCAGACATCTCCCTTGCCTCGTCGCGGCGTTTGTGACTCCGTGGTCCCATCCGCCGGCGTCGCCGGCCCTGTCATGTCCCGCGCACGCAGAGCAGCGGCCCCACCCTTCTTTTTCGCCATCGTTTTGACTATTTCGGCGTCCCGTTTGATGTTGAGGTGGAATTCGGCGTCAGAGTTGTATTCGACAGGAAGAGGCCGACGATGTCTGTGCCAGAATTTACCTGTGGTAGATTGTCGACACATCAGTCCCATCTCAAGTCTAAGAAGTATAGTACCGAGACACATACCACACGGACCACACTGCGACTTGTCTCCAAGCGGGCCCTTCCGCCGGCCCACCGCAATGTTCTCTGGACATCCACAATTGGAACAATGCCATACACCGTCGATGATATTCGCATGCTGGCCATCAGCGTACTCCTTCTCCTTGGCTTCTCTCTCTAACTCCTTGGCCCGTTTCGCTCGCGACACCTTGGAAGCCTTGCTGTCTGGAGGGGCCGCATTGATCGATGGCGGGGGGTCGACCTCAACGGGCGCTGTGAACGACGAAGTATCCGCAGCGGTAGACGGTGTGGGGGCGGTAACCCGAGCTCGAGCCCGTAGAATTGATGACGGATACGGTGGCGCCTTGAACAGCCCTTTCGGCTTCTTCTCCCTAGACGATGTCGGCGTCGGGTTGGTGATGATAGGCATCGTCTGCGGCATGAAGGCCGTCCCATTCTCTGATGCTACCATGTTCGCAATTGTCAGCGACGCAGCAGCAGCAGCAGCCCTCCTCGATGTAGGGGCGTTTGCTGCGGCAGCCAGCGCAAGCGTAGCCGCATCCAGCTCAGGGAAGCCGATACCAGGCGTGCGGTACGTCCTGATGGGCTCGCGATCAGGCAACGCGAGACCCCGCCTGCCACGCGTGTTCCGCTTGCGCCGTTTGTTGAGGTCCTTGTCGCGATCCTTCTCATTCTTCTCGAGTTCCCCGTCGCTGAGATAGTTCAGGAGCGGCGTGAATGACTGCACTTGGTCGATGGCGCGTGCGCCCGAGGTAAGGCTTGGCAGGAACGACGAACGGAGGTCGTCGTCTTGTATGGCCGACCCATCACAAGGATGACCAACAAGGAACAGCGACTTTTGGTATGTCTGGATTTGCTCTCGGATACAATGCGCAATCGCGGTCCTACAACAAGTTGCAATACTCCGTCAATACAAAAGACCAGGAACAGGAATACAACAAAAAAGGACACGCACAGGAATTCACCACCCAGGCCTAGCTCCTTGGCATACACCTCTGCAAACTGCTCCGGCGAGGCATCCAAGTTGTCCAAATCCCATTCAAACTGATCATCAAGCTTCATGGACCCTACGATAATATCAAGCTTCTCCACTTTTAGTCCCACAACCAAAACACACGAGTAAAATGTCCCACGCACCTTGATCAAAATGCGCATCTCCTCATGCATCGCCTGCTCATCCACCTCAATCTCATCCACGTTTAGAGGCCGCTCCCGTCCCGGATCCTCATTAGGTATAGCTGACAGCGCATGCACGTCTTCCCTGCCTAGCTTCCGCCGCTTCCTGGCTTTCCTCACAATCTTCTTGGGCTTCCTGACGAACCCTGCTTCGTTCCGTAGTCTCTTGCGCCACGTTGCCCACCAGGCCACGTCCTCCTCCGCTAGCGTGCCCTTCGCCACCGTGTCTTCCATGACGACATCCTCGCAATCGCCATCGTAGTTCGTCGAATGCGCCTGGAAGTCGCTGAGCTGGTCCTGGATGGACTTGGTGATGACAGTGTGGAAGGCAGGTGTGAGACCGTAGTCATCGACGACAGATTGTGCGAAACTTTCAGGTGTGACCACGGGATCTGCGTCAATGAGTACCGTCAGTATGACAGAAACTCATGAGCATATATCTGTATCCCCACCATTCAAATTCCAAATAAATGTATCCCGCATCTTGTGATGTTCCACGTCAAACTCGAGCCGTATAGGCACAAGCTGTTCAGGCCGGTCTGCATCTTCCGATTTCAATCTCCTTGGCCTGTACCCCACATCAAAAAATTAAAAAAGACGCCAAAAAAATACCGAAAGCAAAAGAGAGAAAAAACTTACAATCTCAACCCCTCCCTCCGACCCACCCTCTTCTTCTCTCTCCCTTCTCTCTCCCTCTCTCTATCACGATCCCTCTGACTCTTCGGATACCTTACATCGAACCCTTCTCGTCTGCCCCTCCTACCTGCCCCCACCGCAACAGTACCTTCCGCATCCCGCTCCCACCACGCACCCCTACATGCTCGCGCTTCCTCCCCCATCCTCTCTCGCATCCGCCGCCATACCCCTTCGTATGTACGGTCCGCACGCATCCACTCACGTACCTTGCGTACAGCATCCGCATCCACCGGTGGGATCGCCTCCGCAGCCTCCGCGAGTGGCACTGTAGTGATGCGCGTCACGGCTGGGTTCAATGTTATCCCAGACGGTAGGACCAAACCCGCCGGTACCGATGGACCGGCAGTTGTAGTCGTAGTGCCATTCGCCGTCGTAGTAGTCGTAGTAGCAGGGGCCGCAATGGAGGTGGCCGAAGGAACGAGAGGGGATGGTGCCACTGACGGCAAACGGAGAATACCACGCCCCTCCCCACCGCCGCCCACTTTCCCCAAGCCAATGCCCGCCTCTGGGCCCTTCGTCCCCGCGAGTAGGGCAAGAGAGTTCGTATGCTGCTGTTGCTGCAGCTGTTGTGATTGTTGGTGCTGGTGCTGGTGCTGTTGTTGAAGCTGATGTTGCGGGTGTGGGGGCAAGTTCGAAAAGCCGACCACGGGTGCCTGAGGGCCGATAGATGTCTGTCGCTGGTGCGCTCGCGCCGTCCCGTCTACCATTGCCCCCCCCACGCCCATGCCCATGCCCATACCCATACCCATACCCATACCCATACCCATACTCATGCCTGCCCCCATAGTAGACCCCGCCAGACCACCTCCTCGCGCCTCGCCCATGCCCATCATCATCCCCTGCGTTGGATGTGACATCATGGTGCCTGTCGCATGTTGCTGCGGCTGTGGATACCCGTTAATCTGTACCTGCTCTGGGGGCTGACGCGGTAGCACTGGCGGGCCCATCATGGCCCCTGCTCCACTGCCAGTTCCACCCATGCCCATGCCCATACCCGTACCTCCAACACCCAAACCCCCCATACCGCCCATGCTACCCATACCCATGCCCATACCCGCGCCCATGCCCATGCCGCCCACATTCATACCCCCCATACGAGGCGACTCCATCCCTCCGACCTTGCGCTTCGCCCCACGGTATGGTGACCCAGGGACAGGCGGTGACGATCGCCCTTGGCCAGGAAAACCTGACTGGCCTTGCCCCTGCACAGGTCCCGGATACATCTGGCTCCCTGGCCCCTGTACTTGTGGGTACACAGGTGGATGCTGTCCCTGCCCTTGGCCAGGGTACAAGTTCTGCATCGGCATTTGCATTTGCATCTGCGGAGGGGGAAGTTGCTGCAAAGGTGTCGGTGGTTTCCCAGTGTACCCATTCATCCCCACAGCGCCTCCGACACCAAACTCCCGCGCATACTCGCGGCTCGGTGGACGGTGCGAGTGTGCGGTTCCGGGGCGCGACGATGAGGGGCCTTGCGACTGTGCTGTCGATGGGCGCGCAGGGGGACCCATAAGGGCGGCTTGTGCTTGCGCCTGCGCCTGATTAGAGCTGGCGTGCTGGGCCTGGGGAGCGGCGTGGTGCTGACTGTGACCGTGGCTATGGCTATGGTTGTGGTTCGTGCTGGAGTTGCCTGTGTGTGGTGGTTGGTGTCCCTGGTTTTGACCTAGACCTTGGCTCTGGCTGAGGCTCTGGCTGATGTGAGCCTGGTTCTGACTTTGGTTCGGGATGTGGTTGTGGGATGATGCAGAGCTGACAGAGCGTCCCCGCTCGTAGAACGCGGCAGACGCGCCCATATTAGGGTCCATATCCTGGTGCTGGTGCGAGTGCGGGTGCTGATGTGCAAGAGATGGGGTCGCAGTGGGATTCGCGCGGACTGGGGAGAGTAGAGCGTTGATGGCGTCTGGGGGAAATCCCTGTCCCGGCCCCATGCCTGTGTTCATCACTGGTCCATGTTGCCCGAGCTGCCCCTGTGTGAGCTGCTGCTGCTGGCCATGCTGTCCTTGACCCATTTGCTGGTGTTGTTGTTGCCGTTGATGTTGTTGCTGCTGGGCTGCGTGCATCATTTTGGCCTGAAAAGCCTGGCGTTCTGGCAAAGAGAGCTGCTGGGTGAATTGAGCGAGTTGCTCGCGCGTGATACCGAAGTCCACGCCCAATGCCGGGTTCATGAATAGCTGATTCGCGGATGGATGTGTTTGGGCGTGTGGATGCTGATTAGTGTGAGGGTGCTGCTGCTGCTGCTGCTGCTGCTGTTGTTGTTGTGGGTGTTGTTGCTGGTGCTGGTGGTGTTGATGCTGATGTTGATGCTGATGTTGACTTGGATTTGGGTGAGATGTGAGGTTGGCGTTGCCATTAGCGTTGGCGGTGGATGTGACGTTGGAGCCAGAGCCCATACCCATACCCATGCCCATGCCCATCCCAAGTCCTCCCATGCCGATACCCATGCCCGTGCCACCCGTCGCATTCCCATTCGCACTTGACGCGCCGGTGTTCGCGCTCAACGCGGCGGGGTTGATGCCCATACCACCCATGCCAGCCATTCCTCCCATGTTGGGCAACCCCATGCCGAGGAGGTGCTGCTGCTGGAGGAGCTGTGCGGGATTCATGCCCCCCATGCCGATGTTGCCGATGCCGTTCATGAGCTGCGTGGGGGAGACGCCGCCACCACCGCCGCCACCGCCGCCGAAGCCCGGAGCGCCGTATTGGAACTTTGTACCGGCACTGCTGCCGCCATGCTGTGTGTGTGAATGAGATTGATTCTGGTTCTGGGAGTGGGATTGGTTCTGGTTCTGGTTCTGGAAAGCAGTAAGGAGTGCGGGGTTGATTGAGGGTGATTGCTGTACGGGGTAGGGATTTGAGGGGATGTTGAGGTTCATTGAGAGGGGATACCCGCTCTGACTAGGAGAAACCGGTGAGCAGCGTTCAGAAACGAGGAATTTCACTCGTTCGCTTACGTTTCTTCGAATACCGGTTTTGCGTGGTGTTGAAAGAAACACTCATGGTCACACTCAGTCACGGGGCACAGGGTAACGTGTCACATTCATGTCACAGCAGTACACTACGTCGAACTTGAAGACCTTGAAGTCAAGCAACCTGTAATGTATCCTTCTTAGTTGGCCCACAGAGGTTAGTTAGTTAGACTACATACCTGCAAAATTACCACCGTTTGTATCTCTTCCTACCCCGCATTGCTCTTCTCCAAATACCGGGCGTTAACAGCGACAAAGTGATATCCAACGACAGTAACCATGGCCAGCACACCGAGAGCGTTCGCCAGGCTGTATAATGTTTGGTGGTCGATCATGGAATGCCAATGCACTGCGCAACGAAATTTGAGACTTCACTGTCGACGAGAAACGAGGAGTCACTCACAAATGTCAAGAGAAATTAGGTACACCTGTAAACCTGAGTGCTGAGTACTGAGTGATGAGTACTGAGTACCGAGTACTGATTACTGAGACTCTGCTGAGATCGCTGTTCGAAGTCGAACGTAGCTCACAGTGTGGAAAGTTGTTTGTTCGTTGTTTACCTTTTCGCTATCTCTCCTACAGCAAACTCCTTCAAATTGCCCGTCATGAGGCCTACCGCAACCCGCTTCAGTGATATGCCCGGCCGTAAGTCCACAACGCCAACTTCTCGGAGCCATGGCTAACAGTTTCAACAGCCAAGGTCTATGTGAGTTCCCGAAAACCACACCAAGCTTCCTTCACAGAACCTTTTGTCATGAATCACAGAACTTGTGGTGGGGCGACAAGTCCGGCATGCGACAAAAGGGAATGATATCTTACAGTACGTTATCCCTATCACCGTACAGCCGGAGCGAAATTCATTGCTACCTCATCTCCCAGCCATCTCACCCTTCCAATCCCGCGCTGCGCCAAAGATGATCCAAAACTACCTCTTCAACGGCTACAGGCGTCTTTCTCAGCAGGCCCCTTACTTTGTCCTCCCCTTTGCTCTCGGTGCGTTCGTGCTAACAGTCATCTGTCACCCGCCACTTCTCTGACAACACGGATCTCAGGCTACGGAATATACAGCTGGGCCAAGGCCACCGACGCGTGGCAAAACAGCAAGGCTGGACATCTCGCTCAGGAAGGACATCACTAGGTGACCCAGAGATAACCTATGTACGTTGGCTGGCTACAGTAGTGGAATATATACATCACCCACCCCAACAATCCAGATTGAATGGGAAAACATTCTTATGTCTGCAATCACACCCAAAGTATTCAGATATTGTCTGCAGCAGTCATTGGCCAGTCCAATAAATGGAAGTACGAAACATCAGACAACTCCAACACAAAATCTAGTTACATAAACCTGATCCACGATGCATGATGATTTCGATTCCTGTGATACAAGAGAACGGCGATCTGCCAAGCCCACAGCCCCCCTTCAGGCTACTTCGTTTCAACACCGTCAGCCAAATGTCTTTGTCCACTTTCTGGCAAGCCAGCCTCCCTTCCCCTTCTCTTCCTTTTTCCCTTTTGTCCCTTCCCCTCCCTCCTCCGCCTTGCCCTCACACCCCTCCTTCTCTGCCTTGCCCCCCTTGCTCTCTTCCTCCACCTTTGCCTCCTTGCCCCCCTTCTCCACATTGCCTTCCATGTCCTCCTTCCCCTCACCCGCCGCCTTGCCCTCCGTGTCCTCCTTCTCCCCTTCTCCCTCTTCCTTCTCCTTCCCATGGAGTGAAGTCGACAGCGGCTCGGTATCGTGATCCGACTTTGGACGCATAGGACGTTCATCTGTATTATCCCCGGAGAGCCCCCCAGCTACCTCAGGATTAGCGACAACCTCTGCCCGGAGAGCCAACAGCCTCTCCAATTCACTTGTTAATCTTTCCATCTCATGCGCTAGCGTCTCCTTAGCTGGGCTCGTCTCCATCGTCGTCTCTCCCTCCCCCCCAGAATCACTCGCTTCCTCCACCCCCTCTTCCTCCTCCTCTTCCTCGTCCTCCACCTCCTCATCCGCCTCTTCCACACTTCCCTTTGTCTCTCCCCACGCCTTCCACAACTCGTCCTCCCATCCCAGCAGCGCACACAGCTCCCGTACAGTATCGTCACACTTGCCCAGCAACACCACATCGTCCGTCCTGCTCCCGATAGTCCCCACCGGATCCAGATTAATGAGCACGCGAGGACACTCGGTCGGCACTCGGTTGACGAGCGAGGCGAACGGGTGGACAGTCAGCGAGGTCCCCATTATGATCAATAAGTCTGCCTCCCCCAATCTGGCAGCACCACGGGTGAATGCAGGGGGGAGCTGCCAGGGGGGGAAACGCACCCACACACACATTAATAAGCAATACCACACTAATAGATTTACACGCACCGATTCCCCAAAAAAGACGATATCAGGTTTAACCAGCCCACCGCATGCATCACACCGTGCAATCTGTTTATTCTTGATCCTCCGCCGCATCTTCGCATCATCATACGGCACGTAACACTCAATGCATCTTTGTGAGGCGAAGCTCCCGTGTGCCTCGATGATCTTGTCTGCGGGGACGCCTGCCCGGCGCTCCAGTGTGTCGATGTTCTGCGTGAAACACGTATGCAGCAGAGAATGCGCGGATAAGAGCCGGATGAAAGCGTGCGTTAACGTTGGGCGGAATCGGCCTGGGTAGAGTTCGTGCGCGAGCGTGTAAACTGCCAGATTAGAAATTAGAAATTAGCAAAGGTCGGATCTCCCCCCCCCGTCAGAACGGGTGTACTAGTGGTTGGATTTATGTGAGAATACGCACATGGGACTGGATTCCGTCGGAAATAATTTATCTCGAATACCGCCTCGGGATATGGAAGATTCAGTCTCGCAAGATTAGCCTGACACCAAGGGGAGAGATCGATATCGCTAGCATCACACCAGGACTTTCACAGGCCCTTTTCAACTCACATAGAGGCCTACATTTCTGATCAGTTTAACGTCGCACGCAGGTATCACATCACAGCACGCACCCGTGTCAGGAGACCTGAAATCTGGAATACCCGCAGAAGTGCTGACACCTGCAAATCACAGAGGGACGTCATACCCCCAACAAGACCGCTTTGAATCACACAAACGACCGCACCAGCGCCGAGCTGGTCTCTACATTCAATAATCTGTTTCCCACTTGGGCGCTACCACTCGGACTCACCATGATCACTACATTCCGGCATTGGTTTGACTTCATGTACTTGGCGACTGCCGCCAAATCTGCCTTTTCCAAAACGGTTGGTGTTCGGCCTTCAGAAGACCACTTGTTCTGCATTGCTTCTTAACCTGCTGGTGGCTGAGTAGAGAGTCCGAGGCGTCTAAGTCTCGAGCAGTAATGCTCAGTCACGTGAACGATATGACTTTGAATTTGCATTTCGAAAACCGTGCTTGAAGGATATGCAACATGACAAGTACTCCGTTCCCGTTACGGATTTCCTGATACCTTCCATTCCTCAAGCCATTTTTTGACGAACGTGATCATCTCCTCATGAACATGGCGTATCTCAGGAGGCTCAAGCCCGATGTCTCCAAGTCCATTTTCGTCGTAATGGTGAATGCCGTCTAGGTAATAAAATATAGGTCAGCAAAGAAATAGAAAGGCCGAAGATGAGAACAAAAAGACTGACTAGGGATAACTTTGAATGGACGAAGGACAGTATCTGCTCTCTCTTCAGCGTATTCGCTATGGGGTGTAGCAGGCCTCCACGGATCCACTGTGAATAACAAAACATTTAGCAGTGCAGGATTTACATGCCGGGAGTCAAAAGATGCCAACCTTCCCCATCAATAATCGCCAGCCGGTCCGCCGCGATACTAAAGTCACCGAGAGCATTCACAGCTGAGATGTTGGGCATCGATGGAACAGCAAAATGTTTGCCGGGAGGGAACGCCTGAAACGGACCGCAAAAACTGTAAGCGCACTAACAAGTATCGGAGAATGGAAGGTCGAACCTGGTGGCATATTCGCGTCTGATAGGCCAGCGTGAGTAGCCGAGATACAATTCGAGGCTGCTTTTGGTCGGGAGGTGCAGTCTAGATAAATTGTGATGTGGGCTGTCAAAGAACCAGTCAAAAATCGTTACAGGAGATGTGAACTTACAACGAAATAGCCCCACTCCGTACAAACCTGGAATAGCCATAGACGCCATTCCTGATTTAGAGATGTACCTTGGAACTTCGCATCCTCGAAAGTTCCAAAACACTGCAGGTGGATTATGTGATATCGCTCAGTCAGCGTCAGGGGGATTGAACAAACCTTTTCAGTAGTGAGCGCCCTTGGACATCTGGACGCAATATGCTTCCGCAAGGGTTCAGCATTAGCCTTTCAAGGAGGAACAGTAGCCGTCCTCACTTCTTTGATATATTTTGCATAATTCAACACAGCGAAATCAACTGCCATACCCGGGCGAAGGGTGACCATTCTTCGGTAATGACCATATGGAAGTTCATTGATGGCACCAATGGATCCAAACGGGGGCTTAGTGAGCGCGGTGCAGAATTCGTCGAATTCAGTGCTCCCGATTTGAGGATCCCAATTTTTGGCCTGCCACCATGAAAGGGGTACCTAAAATAACGAGAACAGCATAAACATGCGGGGGGTGGGTTGAACAAGGAGGGCTAACGGCAATCAAGGATGCGAAATCCTCATCGTGTACGAGGCCCGCCACGCCAAATAGTGCCTTCAAAAGCATCGAGAATCTTCTTTGAACAAGGATGTCGTCAATTGTTTGGATGGATTTCTCAAGGAAGGATGCGCATTTCGGTTCTGCAGCTACTCTAATCACTTCCATATAATGCCACATAGAGAGGAATGCATGTGTGACACCTTTTGGAAAAGAAAACTCTTGGATTGTACCAAGTAAAAGTAAAAGAGGCGACGAACCACTGGAAGCGATTGCTCCATATACGAGATCTGGGTAGAGGACTCTCATATGCGCGGCGCGTGCACCAGCATATGAGCCCTGAAATGTTAAATTCAAATGGGTTAAAGCCTGACCAGGATGCAGCTTGTCGAGAACCAACACATACACCGTAGTAGATCCAAGGAGTATTAGGAGCCGTGATGTCCTCATCGATTCCGTCAAATTTCACGTTCGCCATAAAGTTCGCAGAGTCTGCTGCAGATTGTGCGTTGTTCAGCCACCTTTGGCGTGAAAAGTTAGCGATTGATAACGTATGTGAGTTCGAATTGAAGATACCGGAGGGAGTCGGTGGTGAAATTCTTGACCGGAACCGACTGTCCTAGATGACGATGTCAACTAGGAACATAGACTTGCTATATTTTCGCACACACCGTAGTAGCGATGTTCAAGTACAACACTCACACCGCCGGTTGCCCTTGCCAAGATCTCCATTATACCGGTGTCCAAAAATGGTAACCTTTCTTCACCATTGGTCTCTCCACCATCAAGGATATACACGGGTCCACCAGCTTTGGGACTGTAATGACGGGTGTTGACCCAAAATCGTTGACGGAAAGTATGGGACGAATTGGAGAAATGGTCGAGGGGTTGAGTGAACCAGCGGGCTTCAAAACGGGGGTGCTTCGAGTGTCCAACTTGGAATGCGAGATCGCTGGAATCCTGAACCGAGAGACCAGGCGTCAAAGAACCTGATTTCTGGAGTCTCCATAAATTGACGCCTTGTGGGCCGAGGGTGTTAAGGATGTGAGATTGAAATTTCGAATGGCTGGCGAGAGAAATAGCGGGAAGGGCCAAAAGAATGAGTAGCCACGTCAGGGTCATAGTTTTTGTTCAACAGGTGTGAAGCGAGGAAGTGTGAAGAGTATATGTGACTTTTGAGCTGGCCTTGAGGCTGGCCGCTTACAGCTGCCAGGGACGGGAGAACATTCATCTTGTCGCTTGTCAAAGATTTATAGTTAACGTTTCTAGACCGATGCCATACAAAGTACTAGTACCGGCAAATTGCCAGGTCAACTCAGCTCGTCGCTATATGAGTACGGTATTAACACCGGTACCTACTCCACATCACAGCTTTGTGGGGCTTGGAGAAATCCAGACGATCGGATATACTGTATGCAGCTTTAAAAAAGGGTACAAGCCCTTGATGGCCTGAGAATAAACGACGTCGACGTCACGGACGGCTCCCAGCAAGACGGTGGCGAACAATCAATCCCCGGGACCTCGCGATCGATTCGTTTAGGCTATATGCTGGGTCAGCGGGTCGAACCCTGCGGTCTTGGAAAGGCTCGACCCAAGGATTTGGGGTCAGTGGAACGTTGGTCACCGTGGAGCCCAAGTGGACCAATAGCGCAACACGGTGATCGAGATAAAGGACCTAAATAAAAGATAAAGTGAAGAAAAAACACTGACGTCGACGTACATAACTTACATGCAGGGCACTGTTGAGAAGGTCAAGTGCAGAACAACACAAAGTCCATTCTCCTGCACGAATTCAAGTACTCCTCCCGTAGATCGTAGCCTCTCATAAGCATGACCGTTCTCTGTAGGCATGCCTGGGATGAATCTGAGTGGTAGCGGGACTCCATTAGCTAGCGTGCCCTTGAATGAAGCCTGCGAGGGTACTAGCACAAATCGCCTGCAGTCTCATCGTCCGTGGAGCACGTGTCTCTGCGTTGAGTAGCTCTGTAAGCGTTGGAATAACTCCGAGTTGACCACCACAGACAGCAGCAGTGTGGATTTTGAGCGTAGTGAGGGAGCAGCCCAATCGCATGAGGAGAGTTGTAAACGAGTCTTTTAGCCAAACACCGTCGCCTCCTACCGATTGGAGCGCGAAGGTGTAAAGAGGAGTGTTGATACATGGGTTTAAAAAAGGCGGAGTTCAATGGGCTGAGACGAAGCACAATCTTCAATGTAGAGAGCATACGTTTCAAACTGAGTTAGTTGCCAGTGGACCACGGAAGGTGGTTTTGACTGGGTTACCATACGTCCCTGTTGACAATACCAACCGAAGTTGGTAAGGAGAGGAGGGGCCGAAAGCATGGAAAAGATTGGTTTAATCACATCACTAGCCCCCAATAGGCTACACCGCCGTTGGGCTCACAGCGTCCCTGCTAGCGAGACCTAGAAAGGGCAGCGTTAGATATGGATAACTAGGGCAAGACCTTAGTAAAAAACTTATTTTGTTGCAGTGGGGAAGTGTTTTACCAGAATTCCGACAAGAATTCCGAAGTCACGATAAAGGGTTGTTCCAAAGTTTGTCTCAATTGATGAAGCAAATAGTCAAATTTGGCAACTCCTAACCCTAAATCATGAGTCCCAATGTACCAACAAAACTGCCAGTGGGTGTGGTAATTACACGGTACTAGCGGGACACCAAAGTACATTTAATCATTTTTGAGAGCGTCTATTGCGACTTGGGTTGGTCGAAAATAGCGGGGGAGGGCGTGTCTTGGTTGTGGAACAAGTAGGGGTGCACCAGGCGGGGATGCGAGGTCATGAGACCCCCCCAACCTCTCGTTTTCAACGCAAACGAGATGCGGGGGGTTGGAAGGAAGGTGGTGTTACATAGGAAAGTCATATAGAGCAGACGGTGATATCGGTGAAAAATGATGTGATATTAAGCTGGCATATCTTGATTCTTGAGATGGTTCACGTCTGAACACTACGAACTCATGGCAGTCAGTACACAGCAGCATATAACACGGAGTTTTACTACACCCACCTCACGCGTGCATGTAAGCTACCCAACGGTTGGCTTGCTGCAAGCCCGCGCGTATCCGTCTTGGGCCTTCAAAGTTACACCAAGCGGCGGTATGTCGACTCTGGACTCGTTTAGGCATATCTTGAGTTGGGTACATCCATCGGGTTTCGTGACCGCTGTCCTCATCTCGACGGGCCCGGGCCCCCTAGTATTATTTCTGCGCAAAATGTACGAGGGGGCGTCGGAATTGTCCTTGTAGGCCCACTCCTTGTCCTCGTCCACGAGTTGCGTCACAACGTTTGTGCGTGTGTCGGTTAAGTAAAATGTCAGAAATGGAGTGTCCTTGTACCAACCCTCCATGCAGGGCATCGGTATGTCTGTACCGTTAATGCAAGTCGCTGACAACGATTGATCGGTGGAATTATACGATACTTGCGACACTAACGGGTAAAACCTTGGCGGAATCTCAACTCCAGGAATAACTTGCAAGTTGAGTGACCAGATGTCCGAATCGATGTCGGAAATGTAGTAATTATAGAAATTTGTCCGGACACGGCTGCCGACCTGCGAGAAGAAGTAGAGAGAGGCTAGGGGCAGAGACTGGGGGGGAGCATTGAATGATCGGCCCTGCAACAGGACTTCTCCAGGATAGTCGTCACAGCGATGAAGCCAGGCATGCTGTGATAGAATCTGGCTTAGGAACTACCCAAAATAGAACTCGCCGCACGCACATGTTGTGCCATCGGCAACGCCACAAACGGCGAGAACAGTGGGGCCGTCGAGAGGAAGAAAGCGATGGGCACAATTGCCGTAAAATATGCGAAACTGACCGTCATTCGGAGCCTTTTAGTACGGACGACACTCTTTCTTTGAAACCACACAATAGCGGCATCGCGGTACCGAAACCACATCGCACTGTTCAACATTCCAAGGAAAAACCCATAGGCGTGTACCAACGTAAATATGACAATCAGTTCACTGGCAAGATAATGGTGCGCGGGCGAATTTACACATAACGCTAAAGCCTTGCCAACTCCCATGTTTTGTGTTGATTACGGTCCGTGGATTTGGGTCCGAGCCACTACTAACGTCTGGCGAAGAAGCCTGAGGGTGAGGCCTGTATGACGCTTGAAGGTTGAAGAATAAATGGACGAACGCCAGAACAACCACGAAACGAAACCGCCATTCAAAAACAGCCAAAGTAAAATAGCTGCCAGAGGACTCGGAGGTGAGAGAGCAGAAGAATGGGGGGAAAGGGTGACGCAGTGCGACGCACCCTTGACACTGACGGTCGCCATTCAAAGTTCACCGTGACGTTGCCCACAAGAGTGAGGAACTGGGCCCCAGTGAATAGGATGATCGTGAAGGTAATTGGCACAACGGAGAATCACAAGAGTCATGTTTTATGAGGGGTAGTTATTATATAAGAACATTCCTTCCAGGAGTCGTGAGTTGGACATGCCAGTGGGCACTGCCTCCGCGAAACATTAACAATATTGATGGCTGTGCTTCCGGGAATGGCTGTGCTTCCGGAGATATCCGGGCCCAAATGCATTCAAGATTAGTATACTGGCGACCTCGATTGCATGAGAAATGCTCCAAGTGGCTGTTTACACCCTTGACGGCTATAGCTAGTTGTTGAGAAAGGGTCAGGTGAGAGATCATCGCAGCGGGGTGTTATCTCTCGTGCCTGGCGGCTGTCCGCTGTATCACAACTGCGTACAACGTTTACTCTCCTCCCACCAGCACTGTAGTGGAACGCAAACGGAGACATCGACGGAGCAACAAGGGATACACCGCTGCAAGACTTATATCACCTGCGTCTGGGGATGTAAGCTTGAAATCTATTGTTGGAATTTCAGCTAACGAAGCGACATTTCGATCCACAGAGTGATACCATGACAGTCCAAGAATGTTTCGCGGCCCAGCTTTACTCCAATGGCATAAGCGTGAATTCTGATGTGGGAGGTGTCGCCGTTGGGATGTCTAGTTAGTTCGGCTCAATTCGTACTAGAGGCACGGTGACTGATGACTGGCGCTTGTTACCAGATATCGCCATCAACGTTCTACTTCGTAAGGTGCACTCCGATTTTCAACTGTGCCTAGTTGACCCACCTTTTTTCCTGCTGCTCTCAGCGATTCTCCTCACGTGGTCCGCTGGACCTTTCGACGTTTACGCTTCCGTTTTGATGCTCTTTTCACAAGTAATACCTATTTTAATTGCTGCTGTTGCAAGCATAGGATCGGGAAATTTGTCCCTCTTCGATGCTCGCTTTGTCGTTGTGTTAACCGCTTCACCGGTCAGCGTGTACGTGACATATTCAGCGGCTCGACAACTTCTAGGAATCGAAAACACACTCTTCAAGCGGTTGGAGCTCACGCCTGCGAGGGCTGCCGTGCCTACGGTGGGTGCCATGGCTAAGAGGGATGCCATGTCTACGATGAATGCCATGCCTATGAAGGATGTCACGCCTACGAAGGATGCCAAGTTTATGAGGAATGCCAAGCTTACAAAATACATTATTTGTAGCCTGGCATTCGTTCTCTTGGTTTTTTGGATCGTCCTAGACGTCACCCTGTCATTCTCGAGCAGTGCTTTCAAAGGCAGTCAACATTGCGAAGGGATGACCTTGCAACTCTGGATCCAAAACTGGATGGTGTCTTTCTTTTTCGGAACGCTATCGGTCATGGACAACTACAGCCTGTGGACTGACTTGACGGAGAGGGGGGGACTAGGGGCCGTGGCGGTAGTCGTTCTGTGGTTCTGGAGTGTCTACATTGCAGCACATTTTCGTGAGGTCTGCGATAGGTTCGGTGAGAGGACGCGGCAACGAAGCGGACCGCTACGTTTTCCACTCATGGTTGGCCAATTCCCGCTTACACTGTGGTATGTGGTGTCTGGCCCGCTCACACTAGGGGCTGATTTGTGACATCGCAGGGAGGTTGTCACGAAAAACCACCCTTGGATGGCTTTTGCTGTTGTCGTCTGTCTTCATTGGAGCTGGATTCTCGGTATAGCCAGAGGACTTGTGTGGGAGAAGGGTAAACTGTCCTATGGCCAGGTATGCATCCCTCCATGATACGACATCATTCTCTTAGCTGAAGAAGGCTTTCTCTCGGTCTAGATATTGTCTCTTTTTTCTATCCTGCCACCCCTTCTGGCGACATGGGATCTGTGGTACTCCCGTCGAAACGATTTTTGGGTCTTCTTGAGAATGTTGCCGGAGGACTTTTGTCGAGGTGTCCTATTCCTCACTGGGAACCCTTTTCCAGCATCAGATCCTCGCCTACCTATATCTATCATTGCCAAAGAGTTCGGCTCATCTCCGTACAGGAAGGAACCAATTCAGTTCCCTGAGCTAGCACTCGTAGCTTCCCTCGATTCTGCCACACTTTCGACCTCGCCGAAGTGACTCATGCAAACTTATTCCCCCTGGTGTTTAAATCCGTCATCTTTTGCCATCGTTTTCTCCCCTTTATGGTTAAGCATCCTATCGATGCGGATCCTCAGTCGTTTACCCCCGTCTCGTCTCGTGAAAATTCTGGTGCCCCGATTGGGTTGTACGAAGAAGTCTTTTTGTGTACGGCTTGTACTAGTACTACGAGAATATAAGCCTCTGTACAGACGTAAACTCTACTAGTAGGGTTTACTTACTATACTATTACAGGATGACTTTACGTGCGTTAGTATATATACAAAGGAGACCTGCGAAAAAAATATCACAAAGCAGTATTCTCGGTCTGTGGGTCATTAGGAGATGGTGCGAGAGAGAGCCGGTTGAACAGGAAGTTGAAGGTGTCGTCTAGTCCGGACGACTACGCGCTTAGTGAGCTGGAACTTCTTGGGTGCGAACTACGGGACTTCCACTCCTCTACAAAATCGCAGGAGTTTGAACCACGACACGACGACGCCCTTTCCTGCGCCTCCGTGATGGGCGAGGTCCGGCTTTTTTTTACTTCAAAGGCTACGACGAGAATGGTGCAGGCTGCAGTCGGGGTTGGCAGGCTTGAAGGGCGAGTCGGGTGAGGGGTAGCTAGGGTGTTGGCAGTGCGAAGTGTGGGGAGGGTACTGGCAAGGCTCGGAATGACACCAGCTAGGACATTCAGGTGCGTTGTCGTAGGTAAGACTGCCTCCTCCATTGCTTTCTGGGCATCTTCTTGGTGACCCAGATCGGATACGGATTGGGAGAGATTTTTGAGGGACGTCGCCAGATTTGGCTTGAAAACAGCAGGGATAGCCAGAGGAAAGCTGCCGGCACAGCTTGACTGTCTCATGAATCAATTGCGTGTAGCGTTCTCTCTCTCAGATCGATGGAACAAAGCGAGAGATGGTCGAGGGACGAAGCGAGACCAGGACGGTCAGCAACAAGGCACCGTCGTACTAGTAGCTCGACTGCTTCCATCACCACTTCTCGCCGGCCCAGATCGGAGAAACGATTGGAAAGGTTGTTAAGGGCCTCATGCAGTGTCCATGTTGTTCTGAAGCCAGATGTTCTACTCTCCAGCAACCATACAGTACGACATTGATTCTTGAACAGGGTTTCGCACGGCATGGAGTAGAGAATTCGTTGTCTTGTGTAATCAGGGGAAGTTGCTCAATGGCTGGAATTTTGCGCGACTTCATAGCGGGCAGGCGACTCTGGTTACGGCCTCAACGTATGACATTCATATAGCCACTAGGAAGTCCATCGAGTACAAAGTTAAATAACGAGGGTAGAAATGAAAAATACTTCAATCGTCCGATTCTCCTTCTAATGTCATCACATTATCGTGCATTGATTGGTGGGATTGAGTGGTTCACGTTTTCCGTTCACCTTCCCGTCCGGTTGAGTATCTCCCATGGGCGGAAGCTCAACGACCGTCCTCTCCTCGGTAGAAGGAATGGTGCGAAGAAATATGTCTGGAATGCCATCGAGCATCCGAACCGCGCTACCCACGATGTCGAGGTGCTCAGATGTTTTCTCGATAGCAGAATCGGAGGCTGATCAGGGAACAAACAGAAAAGAAAGGTGAGTCTACGGTGAGTCCACCAATAGGCCGGAAGACATACTGCTGGCAACACCTATGGGTGCAGAAGCCGCACCAAACACCATGGCGGTGAGAATCAGAGGAAGGGTACGGGAAATCATGTATGGCATTTGTGATGATATGGATGCTCTGCCTGGTCGACGAGTCGTATTGGTTCTGTGGTGGAGAAGTTGCAATGTGCTGATTACACGGACAGACGGGAGTCTCTTTTTTTGATGAATACAGTGTCCTACAGCGCGTTTTTATGGTATGCATCGCCGCTCGCATAACCATGTTCGAGACAGGATCTTCTGAAGTTGAAAGGCATCATCATACGGGGGACTCGGTTTGCAGAGAGTAGAGCGGTGAAAGTCGGAGGTGTCGCGGCAGTGTTGGGGGGTGATAGAACCGACAAGTGCTTTGCGGTTTAAAGAAGAATGCACCAGAGGATATATCATATCTAGATACCCCCATGAGAAATTGTTTCAGGGCGATATTGCCCTGAAGGACGTACTCACCGTCATGGCCAGCCAACTACCCGAACTTCACTGTCCGATACCCCCGTAACTTGAATCAAAACCAGCTCGATTAAACCAACGTTAGTTGTAACATCAACTGCGATGATCTACAGTCTGACCCCTGGTCGGGTTCGTTGGCCTCGGGTCCATATGGTCTATTGTCAGTATCAAGCGTCAAGCTTCAGCGGTTCGGCGAGCGGCGAGCGCGGGTCGTCGAAACTTTGGCTGAGATAAATGTTGGAACTGCAGTTGTTTCTCCATCTCCATCCAACACAGGCGGCTGAGCACGTGTCACTTCAATACTTGTTCGTCCTGCGGTATCATCATACAAGATTATTTAGATGGCTGCGAGTACATTGACTCGGATGTGCTTGATTCTCTACCATGATGAATGACCGTAATAAATGGAACTTATGGAACGTGAATGTTCAAATTCTCTCCATGTGCACGTTGCCGCCGAACCCGAAGCGCAATTGGCAAAAAATCAAGATCCCTCTTCCCAAAAATATTCGGGCAAAATAAATGCAAGTTTTTCCTGTCCTGTACGTTTTGCCTGTCCGAGCGAGGCATAATAGAAAACTTCATAGAGCCAACATCCGCCGATAGTACGTCCGCGACAGCTTCCACACCTTTGTTGCTGACAGCAGCAACCAAATCCTCGAGGAGCGCAGCCGTGACAAAGCGAGATGTCTCTGCATTGGCTTTGAGAGTCTTGAAAACATCCGCAGCGGTGACGACTTCGGATTGAGGGCGCCAGGAGTCGTAGTCCGTGGCAGTAGCGATGAGGGCACAACTGCATTGCCTTCAAGTCAACAAAATTGTTCGAGCGCAAGTCACCTTAAACGACGTGACGGAAACGCACCTAATCTCGGCTTCCCTAGACACTCATATCGCCGCCCCACTGCCTGTACATGATGCTCTCCGCTCGAGTCGAGAACTGCGGTCCCTCCATACAAACAATGCATTTCCCGCTGGACACCCGTACCCTCCGCCTCCAAGGCTCTTTGCACTCTTCCCTCCAGCCATTCCACGAGCTTCACGCTGAACGGATCGCCAAACGCAGCATGTGCGACCACGCTCAAGCCTTCGCCGGTCGATTCCTTTGGTGCGGTCGATGATCTGGGTCGGGAGGACGAAGGAGCCGGGGGAGATTTCTTCACGTAAGGAACCAACGGCGGAGAAGGCGAGATGATGGCGTGGACGCCAATGGACTTGAGTGCGGCGATGTTGGCGAGGGGGTGATGGTGTGTCCTTACGATATCGTGATTGGAGAACTAGGGAATCGCCAGGGCTATGTAGTCATTGATTCAAATGCAGTTCAGAGCTTTCGATTATTCGGGGTTGAACTTGCCGTGTCTGGCCCAGGTTCACATGTTTACTAGTTGGAAAAACATACGTTTATCATGAACTCTGGGTAACAAAAAAACTGCACTCACGCGAATGTGAGATTGTCTAGATGATAAAGTCCACTTCCTCCAATCACACCAACAAGAACTGAGGCCTGAGGAGTAAAAAGGTCAATCTTCACGTCTGTGTTCATGACCATTCCAGTGTGCTTCGGCAGGGCCGCACTCGGCGCACCGGCCATAGTCCAGATTGGGAAGCCCAGCTTCCGAGCCCGGCTCTAGGTCCGAGTTATTGTGAAAATAATAAAATAGCTAGGTCGTTTTTCATTTCTCTTGCCTTCGATTAGCTAAAATATTTGACTCGGAACTGACTCACGCTTGGCGTACTCAGTTCAACTCGCCCGTTATTACAAACACCAGTACTCCAAACCCGAGAAAGATATCGACCCATATATGTGCTTGCTATCATGAAGGGGAATGCCGCAGTCACAGTCCAAGCTTGTTTCGAGGCCCAGCTTTATTCTAAAGGTGCCAGCGTGAATCCCGACGTCGGAGGAGTTGCTGTGGGCATGGCAAGTTAGCTCTGCTTCATACCCGCATGCGCACAACTGATGCGGAGCTCGTCATCAGATATTACCATCAACATTTTAACCCGTAAGTCGTATATTCCCGCCTAAATGGTGCTTCCTCGTTGCTCCACCATTCTTCTATTGCTGTAGCGATCCTCCTCGCTTGGTCTGCTCGACAGCTTGACGTCTACACCTCGCTGCTCATGCTTTTCTCACAAGTCATCCCAGTCTGCATTGCTGCCATTGCCAGCATAGGATCGGGAAATTTGTCCCTATTTGATGCTCACTTCGTCGTCATGTTAACCGCATCACCCGTCAGTGTATATGTGACCTATTCTGCGGCTCGAGAACTTTTTGGGTTCTCGAATGCACTCTTCAAGAGATTGGACGCCAAGGTTACAAAATACACCATTTGTGGCCTTGCGTTCGTCCTCCTAATTCTTTGGATCATCCTAGTTATCACGCTTTCATTCTCGAGCAGCGCTTTCGACAGTCACTTGTGCAACGGGGTGACCTTCGTACCCTGGCTCAAATTCTGGATGTCTTTCTGTCTTGGGACATTCTCAGTCGTCAATCACGACACGTGGAATGACTTGACAGAGGCGGGCGGACTCAAGACTGTGGCGGCAGTCCTTCTGTGGTTCTGGGGCGTCTACGTTGTAGCACATTTTCGCGCTGTTTGTGAGAGCTTCTGTGAGAGGAAACGGCAACAAGGCGGCCGGCTTCGTTACTTATTCCTCACTGGGCAATTGCCGGTTACAGTGTGGTATTTGTTCTTTGTACGCTTCTCACACAAGAGGCTGATATTTTTGCTTCGAAGGGATGTTGTTACGGAAGCCCATCCCTGGATGTCTTTTGCCGTGATCGTCTGTCTACACTGGAATTGGATCTTGGGCATAGTCAGGGGACTTGTGTGGGAGAAGGGTAAACTGTCCTATGGCCAAGTATGCATCCGGGATCACCATGACTATTGTCATAGCTGAGAAAGGCTCTGTCTCGCTCAGATATTGTCCCTGTTTTCTACCCTGCCTCCTCTTCTTGCTACATGCAATTTATGGTACTCCCGTCGACATGATTTTGCAGATTCCTTGAAAAAGTTACCAGCGGACTTTCGTGACGGTATCCTATTCCTGACTGGGAATCCTTATCGAGTACCCGATCCCCCCGGCCTACCCATATCTATCATTACCACAAAGTCCGACTCATCTTCGTACAGGAAGGAATCCATCCGGTTCCCCGAGTTAGCACTCGTAACTTCCGATTCTGCCACACTTTCGACCTCGCCGAAGTGACTTAGGCTCTTCCCCCTAGTGTATAAATCTGTCATCTTTTGCCATCGTTTCCTCTCCTTTATGACTAGTGCGTCCTACCGTCTTGACAGGGATCTCCAGTTGGGTCAATGTAACATTGTGCAAAAAGCGGCTCAGTACTTGGCCGTGAATTTGAGAGAGTCGTAGTATTATATGAATTGGTATGATAGATCAACGTTCAACGGTGAGCCCGTAAAAGTTGTAATGCCAATTGCTCCTCGTCTTCTAATCTCGTTGGCTCGCTAGCAACTTTTTTACTCCGCTTGGGCGGTGGCGGTGGAGCCGCATCCGTTTCGTCATCAGGCGAAAGGTAACAATCATCATCAGACAACGATGCTATCGTCGGACCAAGAGTCGCATCTTCATCCGGTATCTGAAACTCCAGTGGTCAATCCACCTACGCTGACAACATTAGAAAAAATAATAACGTACCCCCTTCTCTCTCTCCTTCCTCTTCCTCTTCCTCTCCCTCTTCTTCTCCTTTGCCTCCTCCTTATCGATAATATCTCTCTCACTCATCTTCCCTCTCTCACCTTCAACAAACTTCTTTCCAGCCTCCCTCGCTCCCTCCATGCCATCTTTGAAAAACTCGTCCGCATCCGCCATCTCATACATTTCATGCGGGTTCCCCTCCTCATCGAAGACGACCTTTCGCGCGAGCCCGCTATACTTCGCCACCGCGCGCTTCGCCTTGCCCAACTTGAGCTTCCGCTTTGACAAATTTTCAGTGTGGGTTTTGCGGAAAGTCGGCTCGGCGTCAGGCAAATCATGGTCCGCTCGTTTGAGAGTGATGAACTCTTCTGCGTCTACGTCGCTACCTGCGGAGTGGTCAACGAGCTTCTTGTAATGCGCTGAGAGGATGTTCTGATTTTTTCGCTCAAACATCCGGTCATATTTCGTCCGGACGCCCGCCTGTCAGACACGATCAGCCAACCTAATTTTAAAACAGTAGAAATTAATGAACCCTTGGCTTTGAAATGATAGAGGTTGCGCTGTTTGCATTTACGGAAGCCTCTTGTTCTTGGCTGGAAGTGTGACCTTGATCTCCCCCTTCGGCTCCGTCGTCGTCGTCGTCGTCGTCGTCGTCGTCGTCAGGTTCGCTTTCTGTAGCCACATCGATCTTGTTACTGTTAACGTCTAACATGTCCCCCTCATCAGAATCTGCATCAGCCACACTCCTCGATGCATTTTTCTTGGCCTTCGCAACCTCCTTGTTCAAGAACTTTATCTTCGGGGCCCCGGGCAACCCGAGAGACTCGGCGAAACGCTCAGCAGGAAGTTCAGCAAGCTTGAAAACCGTCTTGTTCTTTTGCAAATATACCGATCGCATATATGACACGAAAGCCTACCGTGGTGGAAAAAGAAAAAGAAAACCATCAGCCCGTTCGTGCAGATCAACGGTGATTACAATCAATCCCTACTCTTTGCGCAAGATATTTTATCTCAGGTTCCTGAAATGCTAACTTCTGTAGCTGGTTCTGGATGCTCTGGGTTTTGCTGGATTTGACCTTGATCTTTTGAACGACAATATCCTTTGTTTTCAGGGCAGCCTTCATTCCTTCCTCTTCACTAGGTACCAAGAACAAAAGTCCCTTTCCCGCGCTCTCGTACCGAGCTGTGCGTCCCACACGATGAATATACGTCTCTGCATCCTCTGGGGCGTCCAGTTGCAGCACCCAGTCGACGGAAGGAAAATCTAGGCCGCGAGCAGCGATGTCTGTCGCGAAAAGAACCGCATGTGAGGACGTCGTGAATTTCGTATACACCGTGAGCCTCGTGGTCTGTTTCTGTTTCCCGTGCAAGTGCATTAGCGGGACGCCAGGGTGCATCTTGCAGAATGTCTCAAATGCAAAGCGTACTTGCTTGCAACTGGACATGAACACGAGGACTTTTGATTGCAGGTGCGTCTTGATGAAGCTCCAGAGGATGTCGAGTTTCTTATCTAGCTCGCAGATGACATAGTGCTGCTCGAGACTCTTGGGTGTTGCGCCCATGGGCTCGGACTCATGCATTCCCACGGCGACGGGATCTTTGAGACTCAGACGTGCCAAGTCACCCACGGATCTGGTCTGAGTTGCTGAAAAGAGTAGGGTTTGGCGGGATTTAGGGAGATGGGAGAGGAGAGCTGACAGAGTGCGGGAGAAACCCATGTCAAGTATTCGATCGGCTTCGTCGAGCACTGCGAGAAGGTTTATTAATGTAGTAAATGTCAATAACGTGTTTAGGTGACAAAGAAACGAACCAAGAACTTGAAGATTGTCCGCTTCGAACCCAACGGTTTGGTCCATGTGTTGTAGTAACCGTCCGGGGGTCGCAACAAGGATGTTCGTCCGCGACAAGCGGTCTCGTTCGTCTTTTAGGTTCTTGCCACCTATCACCAACCCCGCAGAGAATGAGTGGTAGCAACCTATAGCGCGTAGGACTTCAAATATCTGAACAGACTAGCGGTACTGTCGGCGCCGCGTACTGAGAAACGTTGAAAAAATATGGGAACGCGCACGAGTTCGCGAGTAGGAGAAATGACCAATGCTCCGAGCCCATCTTGAGGACCCCATTTCCGCCGGTGAAGAATCTCAAGAACGGGTATGAGAAAAGCTAATGTTTTGCCGCTGCCTGTCTGTGCTGACCCGAGAACGTCCTTGCCCTTTAGAGAGACGGGTAGACTTTTTGCCTGAATATCGGTCATGTCGAGAAAGAAAGACTTTCTGAGGCCTGTGCATTCGAGAATAATGTGATTGATCGTATATATATATTCGCACTCGAAGTTTTTACCTCGCTTGGTGTATTCTGATATTGGCAGATCGGAGAATGACTTCAACCCCTCCGGAGCGACCTACACGATATGAAGAGGATGTATATTCGAAGGCGACAGGTCCTTGCTCACATATTCTGAGGCCTCTCTCTCGAGTGATTCGACTTTTTGCTTCTCCGTCATACGTTTCGCCTTTGCCGGTTTCACGAGATATTTATGGGATTTTTTTGTCTTTCTGGGCCTAGTCTTGGACGAAGCATTCTGGGGGACTGGCTCGGGTGTATCCTCATCCATAGATAGTGTCAATGTGTTGGGCAATTCCTTTGGCTTCAGAGACGAATCGGACGATAAGCTGATTCAAGTTGCCGAAGTGTTAAAAAATTACCTACTGTATACACAGTTACATCACATGACTTTGTGTGACAAGCAGTAAATTGACAGTAGATAATTGTTCAAGACCATAAAAAGAAAGCTGTTGCAAAAAAAAGATTCAGAGAGCACTGTAAAATGGATTGGTGGATTTAGAATCATGATTTTCTGTCAGGTGAAGGAGGAGTTTTGTTTTTGGTTTTCAATGTAACGCAAGTGTCACATCTGACCAAAAACCTATCTCCTCCTTCACCTGACAGAAAATCATGATTCTAAATACACTAATCCATTTGACAATGCTCTCTGAATCTTTTTTTGCAACAGATTTCTTTTTATGGTCTACTGTCAATTTACTGCTTGTCACACAAAGTCATGTGATGTAATGTATGGATTAGCTCGAACAACTTGGATGAATCCCAAACTACGGGAAAAGGTCAGGAAAAAAAAGACAAATCAACGCGAACGTCTCGGCGTTGCCAAACATGATCTGCCCCCGATATTATGAGAGTGTCGCGGAATGAATTGTTGGCTCAACCATCCTCAACAGTGTGTCTTGCTCGTTCGTCGATTCATTGTTATTGCCACCTCTGGTTGATGTGATATATTGTCTCGAGGTTTGTCGCAAAGCGGTAGAGAAAACATAGTAACAGATTATATACTATACCGAGAAACGTTCCGGATTCCGCAAGTGGCTGGTTCAAGCAAACAAACAAGCTCCTATAATTAAGAGCTGAGCCTCCTGTCCGAGTCTTCAAATGTTCACTTTCGTCACAGTATACTACAAGCATGGAGAGTACGGCACTACCACATTCCCAACGCTTCTCAGTGGCCTGATCTCATTCATGGACGAATATATTGAGCCCAATATTGCCAGTGGGCCCGCTAAGGACGTCGCTTTATCGACAGTTTCTGAAGATGATTTGCTGGAGTCACTTCTCGATATGGGTGAGCATACAACGGATACCAGGACAGCCTACAAATGTTAAATGCTACTAGGTTCACGAAGGATCCGAGATCAAGTCGGCCACGGACTGGTAGCCGTCATCGAAGGACCAGAAGTATCCACGAAACCCTTCAACGCCAGAGGGCATGTATATCTAGAGCTCTACTACAAACACGGCGAATGGAGTATTGCCCAAGGATCCTCTAGGTATATTGATGAGCAGCTAGAGGCTCTCAGTTGTGAACCCGAATGGGCTGATGTGAGCGACGACGAAGATCTAGAAGATGAAGCATTGGAACGCAGTTCAGCAGTAGTGGATAATCAGCGGGGCTGGGGAGTTGTGGAAAGGTTTGAAGGAGAGGTGGTTGCGCTAGCGGAAGGCTGAACTTTCGATCTGGCACATACATTCTCTCCCAGGTGGCATATCCAACTATTAATCTTTATTACTACAGCCCGAATAACGACTTCAACAGTAGCTAGTGAACAGCTCAGAATATTAATGTCTCAGACATGGACAGCGAACACTAGAAATTCTACACGACAGGAAATGCCTAAAAACCGCCGTATCTAAGCTTATTAACGGGTCCGTCACTGGCAGGCGCACAAGTTTCCCAAGGTTGCGAGATTGCATTATAGCTACGTGGATCTCAAGACCACCAGCTTCAGGATATCGAAGACTCGGAGGTTGAGAAGCGTCATATACCGCCCAGCTGGTTCATTTCTTCCCAATTGCCACTTGGATGGACTGAAAACTTCCCAGATGGGACAAGTTACAGTTCCTCGTCGTTAGAGGAGACTTTCGATCCTTTGTGCAGCAATTACTGTAAATGGAGCATTATTAGAGTTGGATTCCTAGAACAAGGATCATTATTTATAACCCATCATAAACAACTTCCACAAGCCTCTATGTATTGCTATCTAAAAGGTCCCATTCACCACGATCTAAATTGGTTAGCGGTGTTCTGGGCAACTGGAGGTATAATCCAAAAAGTGGTTAGAAAATTACTTACAAATAAAGAGGTTTTATAAAAACGAGTTTGTAATAGTAAATATGTTGCGTGTTAGAAGGTTGTGCGTTAGAAGGAGAAACGGAAATACATTGCAGAAATCCAGGCAGGTCGATGTACATGATTCACTGAGATCCACCCGTTCTTCCTTTCTCCTGATGTTCGACCATCGCGTACCAGATACCGCCCAACAGCGTGAGGATAATTCCAAGGCCATTGGTCCATGTTATCGTCAGGTTAAATAACGACACCGCCAGCAAGATCGTCAACACTTGCTTCACATTCGCTACCCGTTACATTGAACGTCAACATGTGATATTTAAAAAGAAGAATGAAGCAGCAACGCACCAGCAACAGTCATGCTCAGCGCACCAGCTTTCTTGTTCGCAGTAAAGCTGACTACGTTAAGCCCGAATGCAATGGCGCCGTTGACGAACAACCCAGCGGCACCGAACGGAGTCATGTCGCACACCGTGTAGTGCCGTACCCGTCGGAGCTCGCCCGATACCTGCGCGAACAGCATACAATGGACGAACGCGAGGGGGGACATATGGAACAGGAGGTCTAGTGGACGCAGGCGGAGGTGCGGAAGGAGCCGGCGGAACTTGGTATCGGAGGAAGTGTGAGGGGATTGCAGGACATTAGTAAGTATAGTCTTGAGTGCGGCTAAAATAGTGCCAAGGAGCGTGAGGAAAAATCCGCAGGGAGTGAAGTCATAGTCGCCGAAGGTTCTAAACGGTATATTAGCTAATACTACACGCAGCTTCTGCTGAACGTACGCGAGACCGACACCAGCGATGACGGGGAGAAGAGATGTCACCCTTGCTCGACTGCTTGGGATTCCAAGTAGGGATGCGGTGAAAAAGATCGTAAATATTGGTGTCGCCGCTCGAAGTACTTGGTGAAACTGGAAAACGCGTCAAGAAACTATTGCAGCCACAACATTCTTCACCCACCGGAACCGTGACTAGTTGCAGAGAGACGTTGCTGACGATGATATTGACGGCGTACAGAATGCTGAAGACCACCAATGCAAGAATTTCGCTCGGATTAAGACTTGCCGACACAAAAATGCTCCGGTCGAGTAACAGATAGCCACCGATAGAACCACAGAGAGCGTGTAAGGCCGTCAGCGTGTACGGAAAAGGGAATCGCACGAGAACCATCTTGTTGTATAGAGTAAGACTGAGATTGAAGAAAAAATACAAGGCGAGCCAGAATGATTGTGAGTCAATCAGATTGGCTAGGTTGAACTGTGGTACCAGTAGCGGACGTGTATATGGAGAAACAGCCAGGGAAGAAGAAGAAGGCTCCAGAAACAAATTCCTGGAAGGAGAGATCGTTGTGGCCGGGTTGGTGCATTGTAGTACATGTTGGGGTGTAAAGGAGACACGAAGACGGCTCCGCATAGAAGTTTGTCGTGGAAGAGAGGTTTCCTGTGGTTGTCTTGAGAGCCGAATGGCCTGAGCGTGAATTAAATATCGTGAGTTTTCTTTCCTAGACTTGTGCTCGACACGCTGCTCGTGGTAAACCTTTTCCGTGGATTTCGTTGGATGCCATAAGTTAGAAGACAATTCTGCATTAATGAATGAAGATCTATACAAAGGAAGTAAAGGAGTGTGTAACCGCGCTGAGGTCGCGGGTGGGGGCATTGGATGAACCAGTTGACGTTCAGTATATGATTTATTTATTTATTCACATGGCGTGTGAACTCCTAACATGCACACACTCAACAATTTCTGTTTGACTCAACAAAGTTTCTCTTTGCTTCTGAACTATCATCTCCTGGAACGCCCTTCACCTCAATAAGAGCCCATTGACTGGTTAGGCGAGTCAATTCTCTCCAAAAATGCCCTCTACGCGTCAAGCAACACCAGGCCCAAGCAACGCGTCGCAAATCACGTTCAGTAATCGGAACAACAACAAGAGAAAGCTTTCCGATGCTGAAGAGGACTTCGGCAAAGACGCAAAAAGGATCAAGCAAGGGAATGGGGACAAGCCTGAACTTGGCGGCAAAGGCAAGAAGAGGAGAAGAAAGAGGCAGGGGAAGGGGAAAACAGCTATCGTCGTGGCTGTTTCGGAGAGCGTTCGTTCGCCGCCACACGTGTATCACACTCGACTTGCATCTATTCTCGAGAAGGGTGTTCCCTCCATAGGCGATGATGACTCGCCTGAGAACCAGCGCCCCTTGCACGGGAATGTTGAGGGCGTCGAGACGGATCTTGCGTCTACCCTGGTGAGTGTCAGCAACAATTTCCCATGACTTGACTCGATCAGACTACGCAGGCGGCGGAAGCGTCTGTGGACCGTAAAGGGAAAGCGAGAGCTGCCACCGAATATCGGGCGGAACCGCAACCGTCCAGTTCCGAGTCGCCTGCGGACGCCATCATCCGACTCACCGAACAACTAGAGGCCAAAACTCAGGTAATTACCCTATTTCACGTATCTCGTATTTTTTAATATAAATTTTTTTGTAGCTGGTCAAGAAGCATGAAGACGTCCTTACACAACTGCAGCAATCAGTGACGTGTCAGATATGTATGGATCTCATGTTCAAGCCGTACGCCCTCGCGCCTTGCGGGCACCTCGCATGCTACAACTGTCTTGTCCAGTGGTTCACTGTGATCCCAGCAGAAGGTCCTGTTCAACCTGTACATTTGAGGCAGAAGACGTGCCCGCACTGCCGGGCGGTCGTTAAAGATCCTCCGGTTGCGGTGTGGGGAGTGAAGAGCATAGCATCTGGACTTTCTAAGAGCGGCCTGTTGCCAGGTGCGAATACGGCACTTATCCCCGTTCGCAAAGGTGATCAACATATGACCGTAAATGAGGACAAGAATGAACCATTTCCCACCGACCCGTGGTCGAAAATATTTCCACGAACATTCCATTTAGGGAACGTTGATGTGGAACACGATCGAGGGCTCTATGACGTGGAGGACGGTGGGATTTTTCGGTGTCTGGACTGTTTTCACGAGATATGGGATGGCGTCTGCTCGGCTTGTGGGCGAGTCTACGGTGGGCACGGGGACATGGATGGTGACCACGAGGTCCTGGAAGGTGACCATGAGGATGATTGGGGCGATGCATACCAAGGTGGCGCATATCAAGCTCAAATGCCTTACCCCAACCCTTTCCAAGCCTGGCTTCCTTATTTCCCTCATCCCCCACATTTTCAACATGATGTCGAGGAGGAAGAGGGATATGAAAGCAGTTTTATCGACGATGAAGATGACAGGCTCATTCCGGGTTTCAACCACGTACATTTTTTTCCAGGGAGGGAAGCAGTAGATTTCTTGTCTGATTCGGACGGAAATAGTCCGGAACCCCACGCGCGAATCGTGGAGGTGGACTCGGATGATCTCGGGAATGATAGTGAGGATGGGGATGAACACGAACATGGACGCAGGCAAGGACGTGGCCTTCGTACAGGTTCCGCTGTCTTACGAACTCGGCCCATCGTCTTATCCGACGACGAGGAATCAGATTATGAGTTTCCGATCTTGCAAAGCGCCAGAAGACGACGGGTCGTGAGCTCTGATGGCGAGGATACGTGAGTTTTTGATACATGTCAAAGCTGAGCACAACGTTCAAAGCTGTCGCAAAACCGCTCGCATTCCAATTTGCCAAGGTGCGTTCATTGCGGTTGTGAGCGCATTGGTTCACAAAATACCATTGTGTAGATCTATAAATGAAGACTCGGAGTCGGGATCCGGTGACGATGACAGCGAGGTACACAAGTATGTGTCAACTCGATTGAACATCTTCATATTCTCACATGCTTTACTACAGGGAATCCTCTGCTTCACAAGAGAGGTTGGTCTTGTTTCATTCAACATGCTCCATGATGTAATCTGAAGTTTTTGTTGCTGAAGTTATCGTTCTAGTGAGCGTACGGAATATAGATTTATTCCACGCACATCCCGACGGTAATGAAGATGCAAGTTAGAAGCGGCACAAAGACGGTGGTTATATTGTCCATCTGTAGCGACGACTGTGTAATGGCCCGAGTGATGCGTAACCTGATGCATCGTGTTCAAGCCCCCATGAATATTGGCAAAAGAATGAAGATTACGCGGCGTTCCTGGAACCCAATCGCAATGGCGGTAATGAAGAAGCAAAGAATAATCATACATCAACAGGAACCTTTTCCTATGCGGAGCGAGTAAACATTTGTTCTATGCTTTGTGATCGAAGAGAATGATGGACTTCTGCTCCTAACGTAACACGGAGAAAAGACCAAGTTCGAAGTAGTTATATCGAGGCAATTTGCCGCTGAAGGTTTCGCAAATGTGGTGTCGGTGTTTCCGCTGTTCAACATATTGAAGAACATGCATGAGCCCCGTCTTGTTGGGCGCTTGATGTGATGACGGATGTCGTAACCGTTGGGCTGAAGGATGCCCGTGAAGACCAAATTTATTATAAAAATGCCAAACCGCTGAACGGCCCGGGCATACGATGTGTCCAGACCTGTCCAGACGTTCCTCTGTTACGTATCAATAAATGCTTGCTTCGAATTGTCGACAAGTAGGGCCTGGGGAACCTGAGTCTTGGAGAACACTGACGACCAAATGGACGCCTTGAGGCTTTGTCGCGACCGTCGCGTCTTTTCTTCTCTTTCGCGATAACCGCACTTGCAACACAGGCCTACACAAGCACGCCAGGCCTGCCGCACGTTCCCAGTATCCTTGGTTCTTGCTTTTTGGTCCTGCAGCCACGGGGCACTGAGTGGACGACACAGCCCGTACTAGTAGTATGATAATGGCGAGGGCATATCCTCTCGGCTGTATGTCCTCGCGCTTGCAACGTGGGCCATCCAGTTCCGCCCGGTTTCCCCAAGCCATTCACAACGCCATGGGCATGCACAACAAACGCTGGCACATATCAGCCGTACGCATCCTTAATTCTGTACCGTCGAGAATTCATATCCAACTCTGGTCTCCCTGTATCATTGCATCTCCTATCATCCGTTTTCATACATCTTGTAATCCGTGGTTGTTTAAGCAGCTCCCCTTATGATATCAAACAGTTCCACCTCGAAAAAGAGACCAACTTATACTTCTCCCCGGGGACACTTGGACTCAATTCACTGGCTATTTCGGAGTAACATCCCCCGCAGACGAGGCTCCGCTCTCCCGACTGATATACGCAAGAGAAATTTCTTTGGAATGGGAGAGATCGTTGAAGTGCTGATGAACGTACGCAACAACTTCTTGGGGTTATGCTGGTTGTTCATGGCGTTGATATTCATTCAGCCAAAGGACACCATCCGCTCCCTAACTGAATCCCGGCGCCTCCTTGACGAAGCTCGGCAAGAGATATCAGAGCAGCGAGAGCGTTCACAGTTGCGCACCAAGCACACCTTTTCACGTTTACCCGGGTTTTTTGCTCGTCGAGAAGAACTCCGTACTATCGAACGTACATTGGATGGAGAGCCCTCCTTTACTGTACTTTTCGGTGCAAGTTCAGTAGGCAAGGCGAGTACATTCGTGCGACATCCCGAGGGTCATACTAACAGTACTTTCATCATATTTATACACTGGTGACAAGTAGACGGCATTACTGAGAGAGGTTCTCTCGAGCGATAAGTACCATGTCTTGCATTTTGACCTTCGTATTGCCGGCTTCGCGGACCTCCCAAGTTTATATATAAGCCTAAGTCAACAGATGGAACAATATTTTGAGGAGATTGCGAATACGATGGGAGGTTATAAAGAGTTTGAAAAAGAGGCTTGGGGCTTCAAGGTACCTATTCTTCCTGGGTTTGCACCGTTGGGAAACAGGTTTTGTCACGCGTCTACTAACTCATTGCTGATCGCTAGCATGACCGTCTCAACGTCGAACGAAGGATATCAAATCCCTCCACAGGCTCGAGCAATGTCAAGACGAGTGATGTAGCAAGGCTTATGGAGTTATTCCAGGTATGTATCTTAAAAGATGATTCATTCGTGCTTCACCTCTCCGTTCTGCGTGGAATTTTCGAGAATCATACAACCTTGAAGTGCCGTTTGCTCATACTGCATTGTGCTTCTCAGAGTTCCCTATTACATTACTGGGAATTCAAACCATTCGAAGACGAGAGTGAAAACAGTTCCGACAGATCTCGCCGACAAGACTCAGACGGATCCTCAGACAAGACTCGCGTCGATGCGGGTTCCAACGGCGGAGGTTCGAAGCGTCGCTGGGGTTTCCGATCTTCGAAGAAGGGGAAAAACAGTACTGGAGCAAAATCTGCTCAAGGTATTCAAATGTGCGAGATAGAGAAGGAGAGGAGGGTCAAGTTGTCCAAAAGGATGCCGGTTCTATTCTTCGACGAAGCTCATAAGCTGTACGTTCACCCTTTTCTTCTTCATCTCCATTGACCAAGAATGCTTCATACACCCCTTTGAACTAACCGTGCTGTCATCCCGCCCCTCTCAGACCTACTCTCATTCAGTCAAGTGAAGCTATGAAATGTTTACTCGACTCCATGCTCGTGGTGACGAAGCAAGACAGACTGTGTCACGTCATACATGCAACGAGTGATCCCTTCTATCAAACTTGGTTGCGGCAGTTAAACGTTATGCAACATTGCAAGGTGTGTCACAATGAAAGCCTTCGCTGATTTAATCTCGCATGTTAGAGCCATAATCACAAGGCTGCCGTGCTGATATTTCATTGCATATTGATTTCAGATCCTTACTATCGGCGACTGTTCAAAGAGCGAAACAAGGGCATTTTTTCATGAGCGTTTGCTCCCACGCGTTCCAGAACGATTGCAGGCAGGGTTAGACTTTGAGGCCTTGTTCCAAGTTCTCGGTGGTAAATTGGGGCACTGGCAGGATTATATCACAGATTATGGTGAGTGAAACATGATCCTTCCGCACGCTACCATACTGAGGGTCTAATTATTCCTATTCCTTGCAGTAAACGCGAAAGGCAATTTTGACGGTATGTATCGTTTGTTTGTATCATAACCAACAAGTCAAGAATACCCTGCTTCAGTGAAACGAAGTTCACATTTCCTTCAAGCCCACTCACTCCTCAACCTGCACATCATCCACTCCTCACAAACAGCCACCCCAACTGCCGCTGCTGAGGCCGAGCCGCAAGCACACAACCAGAGCACAGACACAATTCACCCCGCAATTGGACCAGCCGGATTCAAGGTCTACTCACCCGCACCCCATTCCCATGGCCAGAATACCTGCGGCAGCGATGATCGTGCGACAGTCATGATCGCTGGCTACTACGATGCGGACTTTACGGCGATGCAACTGCTCAAGGTGATGAGCCGGCTCTCACAGCCAGACGTGGCGTATCTGCCGTATTTCTTGTTATGTAGGGAGATCGGGGTGCGCGCCGTGGATGGGATGGTGAAAGGAAGAGTGTTGGATCTGAGATGGACGGAAACTGTCACGAAGGAAGGCGGGTGTGAAGGAAGTACCCGAGCTGGGAACCATCCGATCATGACAAGCAGCAGAATGGCCGTCAATTCCATGGGCCTGGAAGAGGATGAGTTGGTTATATTGTCCGAGGGGCAGACGGGGCAAGAACATGAGCAAGAACAAGAACAGAGAGACATGGACGAGGAACCTGAGGAAGTTGTCACAGGCCCGAAGTTGGTACCCACGACACCAATCATGCGATATGCGATGAGGGAGGTCGTGCAAGAATATGAGGATGAACAGTCAGTGTCGGAGTACGCTTCCCTTTCGGACGTTGACGAGTATTGAAGAGGTGAAGATGGTCCCAGATATGGTACTACATGTTGTTGTGTTCATGTTACATAGGGCAGAGTTGTAAGCGAACGATAAAAAGCGCAGCCGACGTGAATGCATCATATACACCCTCTAATGCATACATACATGCAACTCAAAGCTTTAGATGCGACGAGAGAGGGTGATGCAACGCCTTGAGAGTGTGACTGGGCCGAAAGAAATGGGAGTTACTCTAGGCCAGCGTATCGAACATCAGCATTTGACTCCAGCCAATCCATCCAACTTTGCAGAAACGGGCTGCCATGTCGCACAGTGGAGGAGTCACCAACCACACACTGGCAGTTTCATAGGAATCAGTCTTTGGTCCAGATCCTGACGTCCAAAGTGTGAAGATACATACCAGATTCCGTTTGGCTCGCGTCATGGCAACTACAGTCATAAGGGCATCTTGAACACTTCGGTAGGAGAGAGACAACATTTACCATTGAGTCTCCGCTTGTCCTTGAGAAAGCCGACCTCCCTCTAGGGTGGAACCCAGTGAATAATGGTGATGAATAAGATCTGATACACTGAATGCACCTTTTCGTTGCTTCGGACAAGGGTGATCACAATAGCGTCTTTTTCTCGCCCTTGCATGCCATCAACTGTTCCAATTTCGAGCGACGGCCCGTATACTGGTCGTAATATGGAAGTTAATATAGTTACCTGCGCCTGGTATCTGACAGGTTAGAGTTCACTTGGATGTCCTGCATATTCTGACAAGCGGATGGCTTACGGTGTGATGACGGCGATCTGGGAAGGAAGTATGCCAGCCCCAGTCTAAGAATGAGCGACATGGGCAAAAAATTCGCAAAGGCCCCTCGACGAGATTTACGTACTAATTTCTCCACCCAACGACTGACGACAGCCGCTTCATTTTCATTACATCGACTTCCTTCGTCACCATCGCCGTCGACTCTCTCAAAGTACTCGCATCCGGCGGTGTCGAAAAATATTACGGGAGTTCCCAACAGGTCCTTTTCGTCCTCTTCAGAATCCACCTTTGCCTCAGGAAGGTCTCGAAGAAGGTGTGTTGCCACAGAATCATGCGATCTCAGTTTCGACGAGTAGAGCACTTTAGAAGGAAATTCACATATTTGAGCATGCATTCTATGAGTTTGTCAGTACGAGAGTATGCAAGGAATAAGGAACTTACCGATACTGGACATTTAACATCCGCTTAATGTTGGAACCGAACATTGTTTCAAGACGTTCAAAGAGGGTTGTCTCTAGGGTACGCGGGGGTTTGATACCGTTGTGATTTGTATGTTGGGATTGCACAACTTTGGGATTTGAATCTCCATCGACTTCATCACCACTATCAGGACCATCGGAATTGGAACCTGTGGAAGGACGTTCTGAAGAGTTCCTATCATTCTCGCATTGCTTTCCTTGTTCATTCTCCGTCTTTGGGACAAGCGGTTTCTTGGGGTTCGGCCCCTTGGAATTCTTATATGTGTCCTGCTTGTGTATCGAGAGAATTGTGGGCGGTAATTGCATTGGATCTCCAGCAAGAATTAACTTCTTCGCTTTAAAGATGGGTATCCAGCAGACCTGGGACATGCCAGGAAAGGACATTGCGAATCAGCATCAGGTCTAAATTTGAGTTGGTATTGTCAGATCAAAATCTCACCGCCTCTAGCGCTTGCGTAGCTTCGTCAATAATCACGACGTCAAAGTCATAGGGTAGCAATTGCTTTCCGCCCGAAGTGTGACATGTCGCCAGCACAACCTGCATATTCCAATTGAAAGTTTGGACGGAAGACAAATTGTGATCCACCTGCCTGCGATTCTCCCAACACGGTTTTCACAACTCCTCCCTCTCGTTTGCGATACCTGAAGCAAAACCGTCAGAACGTGAAAGGAGAAACCAGTTAAATGGCGACCGACTCCTTTCTCAATGCTTTAACGTCGTCCCATAAATTTTTTCTTTCCGCTCCCCGCGGCCCTTTCCCCTTAGCCGCTTTCCCTTTCCCCGAAAGTAGACCAAGGGTTGCCTCTAACTCGTTCTTGACATCCTTAGCTAGGGCTGCCTGATAACCAACAAGCACACATTTCACACACGGTTGTAGATGGCAAACCACCATAAATGTCACTACAGACCTGGTCAGTCCGCGCGGCTTTCACCTCTAGGGTCGATTCCAGGACACCTTCATTCGTCATCACACGCGCCGGATGGCCAATTCGCGTTATTATAAGTGTTTCTGCCTTCTCTCGCGGTGGTAATGCAAGTAGTCGTTCCACAACATTATCAACAGATAGATTGGAAGCTCCGCACACCAGCAACCGTTGGGGTTTAGGATTTGAAGGTGTGATGGTCGTTAGCTGACGAATGATTTCGACCAGGGTGTGCGTTTTACCGGTCCCTGATCTCTGTGAGCCTACTGTAGTAGAGAGTTGAAATAATGCATCCACCTGGAGGCCCATGGATGCAGGCCACTTCTGGCGACTCCAGTGAAAATTTCACCGCCTCTTTCTGGCTGGCATTCAAGGAATCATCGAAGAACTTCAGATCAAAAACAGGGGTACTCTCCGAAGGTAGGACCATTCCAATAAGAACTTGTACTAAACGGGTCATTTCTTGAGGTGGCTTGTCTGTTGGCTGAACATTCATCAAAAGATACACAGATGAGAGCATGAACAGATACGAACTGTAGATCTAGTAGAAGGAATCACGGTTTTTGCCAATTTATCCATGGCTTTCTCCATCCTTGGAGAGCAGTTGGGTCGATAATAGATGTTAAAGGTACAGAAAGGAAACAGGTACCTATCGTATGTCACGTTGTTTGCAAGCTTGAGTACACGGCATCGCTCAGAAAATTCTACATCATCCGAAGCGGTATCGGATACATCTATGGCAATGACAACGCGGGTGTCCGAAATCTGGTTGTGCAGTGAGATGATGACATCCGAAATAGATTGAAGCAGACCTTATAAACAACACCTTCGGCAGCTCTGGCACTCTTGTTCTCCACCGGGTCGTTCCTCTTTCCTTTGACCTTCTTTGACAGACCACTAGACGAGTTGTTCTCTTCTATGCGAGCTAGATCGCCAGGTCTACAAGAATTATATGTAGGTAGGTTCGAAAGGTATGCTTACACGACGTACCGAAAAGTGTGCGGAGGAAAAACTGGACTGGAGTGATATGCTGTTGGTCGTTCCAGTTCAACTAAACTGTGAAAATATCAGAACATTTCGAATACTAGTAAGAGCCTCGCAGGATATACGTTTTTCCGCCCAGTCCAATTTTCACATCCACGATTCCAAGCCCGTTGAGGGCGAGTCCCTTCTGCTCCAAAAGCTTGGGTCCACAATTGCTTAAAAGGAGCGAACTTCGCTTGATCTCCTCATCGCGCTCCTTGGCTAGTAGCAGTCGGTGGCGAGTGATGAATGTCGCAAGTTGATTCTCGGTTGACATATGGTTATCTGATAAAGAAATTTTGCTTTTCTCACTATACTTACCATCTGTGATGATTAGCGTGTTGGTTGTCGACTCGGACGCTGATATGCCAACAGCCCATAATGGTGTCCAGGTACATAGTTTATTTTCCAGGATTTCCAACGTTGCCCCATGTCTGCGAAGGTTTACGGCTCGATACTGATGTCTGTTGCGGATACTGATACTGATACTGACTAAGCGATGACTAAGCAACTCAGGTGCTGCTTTTGGTGATGCTGGCATTGTTTTCATTGTTTTGCTACAATGCCCAACTAAATAAATACCAGAAAAATTGTCAGATGCTGTTGGCATGTTACACTACAAATGACACTGCAATGTCAAGGCTTTTGAGGCAGAAATAGAGTCAATATTAATAGAATCATTTAAATCTGCACTTTCTTTGGCACTTACAGCCTTGTGAATTGTTATTCTACTTATTCCTTAGCCAAGTGTTGTAAAATGTCTGATTTTAAGTATACAACAAGTTTTCAGTACTTTATTTAATGAAGAAAACTGAAGTTTCTGGTCATTTGGAGAAAAATACCACACAAAAATATGCTTTTTTAACTTACCCATTCCAAAATTAACCATTTATGACTCTTCTTTACCTTCCAGTTGTGCTGCTGTATTCTAACTTCTGTATCCTGCCTTGCCAGCACTGTGAATTACTTCAAACAGAATACTAAGTTTTGGTATTTGATTTTTCTTGTGCAGAGATTTAGTCTAATCTCTTTGAAGTAGTATAGGACCTAGAGAAAACATTAAATATTTTCAAAATATGAAATATGAAGCTGCCCTTATGTCAAAGTCAATATACTACAGCTTGCTCATCAGCCTTTACAATGTGGCATGTTAACTACATAGATGCCAAGCAACCTCACCATTTCCTTGCCAAATTACAAGGAACTTGAAAAGCAATCCTGCCTGTTCACAATCTGGAGGAGCAGGCACTGTCTTGTCTAGTGATGGTACAGTTTGGTTCTGAACCTGGGTTCGAACCTGAACCTACATGAACCGAACCTAAGTTCAGTTCAAGGTTCGGGGTAATGCCTGAACCGATGTAGAGGCTCCGGGCCGTCTGGACCCGAATCCTCTTCATATCACACTTCGTCCCCGTCCATTCCCATTCAGGTATCGTCGATTCCGCCCGATTCCGGTCCTTTCCATCGATTCCGCTCCGGATTCCGCTCCGGAATCGTTCATACTCAAGATGCAATGTCTCTAACGACCCGGAATCACTATGTATATAGTTACATATGATATATCTTCGTTTCCCGTTACTTAGTACATAGCACCATTCCTCCTATACTCCGCTCCACTCCACTCCTATCAGTTACAGCCTTCGCTTGTAGTACATAGTTACTACAGCACAGGATCACTCCATCAGGAAAACGTGGAGACACAGGGATTTCCAGACAGATCTTATCAACAGATAGCTGACTGATATCATGTGATCTAGTGATATATAAGCTTATCACAATTTAGAACTCTGATAACAATATTGTCATACTATTCCTGTAGCTATCACATTGATATTTTAAGATAAAGTCATGTAATTCTGATAACAATATTGTCACACTATTCCTGTAGCTATCACATTGATATTTTAAGATAAAGTCATGTAATTCTGATAAGAATATTGTCACACTATTCCTGTAGCTATCACACTGATATTCTAAGATCATGTCATGTAATTCTGATGTTAAGATGGTGAATTCTTCTCAGAGGTATTGCAAGACTGGAATCATTTTGTATGTGGTGATATATTAAAATCTATGCATGGTCACACTGTTAAGATTTGGCATTCCATTGGCAAGTAACTATCTTTCTTGTACCTGGAGTCTGTATAAATATGTACACATATGTTGGCACTATTTGGCTGCACACCTGTGGGTTGAACAAAATACAAAATCTTGTTCATGTCTCAATTTTTCATCCTTACACTTATATTAAGCATTCAAACTGGACAATAAGACAATAAGTGAGATAAGATAAACTTTCAAGACCTTGAGATAAGATTAGATAAAATTAATTCTAAGACCTTGAGATAACATCAGATAAATTCCAAGAAGATTTAACATGAGACCATTATAAGATAAGTGAATGAGAAAGACAATGGTTAAAAGGCAGAATTTTTTCCCCTCCTATTACTCAATAACAGATATTCTAATATCATTGGTTACCAATGAATACCAGAATTAGTGGTCAAGACATTGTTGGCAACTAATGCTACATTGACATCAATATGCTTGATGTGATGTATTTTCATCTAGGTAACCATAAATTATCTGAGTTGACCTGGCTGTCATCATAGTGATACTGGATGTTACTTATGATGTATCAGATCAGGTCTTATAAGACTTTCTCATTTCATGTTCAATTTCCTGATGTCCCAGTAGTATAAAAGATGTACCCTTATACTACACCATATCATATCCCACCATATCATATTACACTGTATCACATTGCATCCCATCATATTACATCTTATTATCCCGATTCAGTTCTACACTTTTAGTCCTCGCTTCGTATCGTCTCCATATTAGTCTTTGTACTCCACTCCCTTCATTTCCCATCTGATCCGGAACCCTGGATTCGGGTTGGATTGACTAGACTACATAGACACTAAACTCCTCTGATCACTTCTTAGCTGATCACCCTTCACAGTAGATTCCCTTTCGGATCTACAACCACACTCGCCGTCACACTGAACCTTAGGTTCAGTTCAAGGTTCAGTCAAGGACGGAATCTTGTGAACCTGGTTCAAACTGGTTCAAACCTGAACCTAATCTTTCACATATTAGTCTAATTTCTGCTGAGTAGAGACTTAGTTTTGGTCCAACTATTTACTGACTTGAAATTTCAGCACCATTAATAACAGAATCTAGATTAGTTAGAGTTTATACGGTTGCAATTAGTGCTTCTGTAACATGAATATTTGCAAACTTAAATATATTTTAAAATGTAAAGTTGAAATTCAGCCTAGGATGCCATGTTGTGTGATTCAGTTATACTGATTGCAAGGTCTTTCCTTCCTGTTAAAATACTGCAAAACATTTGCAATGACCATCTGAACAGTTGTCCAGGATATTTCATGCTTACTGTGCTTCAGACACATCTAACACAAGATTCTATTGATTCATTCACAGTGAACATGGACACAGTACATGTAATTGAAGAGTCAAACCATTAGCACAACAACAATGTAGAGTGGTAGCAAATAAAGGAAAAATTTGGATTGAGAAAATTGATTAGCTAGTATACTTGTATTTTCACAGGTTCAGCATATGAGCTGAACCGAACCTCAGGTTCAGTTCAAGGTTCAGATTTTTTTGGCCTGAACCGAACCGAACCGAACCTGACCATCACTAGTCTTGTCAGCTGATGTTCACCAATCTCACCTTTAACCCCACTGCCCAGCCAAACTGCAGTGAAGCAGTATGGGTATGGAATCATCAGCATATATCATATAAGGTGTGTCTGCATTTCTGCATTCATAACCTCATTGTATGATACTGACACTGCCTATCAGCTGACAGAACAGCACCACACCTCTATGGAGAGTGGAAGACAAGCATTAATATTTGACAATCCCTCTCAATGTCCTCAGATGCTTGTGCATCACTTCACATTGCAATTCTTGATCCATGTCATGTTCTGGAGGTTCCAAATGCCCCACAGCAACCACTCAGACAGCATTTTGTTGGAAAAGGACTTCTGGAAATTTCTGCTGATAGTGCAACTGGAAACTCATCCTCTCACTCAGTGTTGCCACAACACCAAGCCATGTCTGTCTCCCAAAAATTCACAGCCAACTCAACTCCCTATCACACAAGCAGACATTGGCTTCCCTTCCTACCCCAGCACAGCCACATCCCAAAAAAGAAAGATCCAAACATGCAAAAAATGTGGAAAAGAATCATGTAACAAAAGAAAGGAGGTAAGGTTGTGTTTGGATCAGTATAGGGATTGTGGCAAGAGTGGTAGGGACTCAAAGAGACCCAATAAGCCTTGCTGGGATGTTGACTAGCCAATGTTATTTGCTGATGTACAGATACCGATTTTATCCAATTCAATTTTATTTTATTTTATTTTATTTATTTATTTATTTATTATTTTTTCCTCAACAGACATCAGTATCGAGCCAGGTTTACTAACTTATTGCTGTTTTCAAAATGCATGACATTTTTTGAAAAAATAAATCTTTCAAGAACAAACATATATATTAAAAAAAATAAAACTTTCAAAGAACAAACCTATATATTTGATAGATTTATTTTTTTAAATATATATGTTTGTTCTTTGAAAGATTTATTTTTTCAAAAAATGTCATGCATTTTGAAAACAGCAATAACCACCATCGGTAAAGTTCGGACCAATGAATGGATGCTTTACTAAACTTGATCCTGGAGCCTTACATGACCGACCACCTTTCAGCTCATGCATTCACTGCATCACCTTGGGCTGCTCACAACTGTCTAATCCGAACGGTGATGAATTCTATCCCCTGGGCGGCAAATACGTCTTCAATACAACTTCCAGTTCTTTAGGGTCTTGGATAACTGATCGAGGCCACGACTCGATTCGTTTGTCCGCGACAAGGATTGACCAATTGGGTGACGGTGTTGCCCGGATGTGGGAGAAGTCCTGGATGGAAAAGTCGTCGAGGGACTGTGACAGTATCGTTCAATCTTGAAAAGTGGGGGAGAGCCAGTCAATGTACCTTGTTTAGTTGTTCGTCGGATAGCATCGAGAAAGGTAATGGGTAAGGCGCAAAACGTATACCTTTCGAGTGTTCGATGACGGGATTGGAAATGATTGAGAGATACACATCAACGTTATTGGAATTATGCATCCGGAACTAAAGGCGGGAATTTTAGTGCTTTGCCCTACATAAAGCGCGAACGAGAATCGCACCTGATGGCAACCGACTACGACAACGCAAGAGGAAATATTGTGCAGGAGTACACTGCCCTTCATGACTGGAAGAATTAGTATCGTGTTGGTGACATCACGAATATGGAGCGCCGATGCCAAATCCTCAGATTTGTTTGGAGAATGAACGATTTCTTTATTCTTCGAATGTGAGATGGGAGGCAAAAGATTGACAATGCAGCTGTCCACATTGAAAATTGTTAGATTGGAAGGCAGAAGAGAATCAGACAAGGATTCCAATGTAAGATAGCGAAAGGCTTGTGATGATAGTGTCAACTCAGTTGGGTCGGATGCATTTGTAGTTAATTCAGAGAATGACGGTGGGCTCTTCGCAGATGCCGTTGGGGCAGGGATTGTAGGGGAGAACGGGTCGGATGGCTTGATCACTTTGCGTTTGAAACGAAAATTGGATTTCGGGACCAAAGATGAACGTAATGCATCCAAAGTGTTTTCTAGAGCCTGTAATTGCTGGTCACGGAAAATATACATGAGATGTCTCCTGTGGAGAGATGGTCGTAGCATACCAACTCGCATTGTCGTTGATCAAACGCAGGCAAGGATCCAGTTGCATCGAGCAGGCTTTTCGTCAACTTGGCCAGTTCCTTCGAGAATACCTCGAGCACCTCGGTCGTTATTGCAGAGCTAGCGCCTTCGATTCGGGATTCCAGGTCTGAAAATGATTTAGATGCACCTAACAGTACGTAGCAAATTTGCAGACCAGTACGAGAAGTGTGGAATCGGGGGAGAAATTCCTGTGAATAAGACCAATTCAAGTCCATTATACGGTTGAACATTTTGCGATAATTTATTATTTACAATAATTCATTCAAACTCAGAGGTCACCAACTAAACTCCAAACCTCGACATGGCAGACATGGAAGTCGATACCCCCACTGGGTCTAAGTCGAGAAAGGAACCAAAAGAGGACGGCAAGGAAAGCAAAAAAAGGTTCGAAGTCAAGAAGGTTAGTATTTACCCCAATGCATATCTAAACCTACAAACGCTTATGGCGGTTGGGCATGAAGTGGAATGCGGTCTCACTGTGGGCATGGGGTACGTTCTCGTTATTGCACCTTGCACAGAGAGATAATCTTTGTTCGCTTCGAAGACATCGTCGTCGACAACTGTGCCATCTGCAGGAATCATATCATGGATCTTTGTCCGTATCCTATTATTTTGTTTGATGGCATTACTGGTTCATTTGGTATGAATTCTCATATTTAGGCATTGATTGTCAAGCCAATCAAGTATCTGCCACAAGCGAAGAGTGCAACGCCGCTTGGGGTATCTGCAATGTATGTCTCACCCCTGATACTGGTACGTTGGTTGATTGCAGATCAATTCACAGCACGCATTCCATTTCCATTGCATCTCACGGTGGTTGAAAACCAGGAATGTCTGTCCGCTTGACAATAGAGAGTGGGAGCTGCAGAAGTGTGTTCACTATTTTGTCCAGTTCAAAAACATAACTTACCGTTCCTTTGAAAATCAGATACGGCCGTTAGAGTCTTGCGTTGTTATGTCTATCGTGTACAAAACATCTGTAATATCATTGACTACTGGCTTGAAAGTCTGGGAGGGCTTTCTCACTTTAGGCGATGACATGAAAAGGGTCCCGGACACAAGAAATCTTACTACTTCCAATCGTACATTACTTGATGGGTACAGGTTGTATTAAACTGTCCTTCGGTCTGTCATAACGCGTACGATGCAACCCGTTCCAGCAACCTCCGTCAACTGGCACCAAAGTTAACACGTTTGCGCGCCAAATGGACGGTGACGAACCTTCTCGTGCCACCCCAGGAGAACGCTCCCGCTGACATCACCCCACCCCGGCATGCCCATGCCTTTATAAAGGTACTTCATGAGTGTGTCCTGTTCATCCTGCGACAGGGACTTGACCACGGCAGGGATATCGGTTGCTTTTGTGCTGTTGAGGATGGTCACGAGTGTTTGCAGGTTCAGGTTCTGTAACATGAGAGAAAGAGACGCTCAAGGCCGCAGGATTAAGGGATGACGATGGGTTTTACCTTGGCTTCGTCGACATTAGGTCCGTAGGGGGCATTCTCTAGGACGATACTCAGAGCTCCGTTGATGTCACTTCTGCTCACGATTGCGAGGAAGAGGACTACACTCAAAAACTAAATACGAAGAGGGAGTACGACAACACACTTTGCCAAAGCGCTGCGAACTGCTGCTGTTTTCTGCCTTGTGTCGCTGAGCACCTGGGCTGGGTCTCTGGGGTCGGCTTCGTACAGCTCACTTTCCTGGAGGACGTCCTCGTCGTAGATGTCGATGTCGATCTTGCGGAACGAGTTAGCCATAAAGGGTTGAGATAAAAAAGTCTTGATTTATGTATTATTATTGAAAATATACACAATAATTAAAAAACAAGTATAAAAAACAAGCATGGCAAAGTAAAAGCTGTCACGTTAAGCATAAAGCAACTTTATATCATTAAAATACGTTCATCCCCTATATGAATCGCGCGGGGACCTTGGCCCGAACAGTCCCGGGCTTCCTCGATCGGGTACAAGTAGAGTCGGCTCAATAGATGGAGGAGTAGGGACCAAAGCAGGATCAGCTGATGAATGGTACAAAGAGTGTCAGCCTGAAATAAACAATTTTTTTATATCGTCACTCACGTTGCCAAGTAGCCCAGGACGTCACCTGTCGCCTTGGATCGGGACCAGGTCCTGGACCTGAAGCGGGTGGTGGTGGTGGCTCCTTCTTAAGCTTCTGCTTGCGGGGGGCGCGAGGGTGGACTGTTCGCCATGCCGGTTTAGCCGGTGGTGGTTCTTCGGGGGGCATTGGGGGTTCCGGGGGCGGAGCGTCAGCCGGAGGACCCCCAGGAGCACCTCGGGGAGGTTTCCTAGAAGATCAAAAAAATTTCAGAGTGGAAACAAGTCAATGTCAAAAAGTTACTGACCAATCGGGTTCAAATTCACCCCCAGGACCGAACTTAGACTTCATACATAACATATAGCCGAGTTCACTGGGAGGAACCTTTAGTGTGCTTGATTGTACAAAAGTGGAGAAGGCACCCACTATTGCAAGGAGCGCCTCTCCTCACGCAATTTGCCGACTTCCCCGAGTAGGTCTTTTATTTCAGACGATAATGCTTTACAGAAGTCGTCGAGGTACTGCGTTAGTATTCATTAGTCAGGCTTCTCCAAGGTACTTCTTGAAAATAACACTCACTCCTTGAACATTAAACGGTACCTGTTCTTGAGCAGTGGCTCTCACGGCATTGAGTGTCTCCTCGTGATGTCTCGTACAATCCGCGCGCCAACCTGGGAAGAGATGTGAGATCAATCTGATGGAGCAATGAAGTTTGAAGACTCACTTTCCGACAAGGAGTTAAGAAGCTCTCGTAATTCAGAATTCTGTCTCTGAAGTTCTTCAAGAACTTTCTCGACACCTACTGCAAAGTTAACGTCTAGTAGACCAAAGATTGAATGAATCAAACCTGGTCGAGCTTCAGCAGCTGCACGCTCTTCTTCAGCCCTGAGTCTATCGGCTTCGCGATCCTGAAGAATTCTAGCAACCATCTCATGGAGTTCGCCCAATTTGGAATCCTTTTCTTCCCGTCTGCCTTGCTTCTCTTCCCATCTTTCATCCATGAGCTCCTTCTTCCTGGCACAACTATCTCGCAGATCCTGAACCAGGTTGGTGATATCAGCCAACTGGTTCCTAACAGCCTCATCTCTTTCCAATGATTCCTGTCTCTCTCTCTCCCGTGTTTCTGCTTCCTCCGTGATTCGTAGCTGCTTTTCATTTTCCAACTCTGCACGGGCCGCAGCCAATTCTCCTTCAAGGGCTCTGACTCTCGCTTCACATTCCTGAGCCAGACGGGTACGTGCATCCTCGGCATCCGCGCGAAGTCGCTCACGTTCTGCCTCGGCCGCTTCCCTCTCTCTTGCTAATTCTTCTCTTTCGGCCTTGACGGTTTCTAGGATATCAGCAGCATATCGGGACGTTGCATCCTGAGCTGCTTGGCGCACAGATCCAATAAGGGACTCCGTTTCAGGATGTGGAGATTCCAACGGTTGCACCACTGGCACGGGGCCAGCCAGACGGCCCTCCAGGTCTTGCCAAATCTGGTCTCTTCGTTGTCTCCCTTCCTCCTCTCTTCTCGCCTCATTCTCCAAGAATATACGTTGTCTTTCCTCCTCGTTGCGGCGAAATTCGTTCTCTCGTTCGTCCTCAGCTTCGGCCGCCGTTTGTACGGCTCGGTGCAATTGTCCTTCTATTTCGCGGAATCGATCGTGACGTTCCCGCTCAGCATCAGCATATGTCAAATCTCCTATTTCTGCGCTGCGAGGAGGAGGAACACGGTGGATGACACTCCTTAAGCTCGGTGATCGGCGTCTTGGTTCTGGAGAATAACGCGGACTTCGTGCTCTATCAGGGAGACGTCTGCGGTCCTCTTCGCGCACAGTAGGGGTTCGCCTGACTGGGATCAAGGTATCAGCTGGCAATGGCGTCCTGGGAGTCACCGGTCGGTCATGTTCATACTCAGAGGGAACAGGACGATAGGGTGCTGACAACGCAAGAGAAATTAAGTAACGGAACGATAAAAGTAACTGTCAGACACACCATGCGGGGGAGCTATAGGGCGAGCATGCTCTATATCAGGTTCATATGGAACATGCTCCGGTACATGAGGTCCAGGTCCTAGCGTGAGAATGGTAGGCTCTCTATGAGGGCTCTCTAGGCTTGCTCGAGAACTCGGGCGATAGACAGTTGGAGGGCCGTGTGGACGTCGCGTGGAAGGCACCGTTATGATGTGGGGGGCACCCAAGTCACGTTCCTCACTAGGGGCAGGAGACGGACGCGTGCGACGACTACGGCGTGACGAAGGAACGGTTATAACGTGGGGAGGGATGCCACTATCAAATTCATCCTCTGGGCGAGGACTACCAGGAAGACGTCGACGACGAGGGCGATAGTCAAACCCGGGTGATCGATCGCGCTCGTCTCTAGGAGATTGAGTTCGGGGACTTTCAGGACGACGACGACGAGGGCGGTCTTCCTCTCGTGACGGTAAACGACGCCGAAGGCGGTCTTCCTCTAGAGAAGGTAAACGACGACGAGGGCGGTCTTCCTCTAGTGAAGGTAAACGACGTCGAGGACGGTCTTCCTCTAGAGAGGGTAAACGACGACGAGGGCGGTCTTCCTCTAATAAAGGTAAACGACGACGAGGACGGTCTTCCTCTCGTGAAGGCAAACGACGACGAGGGCGGTCTCCTTCCAGTGAAGGCGAACGAGGTGAAAGTGAACGGCTCTCTGGGTGGCGGCGGCGTCTATCCCGAGCACGACGGCCAGACCTATCTCTAGAAGGAGAACCGGGAGGGGAATACGATGGACTACGTCGATACCGGCGGAGCCTACGTGGGGGATAACGGGAAATTGGACTATAAGAGCGTGATCGGCGATCAGAGCGACGAGGGGATCTTTCCACGTAGATGTCCGTTGGTTGACGGCGGTAAGGGGGCGAAGATCGCGAGCGACGTGTGAAGACCTCGCTTGGTATAATTATTTGTCGGGGGGAAGGACTCCGTGATCGAGAACGTCGCCGGGGTCGATCTCTCGGAGAAGGAGGTCGATAAGGCTGCGACGGTTGAACGGGTGCAGGTTGTTGCACAATGATTGGTATACGGGGAGAGCGTGAAGGAGAGCGACTACGGCGAGGTCTACGTTCCGACGAACTGGGCCGTCTCCCTGCGTCATGGCTGATAATATGCATGGGTACTGTGGTGGGGACTTGTTGAATAGGCAGCCGATCAGCACCTCGACGTCTCAAGCTGCTAGAGCGGGAACGGGTGAGCAGTATAGGTGGGGTACGGGGCCGAGTTAACACTATAGGCGCACGATCTGGTGAGTAAGACGGCGAACGGCGGCGTAAACGAGGTGATGGCGACCGTGACCGTGGGCGTCGAGGAGAACGAGACCGTGGGCGGCGTGGGCGGTCTGACTCTCTAATTGGCGAGCGTGCTCTACGAGAACTTGGAGAGCGAGTACGAGTACGCAACTCAATAACATGCGGTTGGCTGGGTTGAACACTGACAGGTGGCTGCGTGACTCCCATGGGGACTGTAGTCATTGGTATTGGCATCGGTCCCTGCATAAACGGAATCTGTTGAGCTGGTTGTTGAATGATGATCGGCGCCGGTGCCTGTGGAAGAACATCTGGATGTCTCGGAGAGCCACGACGTGATTCAGGATAACGGGCGGGAATGGTCATAACAGAGGGCCTCGAAGGTGAGGCTCTATGAGGTCTGGAGGGATCGTGTGCGACTGAGGGGACCGAGTCACCAACAACAGAGGGACGCCCGTCAAAGCGACGTCGGGGCGATCTGGGTCTAGACCTCTCCGAGCTACTAGTGCTACTGCGTGAACCATCGACAATCCTGACAATAGTTGGGTCATGAGGAGGGGGAGGACCTATCACAATCGGTGGTTGGGGGGGAAATTGGGGTGCCGGCACATGCATGATTTCCTCCTCATGAGAAGTCGGTCTAGATGATGATGACGGCGACGACGACGGGGAGGGAGGCACGAATGGTCGATCTTCCTCTGGAGGAGGAGGGTGGTAGATGAAGGGTGGCTGTCCCGGTCCTGTGTGAGGATAAGGACCTGGAGGTATAACTGGCTCATCTCCCATGCGCTGCATCCGGCCGGATAAGTCCGGTATAACAGGTTCGAATGGTGGCGAGGGAGTCTCACCCCTTCCTCTTTCAGGGACGGGGAATGGAATAACGGGTGGTACAACTCCAGGCTGTGGTACAAACCCCGGTCGAAGAGCAAACCCAGGTTGTGGTCCCACCGATGCAACTTGGGGAACGGGAGGCACAATGAACGGCTGGCCTGCCTGGACATCTATGACGAATGAGGAGGGAACCAAAACCGAGAACGAGATGACTGACCTAAATGTTGGATGGGCATACCAAGGCGGCCAATGTCGTTTCTCAGCTGATCTACACGTGCTGAAACACCTCGAAGTTCCGCCTGTCGGTCATGAACATCCCTTTCAAGCCACTCGTTCAAACCTCTCATGTACCTCATGAGTTCCCTCTGTTGTTCGACGGTGGCAAGCTGCGCTAGTCGATTTTCCTACGGGAGTGTCAGCCGGATGTTCATCAAAGGGGTAAAAAAAAGTTACTCGTAGGATTTCCATCAGTGTATCAAACAATGGTACTTGGACAACAGTCTAAGGGCAGCACATTTGTAAGGGGTCAACAACATATTGGGTTCGGTAGACTCACAGGACCCGGGGGCATGGGAACAAAGGTAGGAGGGGCACCTGGCATGGGTTGAGGGGCGATCGGCGGTTGTGGTGCAAATACACCTGGTGGTGGGACGGCGGTCATAGGGGGCTATCGGAGAACACTCACTTAGCGTGTAACAACTGTTAGGGTTTAGAGATACAAACCCCATGATACCAGCTCCTTCCAATTCGCTGCAATGGATCCCGACCCAAGTCTGCGGGAGCCGTAGGCGGTCGGTATAGATCAGCAGGCTAGCGAACAAACGGTTAGCCGAAGGATTCAATAGTTCACAAGGTATCTGCACTGACTATAACTGGCACAACTGGAGGCACGTCCACACTTGGTCGTCTCTCTCTTCCGAGATCTTGCAGACGTTGTTCTGCCTCTGGCGGCTGTGTCCTTCGAATCAATCTCGGGTCAGGTGGAATGACAGGTATATACGATATCTCCGAATCTGGTCGCCTTAGCCTTCGATCTCTTTCTGTGGCGGTTCGGGTTGGCCTACGGCGAGGGCCGTCAAAGAGATTGACCGGTGCTTCCAGTGGAACTGTATGAGGTCGAGGGGGTAATGTCGGGCTAGCACTTCTCGGTCTTGAGATCCGAGGAGCTGGCTGATACCGGAACGGGGTCAGAGGGGGAGGTGGTTCGATGTCACGAGGAGGTATGTGAGGGCCTGCACGCAACATTGCTGCAAACTCCTCATCAAGAGAAGGTCCTGCTCGGGTCGGCGGAGGCACCGGCGTGATAGGAGGTTGGCGTTGAGTTGTGAAATCCCTCAGCCTTTGTCGGAGGTGTTCTAAATCAGCAAAGGGGTCCGAACTGGATTCCGTCTCAGAGACGCTTGGAGCAAGAGGCTCAGGTTGGCGAGGCTCGGGTTGGCGAGGCTCGGGTTGGCGAGGTTGACTTTGGTCAAGTACCCGTTGCAGCAAATCCTCGATATCTCGTAGTCTGCCCAACATTTCGGTATTGTCCTGTGTGACAGGTATTCGCCCTCGAAGTTCGTCGAGTATGCGATCGGTGGATAGTTGACCATTCCGAAGGGCTACCATCTGGTCTCTCATTCTGTCTAACAGTTCCTGCAGGTTGTCGAGTGTCATCCGTGGACGGACAGTTGAGGCACTTCTTGAACTCATACTAGAGGACGACGACGGAGATGGGGAAGGTGGTGGAAGCGGAGCTGCAGATGAGGCCGATGATGTTGACACATAAGGTCCAGACGTTGTTGTCAGTAACGGCGAAGGCATCGGAAGGCGTGGGGGAGATGGGGACCTCGGTGGAGACCATGTTGGTGAGCTCGGTTCCGGTTGCATAAGGAGGTCATCATCGGAATGATGGGATGACAAGAACGACTCGCTACTCATAATAGAGCTGGGCGATGGCACTCTGAATGGAGGAGGCGTCAGGGGGATCGGACGGGGCGACACTGGTACATCGCGTGGCCCAACAGGGATTAGTCGGTCCGACGCAATCATACTACTCCTACCAACACTCTGATCCTGATGTGGCAAAGTAGGTCGGCGAAGGTGGTCCGAGAGATCGTATAATTCATCCCGGATGGCTCTGATGTTATCCGCCATCTCATGATTCTCTTGGCCTCTGAGTTGATCAAGGTTGTGAATATGCTGAAGAAGCCTGTTGATGTCGTGCGTCAGGATCTCGCTCCGGCCATCATCGGACGGAATTGTCTCAAGTACAGAATGGAGGGAAGGTATGTTAGTCTGAGGGGTACTGATGCTGACACTCATGGACACCGAAGGCGTAGACGGTGGTGAACTAGGTAATGGAATCGCCGAAGGGGAGCTCTGAAAGAAACCATTAATAACACCTAGTAATCGAAGTACTTGAAATACACACAAGACGTTGTGGGGTTGAACCACGATGAGTCGAAAGTAGAGAAGGTTCTGTTGACGGCTCCACAATAAAAGGCACATCTCGGAGAGACCGAGCATCCATATCAGAAGACCTCATTGATATGCTCGATACGCCGGAAGAACTGGAAATGGTCCTTGACAGTGTTGACACAGATGTCACGGAAGGTTCCCATGACGGAGTCAAACGTGTCGGCACACTTGTTGCGGATGATATCGACGGAAGTCGTTCAGGTAGCGGAGACGGCGTTGGGGGAATAGTGTAAGATGGCGTTGTCGGAGTCTCCGGTATAGGAGTGAGTCTGTCCGGCGACGACATCATCGAGCCACTGGGTCTCAAGAATGAGGTCTCGAATGACGTATCCGGTCCCTCCGGAAGAGCCAGGGACCCCACCGATGGCGATGCCCTCAAAACGGATGATTCGTAAGACTCGTTACTCTCCGGCGCCCAAAGTGACGTATGGACTGATGGACTGGAGGGAGGGCGGGAGGTCGGGGAAGACAGCGTCAGGCCCATGGCAGATGGTATATCAGACTCCGTTATGCTGGTGAGCGTTGTCCTCGGTGGCGGCGTGGGTGTGGGCGTGACGCTAGAGGATTCTGGAGTTGGAGAGGACACCGACATAGTCGATGTACTGGGGGGAGACGAGACTTGCGTTGGAGTCCTCTCATCCAGTGTCGAGGTCTCGAGGGAAGATATTGTCGTAGATGGTGGCAAAGAAATAAGAGCTGGGTCAAGAGGTTCTGCATCAGGCTCCGAAAGAATGTCAGAAATGGTTGGGAAGGTCAACGGTGATGAAATACTAATGTCATCCTCCAGTTCTATTGGTGTCGCAACCGTGCTTGGGGGTAATGGAACGTGCCAGGGCCAAGGGCTTTCGCGTTCGGTTGAGCAAATCTCGGCAGTCGTATATTCGGTCGAAAGTTCTGTGGGGCATTTCTCTGCTGTCACGTATTCCGTCGAGCACACTTCAGCGGTATCATACTCGGACTCGGACGGAATCGTCGGCAACGACTCGTAAGCAGTCGATGAAGGCGTTCTGGCAGTGACATAGTCAGAACTTCCAGCCGATGCCGTGATGTAGATCTCGCTATCTTCATCCTTATGGGTAGATTCTCCAAAAGTGGATGTGGATTGACATGGAGTGGTTGAGCATGGAAATGTAAGGGACGAAAACTCCGAGGAGCGTGAAACATGGCATTCTGTTGTCTCGGACGGTATTCCTGAAGGCGTATATGAGCTGGTTCCTGAGTGAGTATACGAGCCAGTTCCTGATGGCGTAAAAGATCCAGAATTCTCCTTGTCCGAAGAATCATCGCAACAACTTGGGTAAGACGACGAAAGCGACCTCGAGCTCGTCCTGGCGGACCTTCTTCTAACATCCCTCGTCACAGAGAGGGAGGGAGACGATGTCGTGTACGTGCTTGAGTCATGCGAGTCGCCAAGCATGGAAGCAGAGTCTGTACGTCTGTGGGACAATGTTGATGACATGACCTGGGTGCCTGAACTGCCAGAGGTGAAGCCCAGGATAGTTTCATCGGTACGTAACCCCGTGAATGTGCCACTATCTGGCCCAGTAAACGATGTGGTCGAATAGAACGAAGACTGCGTTCCACCGGATGGAGTTCCCGTCTCAGCCGAGAAGAATTCTTTATCGGAAATAGACAGCTCAGAGCCCGACGCGCGACTCTTCGACTTGTCACTTCCCCTCCCAACACTTGGCGGCGGGGTCACCCACACATTCGCCCCAAGGGAAGAGCCACTTGAAACTGTCACAGGAGAGCCTCCCAATGCCACACGTGTCATGAACCCAAGCCCGGGGCGCGCGTCTCGTGCTCGAGTGACAGCAGATGCGAATGCCTCGTCGAGATCCGTCATGGAACTCGTCCGTCTGAGCGTGCCATGACGACTAGGCGGAATGACGCGTCGGTCACCCGGATACACGTACTCTTGATTCAATATGGCAGTGTCGTCAACTGTACCCACGTGATGCGAGGAGACGAGGGACGAGCGGCGAGACATTCTTGAACCAGAAACAGTGGATTGCAAATCTGACATTTCAGGGATAGATTCAAAGGGAGGCACAAACACAGTCGAAGCAGATCCTATGCTTGAATTGGTGCTGATACGACTCTCGATGGATTTAATCGTCCCTATGGAACCTGTAATTGAACCAGTCGGCGAACGCGTCTCGGAGCGTTCAATCATCGGTCGATGGATAGCATCCCTAATTCATGCTTCAACAAACGGCACACAAATATTTGACACTCGCTCACCAAAGATAGTTCACCCATCTTTGCCTTTCCAACAAGCTCTCTGCAGCAACTCTCTCCACGCCATCTCCATATAATAAATGAAATGGTACGAGCATGTCCATCAAAGGTTGCCCACCCCGCTCCTCGCTTTGCGACAGAGCAGCAATCGTCCCCACATCATCTTGCGCACTTGGATGCGTAGGTGACGGCACTGATATCACGCTGGTGCAGTTTAGCAGATCCAACGACACAACCCCTCGCCCGCCACCAGGAGCAATCCAGGACAGTAGCAACACGTGCCGGTAAAGTAAGGCTTGGCATCGCTGCCATCTGTAAGGTGGGGGTGCGTGAACATTGAGATACCACAGCAAGCCAATACGGTCAGGCTTGGGAATGATATTTTTAGCAAACAACGAAAACACATCTCAAAAAGGCAACTCACTTGGGCACCACCTTTCGCATATGGAGTTAAATCTGCAACATCGAAGAGGGCATCCTCACCGCTGCCGCTGTGAGGTGCTTCTGTTGATCGACTCTCCCTCAATCGCGCACTGACCCTCCCGGCCCGCCTCCTGATGCCAAAAAGACCACCACCCTCTGGTGAGGGCGACGGGGACACGGGAGCCGATGACTTGGGACTCGATCTCGCCAACGAGGGCGTTCGCTCCTTCCACGCAGCGACGATATTACGAACAGATGCCAGAGGCGAGCGTGGAGATGTCTGTGGACGACGTAGGGGTGACGTTGTCCGAGTGCCGGTTATGGTACCCGCACCCGTAAAGGTATCAGTGGGGGTAAACGTGTTCGAAAATGTGTTAGTGAACGTATTAGTAAACGTACTCGGGCTCTGATAGGCGCCTCCGATCCCGGTGCGAGTGTCGGTCCGCGTGTCAGTTGTCGACAAGGAGGTCAACCCCCTGATAGGTGGGGAAAGCAATGTTGAAATTGGTACCGATGCTGATGATGCCGAAGATACTGAGGAGCTGGACTTGGTTTTTGTAGGTGAGGACGACCTGGAGCCATATCCGTATCCAGTGCTTGAATAGCCGAAGCCAGTCCCGTATCCCGTTGTGCTCCCAAAATTAGGAGTCGACTGGCTAGCTGGCGCAAGGTATGGACTTGGAGAACGCAAACCACCTGGTGCCGAAATTGTCCTTGAGTGGCCTCCCGTATCAACCTTTTTGTCTTCAAAAAATGCAATTAAATCGCCTGCTCTGCGACCTTGAGGTAGCAGAGCACGATCCGAGGCGGGATCTGCCAGTGCGCGCACATGTGGAGAAGGTACAGTGGTGCCACTCAAGATGGCCGATCTCCTCAACACATCTGGAACGGGGATATCAGGTCTTGGTATGCCAGAGGTCGGTCGAGATGTAGACTGTTCTGTTCTTTCGGCAATGATGCTGAGTATCCTTCCAGAAGAATTGTGAGAGAAGAAGGGCAAGCGTAGTCCTGTTGACGTGGTTGTATATGTGGGGGAAGGCGTTGAATAGGATCCCGGAACGGATGTGAATGCTGATGCCCCTGACGAGCCGCCCGCCCACCGAGTGAGAAAGTCTTCAGTGTCGTCGAGTTCATAATCGACGTTGAGGGCATTTTCAACCTCTGTGGTTTCGTCGAAAGAATCGTCGTCGGAGTAGGCTTCGGCCTCCGCTGACGGTGAGGGGGAAACGATGACTCGTGACGCACCGTCGCCGTTCGAGGATAACCGTTCTGTTCCTAAGCCATCCGATGAGATAATGAGCTGGGCACCTGGTGTACCACGAACCTGAGTCGGAAATGTTTGAAAATCTTGGAGTGGATATCTGGGTAAAGGTAGCTGTACCATATGTTGGCGAGGTCAATCCTTCAGAATTGCCCGCCATAACTGTAACTGTGAGAGAGCAATGTCAGCGTCAGTGAACAAATCAACGAGCAACACGGTCACGGCCAATCTCAAAAACAGAAATTCAACCTTCGACCTTAGGGCAGCCTTTTTCGCGCAGCGCGTTCAATCACGTGATGTACAGCAACCCGTCACGCGTTCATCTCAAAGATATATGAAATATCTATCTGTACGGCGACTTGAGTTTATAGGGATATCATAAAACCATTGCTACAGTGATCATTTTGGCTACAGAAAAACAGTGGATATGATTCAATTGTGACACCTCTCCCCACCAACCCTGATGCCAAACTGCCTTTCACGATGGAACATGTTCGAATACTCACACCGCAACTCCTGTCGCGGTAGAGGAAGCCCATTTTTCATCCAATGGTGGGAAGACATTGGCAACGGGACTAGAAACCACATCAGAACTTGTGACAGGGGCGGGGACAGGGACAGTATTTGTAATTGCAGAACCAGTACCAGGATTCTTGCTGCTCCACAGCAGAGATGGCGTCGCAGTCCAGAAAGATCTGATACTTCCCCATCCGGAAAGTGATGGTGTCGTTTTGCTCTCTGTGGTTGCAATGTCCGATGATGGTCGAGAAGAACGTTGTAATGACGAATGTTGTCGTAAGGGAGAGACAGGCTTCGTCGTGTAAATGTCAGCTGGCTCTTTCGGCACTCCAACTGCCTTGCCAGTGTCGACAGGTGAAATACTTGACGTGGAAAGGCTGGATGGGGGAGCTTCATTCAATGGAGCAGTATTGTAGGTAACATTGCGTGCCCAGCGGCCAACGCCCTCCATGGCTTTCAGAAAGTTCGTCGAACCGGCATTAAGTGATTGGGAGATAACATTGCGGGTTGGTGCCAGCTGTTGATCCAGCTTCAACTCCTGGATTCCTTCTTGAAGTCGAAGCCCGAAATCGGCGACAACGGATGGCTTTTCGTTACAGGGGTGCCTGCATTCCACATGTAAAACAAAAAATCAGGAAATGAATCCCTCACGAAAGTGCAGAATGCTGACCGCGGTTCAACGATGTCGAATAAGAGTGGGTCCGTCGTCTGTTCCCAGACTTCGTATGCATTTGTCTTCTTGAATTCATGCATCCATAACGGATTAAAATCCTCCATGGAATCGGCATCACCGACTGTACATATCGGTAGAATGAGTACAGCCTCTCGGTAGGCCAGAATGAAAACGAACCTGAAGGGATCTCGTTCTTCTCTCCTTTTGCGACGAAGTCCCGGTATCTGACTGACGCCAGCGCTGCAGATATGTATTCCTCGAACTAAACAGCTTTGCGGAGAAATATCGGTTGGTTCGTGAAGTTGGAATAAATATCATACCTTGGCTCGCAGATAGTCGTCGCTGCCTTTGAAACTACGCTGGTTAATAAGATATCAAGACGTTTCGGTGTAAATAACATACTGCATATTTATTGGTCGCGTAGGGTCATCGCTATTCCATCCGACATTGACATCCCGCACGATATCGTCCATCCATTTCCTATCTGCTGCTGTAAGCCCAGCCGTGCGTTCCAACATGACATCACGAAATTCGATAGAACCGGTTTCTATCTGAAAGGGACGTTTCACCGTTACGCCACTTGTGTATAAGATATGTATATATATATGCTTACATTCACAAGAAGATCGAATTCTCTCTGCTCGGGCACAATCAGATTCGTGCTGCCGCACAACCAGCTTTTCGTCTCACAGAGAATGCCCAGCTGCTGCAAAGGTAGATATGGTTGGAAAAAAGCGTCCTTGATTTTCATCGTAGTCCTCCTTTAGAACTCTTTTTAAAAACTAAAGCGTAGGGAACCTACCTTTCCAAAGATGTCCAGAGGTAAGCCCAGGTATGCCAGCATACTCTTACGGTCCGAAGTGCGCAATGATGTTGGGCGAGATAGAGTCGGTGCACGGACTGCGAGAGGGGGAGAACCACAATCATCTAGAGTCTGCAACAGACCTAGGTGGTAACCAATAAGCATCAGCGAGTCTCAAGACCATTTCTAAAAAACAAACCCGGCACCAAGGAAACTAGAGAGTACTGGAATGTGCAGAGACGCTCTACAGTTTGGCCGTAAAACATTATCTGTACGGCAGGCATCAGATTACAAAATGCTGAGTACACCATATATTGATTTACCCTTTTCTGGAGTATCAATGCTTTTAGGAGGATGAGGGTTCGTTGTCGGAAAGTATGAACCAGTTCTCGGCTGTAATACTCTCAGCTGGATTTCCTAACGGCAAAGTATATCACATACATGCTTGTGCCTGTAACAGATGTGATAGTTGTGTAAATATGCCATAGCCAAGAATGTGGTCAGTCCATACCCATGTAAAGACCACTTTCGGTAAGATGAGTCCTTAATGAAGGCTCCAGGGAGGCACCGAAATCTTCGAGAATATCGGTTTCCGTAAAATCTCTGGTAACAAATTTTAGAGGTTACATTCAACGGCGCTTCCAAATTTACCTCTGGTTGAACAAAGCACGGGTAACGACGCCAAGTTTATCACTATACAAAATGTCAGTTTGAGATAATCACCTGGACGGAGAAAGCTAACCGTATTGGACCGAATACCGGTTTCGATGCCAGTACAACAACGGCTTTCTGTACAGTCGAGTGAGTTACATCTTGACCCTCCGCTGGCAATGAGTCCAATGCAAATTTTCGGCTACATCTACAGAACATTATATATCACGACAAACCGTGGTGCAAATCCGTGCGGTAACTCACGAAATGCAAAAAATGGTCGTTGGATTCGGTCGTGAGGGAACGAGATGAAAATAAGAATAATCTTCTACACTCTACAAGGACAGGGTTGAGCAAAAATAAATGAGAAAATTCCAAAGCGGACTTACTGAGTGGGGAGCATCTGGAAGGGCAAGAAAGGGGAGCATTCTTGAAATTTCTCCGTCATCAAGAATTTCACCTCTCGAGTATCCGATTTTAGGGCCGACCTGAACCGTTTCCAGTTCAAATTTTCAGACGAGAAACATAAAACAACGTACCAGATGATTGGAATTAATCAAAGCGAGTCCAAGCACTATAGGCCCGTCTGGGGCATCAAGCAGCATAGACTCGGGCCTAATTTTCTTTGGGTGGGACGAACTAGACGCAAAAGAGTGGATAGATTCACGTTCCATCACGGGGTGTACTGGAGAGTATTTAGGCTGAGAAGGAACGTTTGAGTCATTGTAATTGGACGATGGTAGTTCTCTGGGGTCGAAATGTGACGGTATCGCGTCCGGGGTAGGTGAAAGAGGGGGTCGCTTGCGAGCGGAAGGTGATTTGGGTGACAACGACGGGATGGGTCGCCGCTTCGCATTTCTGAGAACCGGAATTTGTGGGGATCGAGGAGGGGTGTCCACTGATGATGTGTGAGCCAGAGCGGATGGTTTCGATTGGTCATGAATGGAAACCGGAAGGATGTTGAATATAGCAGACTGGGGTACTGAGTTCTGGAGAATCGAAGGCGGAAATCCCTTGAACTTGGATGGTGAGAAATCTGCATCATAGACTGAAGGAGACTCTCTGCCAGCAACAGATGGCGCAGCCGAAGTGTCTGGCGTCTCATGAGTCCCCATGTCGTTCGTGTAGAGACTCATGTCATCATTTTCTGAACTCAAGTCGGTATCAAGGGTGTAGGGGTGGGATTCCCGCTTCGATAGGGTCGCGGAGTTCTGAGTGGGCAAGAGAGGTATTGATTTGAAGGTATGTCCAACTTGAAGTGGAGGAGAATCCATGGACTCGAGAGAAATTGAGCGTTGTGAAGCTGTGTCGGCGTCGTCTCGCTCGTCTTCCTGCTCAAGATTTGGGTGAGATTGATGTGGCCAGGACAGTGAGGTGGACTCGGAGGACATGACTGCTCTGGCTGTTCATGCCGCAACCAGGTCTGATGTCAGTTCAGAACACGTGACTCGGTGTGCCCGTAGTTTCAAATTATAATATTATTTCATATTGGTTTCAAATTATTTCATTATCAACGGACGACCGTGACCGAGGGCGATGACCTTCCGTTCCGCGACCATGGCAACTGCAAACGCAGTTCTTATGATTTACTGCACAAAAAGACGTTTCAAACTCGGTAAATAACGTTCATCCGGGTTGGGCTGCGTAGAAATACACTTCAAATTGCGCATAACGTCCATGTCACACAACGGTTGCGAATATTCATCGCAGTTCGTCTCCTACTTTCCCTCCACAAAAACCGCCTCTTACACTCATTTTTCTCGTCAATGCAGCCCGCCACTCCCGTCCTAACGTACGTGAATTCCGTGTCTAGTCTCTGAACGAAGATTTGACAGGATCAAGCACGCAAACTTTCAGCGTTAAGCTAATCTTGTTGATGAAGATTGATTATGACAATTACTGATTGAGTGGGGGTTACAGGGCTAGGTTCATATAGTCTCTTGCCTTTGCCCCAATTTTTTTTTTTGCTTTCACAAGCCAACCAAAAAGAAAAACCATCCATTATCAGAGAGCTGTGTGCGCCTCAATGCCGTATATGTTAACGCCTCTCTGAGATACCACATATTCAACATGATGATAAGAATCAAACACAAAGAAATTCTCACCTTCCGTGGACAACTCACCGTCAACCGATTACACCCCCACGCTTTAACCTCCTTTATCCGCTCGCATTCCTCCATCACATCTTTGATAGTAAAATCGTTCACTTCCCGACACCACCCCACATCCAATATCCTCAACTTCTTGGCGGATTTCGCAATTTCACTCAATGCATCTTCTGATGTCGCCATCCAACCGTTGATATTGAGGTTGTGAAGAGCGACGCCAGAATGAGTGAGGATAGAATTGAGGGCGTTGGTGGAGAGATTGAAATTCCGCGAAAGGTCGAGCGACGTCAAGGGTGGATTGGCTTTCTTGGGCTTCGGCACATCCGCCCAGGTGTCGAAAAATTCCGCAACCCCCTCGTCAGTGAGTTCAGTCAGGTGAGTCAGCGTTAGGCATGTCAGGACCCGAACGTGCGGCTTGATCCCTTCTTGCAAGAACGAGTCGGTGATAAGTTCATGCTTGGATAAATCGAGGTGGTTCAGAGTGGGTCCGACAGCTTCCAATACCTCAACCAGAGCTTCCTCGCTCAACGACGCGCCGGGATACGAAAGGTCCAGGTACGTCAACCCGCTCTTCGATTGTTTCAAAAAGTCCACAAACCCATCCTCCATCTTGCCGATTTCCTTTAGACGGAGCTCCTTGAGACCTTTGCAGTTTACAATGAGTGATTCCATGCATTCCAGATCAAATCTTGGACTTTGTGTGATGAGGAATCCTTCGAGCCGAGGATGAGATTCGAAGAAAGATTTCCATGCCGGGACACGGACGAGGAAAGGTCCGAGGAGCTCAAGTCGTGTCAAGCTTGGAAGTGAAGTGCGCCATGCAGAAATCGCGGCATTGTCTAAGCAACCGCAGAAATCGATACGAAGCGAAGTTAAATTGGGGTTGAGAAGAGCCAGTGTGCGAAGGGCGGGAGACTCCAATTCTGTAGTGAATCAATGAAGTACAGTATCAATAAGAGGGAAACGTACTAGTAGCATCATAGAAGGTGAGGTTGACATTCTGGGCATCATAGAACAGGGGGGCATTTTCGGCAGTTCTGTCAAAGTCGTCAGAGATTCATCACAAGAAATGTAACATTGGATTGCACATACAAACATCTATTCTTTGAGATTGCCTTGGAAATATGATCCATGTTGATAGCTCCGATTCCACCAAGCGCCTCAACGTCATCAATATGTCGACTGATGATCTGGGAAGAGAACATGTCATAACAGTGGAGGGGGCCAACATCAACTATACCTGGATGCACAATGCAACTAAACTTGGGAACCGTTTCTCCTCGAAGTTCACGACGGTGCGTTTATCAGCGGGCGCTTTGCGTTTCCTCGGTGGCGGTGCTTTCTTGAAGGGATCCATGCCCGAAGACTTTGCGCACAGGTGGCAAAGAAAGCCGGGACCAGGGTTGGCAGGGATAGTGTACTTGGTCTATACTGCTGTAAGGGGTTTTGGATCACAATTTTAACTTGGTGTTACTCACCACAGTGAATTGCTTCCCACACTTGGCGCAATCCTCAAAACTCCCGACGGAGGGTTTCGACGAACCATTGGTCCACAAAGACTTGGACAAAGCGGTGTACGCGTCGTCGTCCTCATCTTCGTCACTCGTTGACTTTTTCTTTGCCTTTCCCATCTTTTTGGCTTTCATTTTCATGTCGGCTGCCTTACGCTTTTTCTTCGCGGGTTCTTCTTGATCGGGCTCATCTAGTTCGTCGGAAACGTACCCCGACGCCTGGGATACATAAAAGGGTTAGATCAAGCGAGAGCGGTATTCGGAGAGACTTGCTGCAGCGGTTCTAGTTCGACGACGAGGGCTTGCAGTCTCTTCTCCACCATTTTCCTGCGCGTCGCTCTGTACGACGGTGTTTCGCCCTAAATTACTCGGACCGGCGACAGCGCGAGGTTGGGCTGTAGCAACGCGACGAGCGATTGTCGTGGGTGTAATTCCTGATTCCTTGATTGAATGTGAATATGTAAGTGGGTTTGAAACTTTGTTAGGGAGAACTCACCCTAAGAAACTCGGTCAAGGCTGACGCTGGCCCGCGAACGTTGTTTCTACTCATAGCAGCAGCTGCAGTCGAAGGAACAAAGAGGTCGCCAAACAACACGTAAATATGGGTGATTCATAATATTATACAGAAATAAGGGTAATTCTATTTCACCCAACTTCCCACACACCCCTTACCTTATATAGTGGTAAGTGAATGAATCAGTTTTAATTAAAGTCCTGTTGGTGATAAAATCATAGAAAATCTTAGATGAGTAACTTTACACTTCTGGTGTTCATAGAAAAATAAGGCTTTGCTTTGATTGAATAGTTGCTTAGAAATAAAGAACTTATCTGGAAGTGATGCCTATATCCAAACACCAACTAAACAAAATTTGACAAGAATTAGTTTTTGCATGTCTTAGTCCATAGAGATAATTTTTCAGTCATTTTATCACCAGTAGAACTTGAGTTAAAATTGATTAGTCAAAATTATTTTACATAGCTATCACCTTATAACTTAATATAAGGCATGGGGTGCGTGGGAAGTTGGGTTCACCCGGGGGAGCCAAATAGAATAATCCCAGAAATAAACTTTTGTTGTATTCCATTTCATGAACAACACCCCTCCAACAGGCCGAGTCCCTATCGTAACGCGTAACGATCGGAGTTTCAGGAGCCCCTATGAGTTGATTAACGAAATGTTGGAACCATATGGTCAAAAGGTGGGTATTATTTTGCACATTGATATTGTGATTGTCATCATTCAGAGATGGATCAAGGGTGGCCGGTAGCTATAGGAACAGGGCGTGGCGTCACCACCCTTTCTCTATTTAAAAAGGCTTGTTCGAAAATTTGGATCTCTCTATTGTTTATTCATTCACCACCTTCATCACTCGCTGTTCTTAACGTCAAACACACGCAGTATTCATCATCATGAGATTCTCATTCGCAACCATATTCTTGGCACTCGCCGTCACCGCCGTCACCGCTCAATACGGAGACCCGTGAGTACCCTGATCATCTTGGCTCTCCTTCGCCTTTTTACATACCTGCGTTTCACAGCGAACCCGCCTCTTCTGCAGCGGCTTCTTCAAAGCCCGCCAGCTCTGCGGCAGCAGCAGCCGCTACCGCTGCAGCAAGTTCCGCCACTTCTGGCTCAAGTAGCGGTGCTTCTGGGTTGGCTGTCAACGGTGTACTTCTTGTTGGAGCTTGTGCGGGAGCATTGGCAGCATTGGCCTGAATGAAAGACTTGTAGATGTTGAGGATGCAGTCGGACGGCATGGGACAACTACCGAACTTGCTGGACAAGTTCCACTTTACGTTGGCTTATAATCTGTATCTGGGCATACTCAATTTCATTTCCGTCTTTACCCATAGTATATCCGTTGACGGGTGGCAGTTAAACTGAAAGGTGAACATTTGACGTTTGACAGTGCTGCGCCGCAGCGCAACACCGAGGCCGAAGTGTGACGTGACATTCCCCTCTCAAATCTAGTAATTACATAATAATTGTTAATTCACCTTTGCAACTAAGGCGCTGCTTTCATGATTTTTCATGATTGATTTTGTCCTATTTTTACCACAGGAACAAGGCAACAGGCGGTGTCCACGCCAAGCAATTCCCTTATAACCCAGTCCATTTACCCACCACCACTCAACAACAACACCCATCATGAAGTTCTCACTCGCCCTTTCTTTGGTACTCGCCTTCGTTGCAGTCAACGCCCAATATGGTGGTGGCAGGTTAGTAGGGCATATACATCCCCTCGCCCATGTCCTCATCATCCACGTCCTTTGCTACCACTAGTAGTTCCGCGCCCGCTACAACGGCCTCGGCAGCGGCAGCGGCAGCGTCAGCGTCCTCCTCCTCTAGCAGTGCATCTGGATTACGTGCAGATGGAATGATTCTCGGAGCCTGCGCTGGCGTTTTGGCTGCCTTGATCTAGAGCGCGAAGTGATGGTATGTGGTCGACGAAACATATTGACCGGAAACTGACACCCAAGTTCAGCACGCTGAACATATAATCCATGTATCCACTACTGCCGCTCATGCATCATGTATGCTTCATGGAGGATATAGAATTTGTATACCCATCGAAATGTTTATGCGGACCCCTTAAGTGACGTTATTCCGACCCTGTAATCACATGACTTCATATCGTGGTAGACGATTACGTAACAACTGTACAGCACTACTAAAAGCCGTTACCCAATCTTGAGTCGTCTTCCAACCAAGTCTTCCCATCGCTTCAAATGTGTGTACTTTCTTTTGCAGGGCTGCAACTTCCTGCTAATCCCTCAACAGCATGAGAGATAAGTGGAAGAAAAAGAGGTCCCGCAGACTCAGACGTAAACGCAGAAAGATGAGAGCTCGTTCCAGTGCGTAATCCACCTCTACTTTACCCTGCACCGTTCCTGAACACCAGTTTCCGCAGAGTAAACGGGAACGGTGGACTCGCTACCGGGCTCGTACGACAAGGATGTCGTTGAAATTGTCGCTGATGAATGGATGATGTGATCCGCATTCTACTTATTCGCTGCTGGGTTCCTCGTTCGTGCTCGTACTTTGGAGCCCCAAATATTGGTGGTTGGGAATCACCGTTAGGTCGCGAAATTGTCTCATAACGTTCTGTATAAATGTTTTTTGACGCGCACCGTCGTTGAATTCATGAATATTATTACAAGGGATGCAGCCAACTGAAATCACAATTTCTAAATTTTGTTGCACGTCTCGGCTGCAATGCTCTAGCTAGCTTTGCAAGGATGTATGTAGATTGTTTTATGATCTTTAGGGGTCCACTCGAATGAACGAGCCTGTTCCCGTCATTACCTGGACACCAGCTGACATTTCGTTGTTCCCTTTGTATTGAGCTCTACACGCACGATCTCCATATATGAAATCCCCCGGCCCCAAAATCATCATCAAGCCCCGGCTACTAGGCAGAGGTGCGGCCGCCAGCGCCAGCCCCTTGCGCCACGCGCCCACCCCATCCGAGGACGCAGACCTAGATCGTGCAGAATCAGAGGAAGGCGAGCTCTCCGAGGGTCAGCTTGACGACGTCGCAGATCAGACCACCCAAGGCGATGACGGCGAGCGCTCCCTCGCAGATATTGCCTCCGAAAGCGTATCGGGGGACACAAATGATGTAGACGAGGGCGAGGAGGCCGGGATCGCTCAGGATGGCGAGGATGGTGGCGAAGGTGGCGCGTCTGGTCTGGCACTGACCCGAGGTAGGGGTAGGCCTCGGGGCAGAAGTCGAGGGTTGAGCATGGGCACAGGTACACCGCGGGCGAGGGGACGACCCCGTGGGTCTGGGAAACCACGGGGACGAGGACGGGGTGCAAGAGGCGGGCCGCTGACCATTCGCCTGCCTGGTCGCCCAGACGAGGAGGGCCAAGGAGATAGAGGGGATCTTGAAGGTGGAAAGGAAGGAGCTGTAGAGGAAGAGGAAAAGGAAGTGCCACTAGGTGGAGGAAAGCCGTTCAGGAAGATTCAGGGTAAAGTGTACATCATCGAAAACGACGAGTTCGTCACCGAAGATGACCCAAAGGGTGACACTAAGATGGATGCGTATGGCAATTTACTCGGAGGTGAGCCAACCCCCTCCTTGCTATTTTATTCATGGCTGACAATTTCCACTTCGTCAAGGTCGGCGGTTCAAAGCTGCAACATTTACTCTCCCAAACCGTCACCCACAACGCCAATACATGCTCGCCATAGACGCGGCCCGTACATCTGGCTTTCGCGATTCTCTCTACTACTTTCGGCGCAATCTTTTGGCACTCAAGCTCAACGCCACACAGCCAGAGAAAGAGTATCTCATCGAAGCAGGGAAGCTCGGTTCCCACCTACGCACGAGGAGCGTTACCCTGATCACCGCAAGGAGCGCGTACAAATTACATGGAGCCAAAATGATATTGGGTACGTCACATACTGTTTCAAAGTAAACTACACACATCACAATGCATATTTTAATGCAGACGGAAAGTGGGTCGAAGATGACTACTTCGAAGAAAGGTCTCTCGAAGAAATCACCGCCAAGGGCTTGAAAGCAGGCGACCCCGTGGGTGAACTGCCCGATCCTCAGATGTATTCGAGCGAAGCAGCCGCCCTTGCAGCCGCCGCCAAAGCCGGGGCGAACGCGCAAAACAAAACAGACCGGGGCAGCGCAACGGGCATCTATCGTGCCGGGGGCCCGACGACAATCTTCGGCGGTTCAGGGTGGGGTCCGTATAGTGACGGCCCGCTGAACGCGGTACGGAAATCGATGCTGAATCGTGATGGGCTGAATGAGGAGAACTGGATGTTGATCGCCGCACAGCGGACGGTAGAGGCTGGGGAGGAGTGGACGAAGATCAGACGAGAAACACTCAAGGTGTGCGGGGGCGTGCTGACGGAGGGCTGGGCCAAGGGGAAGGATTCAAATGAGGTGCTTCCAATCGAAGACTTAGGGGCAAGCAGGGAGGGCGCGGATAGCGTTACTGGGAAGGGGAAGAGGAGAAAAGTGGGGAAGGAGACGGATCACCTACCGTTGGGCGTGTATGAGCCCCATGGCGGTATCGTACATTGTGAGTGTATTTTTCGTCTAAACTCCAATTTCCTCGTTTGAATTCTTCTTGCTTCAATAATAGATCGCCAGGATACGCAGCCTACCAAAAGTCGATGGGAGGTCCTGCCTGATTCGCAGCAGAAAAAAGTGTTGGGTGGGACGAAGGCTGGGAATGGGGCGTGGGCTCTTGCGTGGGTGGATACGATTATGGAGCTACCCAGTACAGATGACCTTGACGATGAAGGGAGGAAGGAGCGAGAAACTCTTATGAGTTCTATTGAGAGATATTAGGACAATAATTATTATTTTATTTCCCCTTGCGACACTTATACAGCGTTCAAGTTCATGCGAGGGAACGTGTTCACCGTTCGCCGTCATGCTGCTCGCTACGGATTATTCTACTCTGGCGTTCGAAATGCACCAAGATTGCCAGTGAGCTGGAGCCCATTGGCGTCTTTTCATTGGCGTCACTTCGTTGTCAACCAAAATATCAGGCCTCGCACCAATATTAATTCCTTCCGAACAACCCTAGCTCTCCGACATCGCTTGTACACCTCCGACGCTGACGAAACCTCATTTGCGGACCCCATCCGTCCCGACTTGTTCTACCACCTCATCCGTCCACCAACACCACTCTCAACTACACTCCCGGCGTTTGCGATATCCTTCCTTCCTGCGTCACCACCTACGCCAGATTCGTGCACGATTATTGGCTGGCTTCCTGCTGTTGCTGCTGGCGGGACGGACCAAGAGGCAGGGCTCAATGACTTTATGGAAAATCGTCAGTTTTCGGTTTATATTTCGTGCTTGATTGAAGTTTGACTATGGCGGCGGCGGCGAATTTTCTTTGCTTGTCGGTCGGTGGATTATTATAGGAGCATTCAGGGACGTTCTGCACGCAGCGATCAAAGCTGGCCTGACGGAGGCCGTGGATGAAGTACAGATTAATAGGGCCGTGCAGACCCAACATGGATGGATGCACATTCACGGTGCGAATGTGTCGTTGCATCGTCGCGGACAACCTTGACTGAGCTGAGATTCACTTTTACTGGCCCGTGGTTTCGTACCTCCCAAGCAGACGGCCGCAATATTCCTGCTCTAGGACGGATCGGTGACCCAGATGACATTGTAGCTTCCGTCCTTGTTGATGATGGCAAGGTGACGTTTTTCCCGCTCCTCCTAAGATAGAGACCACCTCCGCCCTCTTTTCTCTGGCATCGCCACTCACACGTAGGCAGATCCTCCCAGAAACCTATCAAGCCATGCCCTCATATCGATTCTGCACCGCAGACGGGTTGCTGCAGCTGACACTGGGGCTGGCACAGAAGCTCAAGGCGGTACTGGAGGAGCGCGCCCATGCAGAGAGGCAGTGCCATCTTGATGACCGAATTCCGCACTGATCAGGACGTATTGTGAGTTGCAATTTTCTGAGTGCGGAAGCCGACTGCACAACACACTCTTAAAATATCACAGTTTACATCAGGGATCAACTAGTCATTGATGTGAGTCACTTGCTGGACGATCGACAACGGGAATGTACATATTGTCTTGTGATCAATCGGAGGACAGTCGCAGTGCCAAAAACTGCTCAAGAGCCCGCTTCGACGCGCTTGATACCTTACCAAAATGCTTAGTATCACCAAACTCAATTGTTGGCATTGTTTCTTCAAGAACGTGTTCAGCGTTGCCCGATATACGAAACTTTGACAATAGTCCACTGAGCTTTCGAAAATTGGCGGAATTCTTGAATTAGAGCATTTGCGAGAGCCTGATGGAAACTCATAGCAGAAGATGAACCTGCAAAGCTCGCCTTCATCCTCGGTCATATCGCCAACAAATCCAGAATGACCAATGCTCGAGTTGTTTATTATGACAAGTGAGTGATTGTTTTCTTCTTCGGTAGCTGTTGACATCTGGTCTGTGTAGGGATGTGCCCACAGGCTAGGCAAAATTGGACAATCTGCGGGCTGCGGGTGCACAGGATCAATCAAGTGGTTGTCAGTCGACGAATTTCTGACGTCGACCCTCACGAGTTTGCTGTCAGGACCCCGGAAACCTCACAGGCCACCACCACCTAAATGAGGAATTTTCGATCATATGAGATTACCACCTCGCAGACTTCTTTGGCGCCGCAGATACCGAAGACTCTGCTCTACCTCTCTTCAAGCCAGCGTCTGGATACATCACAGCTAATTCATCACTATCCGGTACTCCATATTTATCCCTCCAATCCTTTGTGTCCTCACTGTCTACACCCATTAGTATTTCAGTGAATTGGTACATTGGTACAAGGTGAACTCACAGTAGACGCACCATCGTTGCCCGAATCACTTGTGTCTCCCGTTGCACTTCTTCATTTTGCTTTCTCTTTTCCGCCTTCTTACAAGGCTTCCCATTTCTATGTTGCATGACCAGTCACAGTCCTCTGAATTAGTGTATTGCAGAGGTCGCAAATGACCAAGCTCCCGCCAGTGTCAGGATTGGGAACATTCTGAAGGTTGACAGTTGTGCTGTCAGGCAGCATGAAATTCGTGAGCTCCAGACATTGTGTTGACTTAGAGAGAGTTTGTCGCTGAAAAGCCATGGTTAGCGCTTGCAGGCATCAAGATTATCGATCAAGCGATCTCCGTCCAAAAAGGGACTCGGAGTTTAAGATCTTTACTGTTTTGCATTCGAATATTCGCATCCATACAAAAGCTGATATATATACTAAAGGCATAACTAAACATATCTATCAATTTTATTTCAGCTCAAGCGCGCTGTGGACGTGCTGAACAGCGAGTTCAGAAAAAGTGTGTTATGAGTTAAAATATGGACCCCGGACACTTGACTAGGTGGGACCACTTGGGGGTGGAAGTCACGGAATTTTCCACTGACAGCCCTTGGGAGGGGCAAGGCTCACATGCCCCGCTGTAACAAGCGCATACAGGTTTTCTAAGAAAATCATATACGTTTTGCCACCTAAGCTTGTATACGGTTTTCAGTTAAGGTCACATGCCACACATTCCACAGTGTCAGGCTCAGAATGCACTATGGTTTAGAAATACTATATCTATGAGGAATGGTACTGTGAAACCATATACATTAGAGATGGTATTTCCAAACCATATCAGGACCTTTTAATATGGTTCCAGAATACCATACTTACTAGAGATGGAATTTTTAAACCATATGAGCACCTTGCAATATGGTACCAGAATACCATACCTACTAGAGATGGAATTTTTAAACCATATGAGCACCTTGCAATATGGTACCAGAATACCATACCTACTAGAGATGGTATTTTTAAACCATATGAGCACCTTGCAATATGGTATTAGAATACCATACCTACTAGAGATGGAATTTTTAAACCATATGAGCACCTTGCAATATGGTACCAGAATACCATACCTACTAGAGATGGAATTTTTAAACCATATGAGCACCTTGCAATATGGTACCAGAATACCATACCTACTAGAGATGGTATTTTTAAACCATATGAGCACCTTGCAATATGGTATTAGAATACCATACCTACTAGAGATGGAATTTTTAAACCATCTCAGGACCTTCCAATATGGTATCAGAATACCATACCTACTAGAGATGGTATTCTGAAACCATATCAGGACCTTGCAATATGGTATCAGAAAACCATACCTACTAGAGATGGTATTTTTAAACCATATGAGGACCTTCCAATATGGTACCAGAATACCATACTTGCTAGAGATGGTATTTTTAAACCATACTTGGCAAGCATACTCGGGCAATGGTATATCTCCATCATTCATACATACATACATACTCAAATCACAGTATAACAACCCGAAAAACCCTTACAACACATCTTCATCACTGGCTTCATCCTCAGTACCTAATGTATGGAATCAGCTCTGGCAATCAAGTAAATAATATCACGTACCTGTCAAATCTTTGAGCCTGCTAGCCAACCTCATTATCTGAGTCTCGATCTTCTTCTGCTCTGCTTCAGCAGGGGTCTTGCCTTTCGTGTACAGATCGTCAATCTTGAGCATTGTGTTTGTAGTGAAGCACTGGCTGAAAAAAAGACGAAGGCGTGGATCAATGCGTTGACCCCCAAGACCTTCCACATCCCCTTGCTCATTCCTGGCTGTCCACGTTTTCCAGAAGTAAAAATCGAGCAATGCAACGTCTTCAGGACATCCACAGCTGAGATATCCAGATCGGTGATCTGCACCTCTCTTCACTTTTGCTTTGAGATTGCGAGGGAAGGAAATGCTGGTGACCTTGAATTTAGAGTCCTTTGAGCCGTCGTAAATTTTTCCTGACTTCGTCATGTGGTGGTAAATGCAGATGACGTTACCGCGATTGGTGGTTAAGCAGTGGAGTGCGAGGCGACGGTGTGTGGTAGCAGATTCGGGAAGGAAATGTTGATAGTCGCGAATGGCCCGGGTGACACTCTCGCTAATTTTGCCACTCTGGGTGTTCATAAATTCCCCCATCTCTTTACAGCCAATTTCTACGGCGGTTACAGTCAGTAAGGTGAATCTCTGTGAAAAGAAAATGGTGAAAATACCTGCCAACCTCTTAAGATCAGGCTGCTTGGCTGAATCTTTGGCATGCGTCTCCTCATTTTCCGAGTCCAGGTTAAGCTTCTTCGCATCCTTGTCAAGTGTGTCTGAATCTTTGGTGGGTTTATCTGCATCACCGCCAGAACCTTCCCCTGCATCACTATTGTTGTTGCCACCTTCGTGGTCGCCTTCTGAGTCCGGGGTACGATTGTGACGCAGCCTTTTCTTGCGTTTGCCTGACCCACCGTCCTTACCCGTACGCTTGCGTCGGCCTGACTCAACACTCTTGCCAGCGCTCTGACTCCGAGTCAACATCAGTGAACATCAATGATCAAGAAAGTTCTTCCCACCTTGCCTCGTGCAGCAGATGGCCTCGTTTCCGACCCAGTCAGCTGGTCATCAGACTCATCACCTTCGCCTAGCGACGTCAGGGAATCGGAATCCCGTGTGTCCCGTTCACTGTCTGCACCTTCGTCTTCCACGTTGGTAGTTTTGGCATTCACAGCGGCAGCAGCCCTTGCTGATGCTAGTTCAGTGTTGAGTTCTTTCAGGCGTGTCTCTGCCTCTGCTAGACGCGTTTTCACTGCTTCGACTGCGACTGCAGGCCAGGTTGGGTCATGTTACATAGGAATCAGTGCCAAGGCTTACCTTTTCCTCCGCCTTTAGCTTTTGCAGCCTTTTTCGAAGTGATGCGGGTCAGCTCCGCCTTTGCGCTCTCCAACACTCTGACAGCATCTTGAATTTCCTTCTCCAGGGCAGCTGTGATAGCTACTGGTGAGCCCCGCTTCTCACACTCTGCTAGACAAGTGAGCACTCACTGAACCCAATATCTTGCCGCTCTTGGTCCATGGTGGAGAGTGAACGAAATGTCGTCACCTTTGCGGTGAATTTTGTGTGTATTCAGGTCTAGTGAGCCGACATCATTTTCATTTCCTGCCCCTGACGTGCTATCTATCAGCCAGTGCCATTGGCAAAAGTAAATGAACATTTTTGACAAAGGGGATCACGTCCCTGGCAGGAACCTGCTGGACATTGGTTGATAAGAAAAATGGAATTGGTTTAGTACTTGACAGCAACCCCGCCCCACACCTCCAACCCCCTGTGTCATCTATCTATCCCCAGTAGTTTCCGAATACGAGATCGGTTCCAGATTGAAAGAAATACATTGGTGTACTTGATAGCACGATCTTGAGACATGTAACTGACACTTTTTCGGATCCGATGCAGCCCTCCATTGCCGCACTCCGCAGCGCTTGAGTTGATATGTGCAAGCCAGGGATCAGTGTTAGCATATGTGGACAGGAACGCGCCTGGCGAACACCTAGTGTGACCCTTGGCGTGGAAGGCGTCAACGACAAACAAAGTATCGGCAAAGAACTCAGGTTCCCGTGTCATGCAGTACGGAGCCAAAGCGCAGGTGAAGTCATATATGACGATGCGAGGAGCCTTGACCCACCGAGTTACTATGGCAGAGAATACATCGTTTCGGCCCTCAGCCTTCGGGATGCAGTGAAATCCGTAGCATACAGAATGCGTACACCACACGCACATGATGCCACCTGTAAGGCGCTGCTCTCCGTATCTTGAATAATATTTCGAGCACTTGGCTCCTCGTCGGCCCCCAGGTTCATTGCGTGAGTCGTTTGCTAGATGTGGATATTCGGGGCGATGTCGAATTTGTGGTTTGGTATAGAAGCATCCAGTCTGTTGGCACTGACATTAGAAACTCATATTCAAAGATTTGAAGTGGCTATCTCACCACTTGCCACCCAACATCCGTCTGACGTGCACTGGGATCCATTGGTGGAGCTGGATAGACGATCAGTCCAACCAATGCCCCGTGCCCTCTGTCATGAACCCATTTGCAAAGTGCGAGAAGATGCTCCGGGTAAGCTTCTTGTCGAAACTCATGGTACTGCAGAACTTCGTAGATGGACGGAATGCAGACAAGACAAGATGAGTTGAGAGCCGTTGGTTGAGTTACAAATAGAGAGAGCATCTGCAATGCCAGTCGATTGGCCATTTGAAGGACGGATTCTTCAGCACTGAGCTAGTTTGACATGAGATCGCACAGTCGAATCCAATGACATCACTTGCTCACCTGCACAAATAACCACTTGTATGCTACAGGCGGGGTTTTTCCTGAGAGTAACGCTGCTACTCCATAATGCTCAGTGAATAGAGCACTCAGAGACTCGTTCACTAGCTTCAGCTTGGCGCAGAGATCTGGGATTGCCTCAACACGGGAAAGCAAGTCTTGTTTTTTCTTCTCCGATTGACGACTTCTTTGACCCTGAAACTCGTTTCCCTCCTCCGACCAGTCATCCTCCGAGTTGACAATCAAAGAGCGGCCTTCAATGACAAAGCAGACAGCCTTGCGAACCTGCACTTGTGGAATCAACTGCTGGCCAGTACGGTAACGTACTTCCTGTCGCTTCAAAGACTTCTCATGCAACATTGTTGGCGGACGTAGGGATGGGAGCTGATGTTTCTGGCTAAATGCGAGGGTGACACCATCCCAAATGGTGTCTTGCGGATCTGGGCCGCACTTAGGACAGTGCATATCGGTTTCCAAATGCTGCAAATGGCTGTAAGCAAACCATGCGCTCTGAAACATCTTCTCGTTGACAAAAGGGAAACAAGACTGGTGGACTTCGTATCGACGGGACACTGTGAGCACCCAGGCTGGAAACGGTGTCTCTGAAGATGTGTATGCACTAGTATACTCGTCGAGAAGGTCATGAGCGAAAACGATTTGATTATTGAAGTTGAAAAGGCCAAGGTTGCGGGGTTCCGGGCCAATGAAGCGGTGAAATTTTTGAGCACATGTCGGACAACATTGTAATTGAATCTTCACTTGGTGAGCTCGGGTAGTGGTATAGATTGTACATGTACGTTCTTGTATAGCGAGGAATGGAGAATACAGCGTACGTGGCAAAGAACACAAGCAGGAAGAGCTGTCATCCAAGAACAATATATCGGGTGGGCCGTGAAGGGGTAGAGGATGTGGATAGAGCTGTAAGTCATTTGGGAGAGATGCCCAGATGGGTACGTGTATGGGCAGGTAAGATATGGCTTTGTCACCCCGAGCTGTAGCCCCGCGAACACGAGGAACTTCCAAACCATATGAGAGCGACAGCATTGATATGGGCAATCGACTCACTCAGGACAGCCGATTCTTCTGGCACCATTTCGTCCCTCGCAGTGGGATCCGTTCGTACCAACTTTTGTAGCCCATGACACGCTTGCATTATGTGGCCACAAGTGCTGCCCCGATCTTTCTGGCAAGTCCATTTCACAGAACCCGCATCATTTCCATAGTATGAGACCACAGCTCGATTTTTCACAGAGGTTTGACCCTCAAAAACAACAGAGAAGTGGTTGGAATACATAACATCATCGGTGGCTTGGCGCGAGAACAGTATAACTTTGTCGGTATCGCCTGGTGAATTTGCATGAGTACAGCACACCCTGAAAGAACATTTTTACCATTAAGTTGCAGATCATCGTCGGGGAAATGTTCCTCCCCATGGTCTCTGGCAAAACGGAGGTGAACGCAGGAACTGGTGGTACCAGATGGGCAAAAACAAGCGATTGCCCACGCTTCACCGATCCGCTTCCGTTGCAGGTGATGCCAATGAGACTGCTGCACGTTCAATAGCTTGTCTGATGTCAAATAGAAGTACGCACTGTAGGTTCATTGTTCTTCCGGTCCCACCCTTGCACGACATACACCGTTGATGAAATTTGATAAAATGGAAGACAATCAGCTAAAACAAGATTAACATAGCGTTCATAGTCATCGTCTTCTGTCGGAATAATGGTTGGGATCGGAGGGGGTGAAGGAGATCTTGAAGAGCCACCGTTGTAGTCCAAGGTGCCAATACTCGCCTCGGACGCCCAATCTGAGGTTTCGGGCTGGGATTCCTGGCCACCGCGAGCTCCTGTACGGAAGCGCTTCAGGCGATGAGCAGGGTGTTGGGGGTTTTTTTTCCTGGGGCGTTTCATTGGGGTGGGTTTGATAACTAGTTGGGGTGAGCGATAAAACAAATGTGGAGGGTCGATAGCGGCGGCGGCGGAAACATTGCACAAAATGGGTGAATCAGGTGGTGAATCAAGTAAGATGCGCTGGAGGGGGGGACTAGACGGGTCGTCCGACATCAAAGAAGGCGGAGCTTAGTTGGGAACTCCTGGTCACGAGGCTACGGACTGAACGCGAGTTTGGTATTTCTACACCATTTCCCTTCCCTCAGATGGTAAAACTACACCGTTCCACTTCAAGAAAATAATGCTCAAGGGGTAAACAAACTTACTTTTTTTCTCCCACCCTAACTTTTTGACTTCATGGCACCTGCTCGTTCCCGCAGGGCTCGACACTGCAAGAAATGCCCTGGTAACCCTCTGAGGGTGCAATGCAAACACACAAAAGCGGGGAGACAGTACTTGTCATCGGTATGTGTTAGCGTTAACCTTTGAATGGACTCATAACTGAGCAAATTGCAGGCAAACATCATGGGCGATAGCTTCGATATTTCTCGCATCCAACCAGAGAACTCGGATCAAGTTGAGTTCATTCAACAGGAAAATGGCGGCTCGGGTGAGGTATGTTGAGCAGTCTGTATCCTACAGCCCTCAAGCTCTGACGCTACCTTTCTCACAGCACGTTATCGGAGACAACCCCCTCGATATGTCACAAACGGTGCCACATGGGAGTTTAGCCTCCCTCTGTCAAGCTCCGATTCCTTCTCTCACACAGGGCGCCTTCGGCGACTCTCAGAATCTCCCGGACGTGTTCTCGCCAACGGTGTGTTTTCCAGTATACCATTTGTCACCTTCTGATTCTCGCAGCGTGCCTTGGAGGACACACAAGACCCGGTGCCATCAAACACACAGACACCCCCAGGAACACCCTATGTAAGTCTTTCTTTTTTTTTCTTCCGAACGAAAACTAACCTAAAACATCAAATCAACATGCAAGGTTCCTGCAATCGACCCGGCCTTGCTCAACGGTACATCCCAGAATACTTCGCCAGTGTCACAAGCACAACGTCGTGTCACGAGCAACAACCAACTTTACGGCGTTGTCAAAGGTGCCAAACGTGGGAATGATCAATGGAGTAAGTTGACAACCCCTTGTTCCTCGCGGGGGCTGATTGACTGGCCCTCAGCTGTCCTTAGAACCAAGCCACTTCGCCCACTCGAAACACAGTCAGGTAAAGCAGCACTTCGTTTTTCCCGCTGCATGGAAGATATAGTAGTCCGGGAAAGTTATTCTCTAACCTCCTCCCTGTACATTTGGCTGATGAGACTTTTACATTAGGCTGAACGTGTCAGCCTCGAAACTAATTGTTGGTTTTTTGTTGCTGCTCAGCAACCTAATGCAACCGGCCAATTCATCCATTACACATCCCCTCGCCTTCGACGAGAAGCCAAATCCGATGTCCAGGAGCTCGTCAATCAATTCAATATCTTGGTCAGCGGGCTTATCAATGCAAGACGAAAGGAGGCACTTCAGTTAGGTAAGGCCTTGGCTGAGGCTACCAAAACGGCTGAGGCTGCTGAGGCCGAGGCTCAGGCTGCGCGACAAGAACTGGCACAGCAGAATGCAGAGTTGACGGAGAAGGACGCATTGATGGCACAGAAAGACGCATTAGTTGCCCAATATAAATTGAGGCTTGGGCTGGGAGAGTAGCGCTATAGCGAAGTAATATACATATATTGTCCAGCCTGGCCTGTTTTGTATACCCAACTTTTTTTATAAATTTAAAAACCGGCTGGATATGGTTTAAATACACCAAATACTATGGAAACGGCTGAAACGGTTTATATATACTGTCTCACTAACTGAAATGGTTTGTACAAACCGTTGTTGTTAACTGAGCTATCGACGGGTCGTGGTGAATTTTTACAGCCCTTTGTATATCGTTGAAGGCCATAGGCTGTATAGGGTTAGTATGGTATAGGGTAAGGGACTTATCCGCCTTGGGATCAATGCACGTGGCTTGTCACCACTATACTGCGCTTGATTTTTTTTGGTCTTCACTTTGAAATCTACGAGACGTCACCCACGTCAACGCTAACCCATCAGCACCGCATTCGATGGAGCCTTCACCTCGGCTATTTCCTCTGCCATCGACCTGACTGAACCTATAATAACCAAGTTAACTGTTTCAGATGTACTTGCCCACGTCCACACATATTCAAGTTGTCGCGTTAGTCTTGTTCATGAGACATTGCCATGGTGAGGCTACATACGACAAGTCAGTACAGTCAATCGCCGTCACAAGTCAGGAATTTGATCAATCGCCTTTGAATTGGATTGGAGAAGCGCAGTCGCTTTCTTCAACAGAACACGACCTTCGGCGCCGAGCACTGCATATACCCATAGAGACGCTGACCCCGCATCTACCTACATGGGGTTTTTCCCATTTGGCCGATGATGACGGGATGTTTACATTGTATTTAAACATTCCACTTTCCTTATGGCTAACCAACGTTTTCGCCGTGTCCGACGGGTTTGGAAAATATTAGCTTGTTATTGCATGTATCAATTGGCGCAGGCTCCCTGGCGTTTGGGTGGAAAACCCGTGGGATGGTGAGGCATCCTAATTTAGTATTTACTAATCGCGCTTATGGGTCACACACAAAACATACCAACCTCCAGGATAGCAATTTCGGATACCGACAGGTACAACACTTTATCTTCAGATGCAGTGCACTGTGGATCTGTCAAATGTCCTTTCGAAACAAGTCCTCCTTCCCGAGCACAGGGATTTGCAGATATGTCGATGATCACGGGGAAACGGTAACATCACCGTTCCTTTGCTTAAGAACCCAAGGTTCATTCCGAATTTCCCCAGTCCCACTTGTCCACTGACTTCATACTATGTCTTCGAACGCCGGTTCTCAGAAGGCAAGCCAGGCCATCTTGGTTTGGGCTGCTGGCGCGTATGTGTGACTTCGCATTTCGCTAGGCCGCATAAATAGCTAACATATGCTTGATTGCTCCAGGTTTTGTATATATGGTTGGGACTGGATGCTTTGTCTGCCACTGGAGTATCAGAGGATCTGGAAAAAAAAGATTACCGTCAGTTTTGTATATGTATTGCCGAATGCAAACGTCCGGTTACTGACCGGTATGGTTAGGCCATCAGTGTCCTATACCTTGGTTCGTGATTTTTTGCCTAGCCTCTCCTTATATCATCGTTAATATTTGATGCACCTCAGCCAACCGGTACTTTGGATTTCTCCAGTATGTAGCCTCGAAATTTCTCGATTCAGTTCGGTAACCGGCGTACTTTGAAAGATTTGCTTTCGCCATGTCTTTGATGGCCGATGCCTGGGGTTCAGCGGCATGCAAATGTGAGAGCCTACACGTCACCCAATGTCATGGATGTCTAATATTCTCTCATACAGACGTCTTTATTTGGAAGCCAGTAGGAGCTCTGATTTCTACCGCCCTTTCCGAAATGATTCTCGGGACTCGCGTTTACGCTGTAAATCACCTTCTGATCTGTATGGACGTGGTTTAAACTTGACGAGAACCACTAGCTCTATGCACAGAATCGGGCAATCGGGATTATTCTCTCCTCTGTTCTCCTCGTTGAAGTGTGTCTCGGAGCGTACACGATTAGTATGACTCATCCACCGACCCCTGATCCTAATGGCACCATCCTGCATTGTGTCGCGGTACCACCTGCTCTTGGTTGGATGATTGAGTTTTGGGTGAGCTATACCATCTATTACATCCTTTTGTGCCGAGCCTCATACGAAACAAACAGTCGGTACCGGCCGTCTTTGATACAGCGGTTTTCTTGTACGTGAAGCAGATCAATACCCTTGCGTTTCATCCGCCACTCAACACTATCATATCATTCCCTCTAGGCTGACGGCCTGGAAAACATACGATTTCTGGAGAAAAGACCTTAACATACCATTAGCCACCGTGTTGTGGAGGGATGGCATAATCTACTTCTTTGCCATCTTTTCCATGAACCTGGCAAATGTCATCATCTTCTCGATCGCCCCCAACTCCTTAACATGGCTTGTCAATCTTACGTGAGCTGTAGACTCCAAAAACGCTTGCCATTCTTCGCTTGATTAATATGCTTTATCCCTTCTTGACAGCCCGACGCTCATTTTCACGGTCACGCTGTCCTGCCGTCTGGTTCTTAACATCCGGAGTCCGTACGCAAGGACAGGTGGCTCGGCTCATTCAAACCGAACGGCGTTGAGCAGCGTCAGAGATCGAACTAGACCCATGGCAACGCACAAACAAGAGACACTGCACGAAAATCTACCCAAAACTTCGCCTAAATGGATTGTCATGCCACCGCCTATTGTGACCCAGCTGGAGTCCTGGTCCGGTGAAACATATCCTGGCGAGATTGCCAAACAGACTGTTTGACCTGGTTGGAATATATACGCTTCTTGCTAGCATCTTTTGCGTCAACAAAACGAGCCTATGTCATGGGAAAGTAGAACCTTTCGATTTTCACAGCATTCGTTCTGCGCTATGCTTGAACACTTCTCGAGATAGTGTCCTTGAAATATTACCTTGTCAATAATTGAACTTCACGATCAGATCGTGATAGCGCTTTCCCAATCCTAAGTCATATTGATTATCCAATTCGTTATAACACGCTGGAATGGTCGCCATTTTGGGCATTCGGACGCGCGGTTGGGAGATCGAAAGCTGTACGTTACGGTGTGCACCACCCAAGACATCCAGCCAACCTTCACGGTATTGAACCTATGGCAAAATGCATCAATGATATTCCATGTGTAGAAGAGGAAAAATATAACACGCACATCAGAACCGTATATATATATTTCTCTATGGCTTTGGCCAAAGGAGCCAGAACATGGTCTGTCTGGCTTGAAGCCAGGAGAGAACAAGTCCATATGAATTTTTGTGTGTACAATTGGTGTAACAAAAATAATGTACTAGGGAGGTGGGTGAACTTTTGAGAATAAAAAATAATCTGTAGACCTGGGTAGTGTTGCCACGGCTCGGTCCGAAACCGTGAGCCGATTGAGCCGAGCCGAAGATTAGCCGAGCCGAGCCGTTGCTCGGACACCAGTCAAAAGTCCGTAATTTAGGGCCCTACCTTACCGCCGCCGGAACTGTACTGAGCGCTGAGCATTCTACCTCTTCGCCTGTGGTTCCTCGACCCTGAGGCTTTTCTTTTCGTCGACAACACTTCCCCGACCACTCATTAATACTCATTTCGAAAGCTAAACCAAACATCGGGATCCAATGAGTTTCAGAACGTGGTCGTGGCGGTGAGTGGCGAGGAGGGCGTGGTGGTCCGGATAACTTCAGAGGTAGGGGTGGCCTGGATACTTTCAGAGGCCGAGGCGGTCCGGATACCTTCAGAGGGAGGGGTGGTTCAGAGAGCGGAGGTGGTCCAGATAGAGGCAGAGGTGGCAGTCCGGATAGAGGACATCGTGGGGGCTACCAAGATCGTGGGGGAGGGAGAGGATTTGATAGGGAGAGGGAGGGGAGGATTCGCTCCCAGAGAACAGGGAGGGTGAGTCATCCCCTTTAAGTCTGACGATGACTGAAGCATTCTTGTCGTGCATTCTTGTAGGGTTTTCGCTGCTGATAAGCCCGCAGAAATTGATGCTCGGCTGACGAATGGTTCGCAGGATGCCCTTGTAGCTTCCTTCCGCTCTCTCTCTACGCGCGATGATGGTTTACCTCTCCGACCTGACTTCGGAAAAATTGGCACTGCCGTCAAATTACGGGCGAATTTCTTTCCTGTCAAGGTCCCAAAGGCCCTTTATATGAGTACGACATCTCTATCTCACCAACTGCAGGAACCGCCCCACATCGGGTTAAAAGAAGAATATTCAAGCTCGCTGAGAAAACGCCTGAATGGAGTCAAGCTGGTCTTCAGGGTGTGGTTGCTCATGAACATGCCTCAAAGTTGATTGCTGCCAAAAAGCTAGTTATGCCGTTAACACACAATTCCGTTCTACGACGAGGACCAGACTGGACCCAGGGCGGGCGGGAAAGAATTCACGCTTACTTTCCAGTTTATCCAGGAAATAGAGACACAAAGCTTGAAGGAGTCAGTCTATGTTGCTCTCGCTTCTGGTCCATCCTGTTCAACTTGATTTTGTTCACAAGTTATCTGGCTGGCCAACCCCAATATAGAGACTATGACGTGTTACCCGTCATAGCAGCTCTCAATATCGTCCTTGCTGCTCACCCGAGTAGAACAGCCGCTGGTGGCGGCGTCATGGTGGTCCGCAACAGATTTTTCTTCCCTCAAGCTTCTCCACCTGTTTCTCTCGGCGGGGGACTCGAAGCCGTGAAAGGCTTCTATTCGTCTGTTCGGCCCACGTACAGCCAACTACTGGTGAATGTGAATGTTTGTACCACTGCATTTTACACACCAGGAAATCTGGCGGATGCGATGATAGCTTTCCGCAACGCAAGCTTCGGAGCGCGGGTTTCGGGCTTCGTCAAAGGGGTCCGAATCAAGACAACACATTTGGGGTATACCAAGACCGTTAAGACCTTGTCAAAGCAAACACCAAGGGAACATGTGTTTGAAACTCCAGATTATGGCAGAGTTTCTGTTGAGAGTTACTTTGAGAAAAGTGAGTGAAGCTGCTGGCCCTCCCATCGTTGTGGGATCGTGACCTTCCCATACTGTTCAGAATATAAGAAGAAACTGCGCCATCCAGATCTCCCACTCGTCGACGTAGGTGGCGCGAAATCAAATTTCCTCCCTCCAGAACTTTGCGAAATTCTGCCGGGGCAACCCGAACGTGAATGCTGCCGCAATTGTTGGATCGGGTCTCACAGAGCTCGGCTTCTCTATGGGAGCTGCACCGATGGGGAATTACGATCGGCAAGGAAATGGCGGTCGTTCCTGGAAGGATCCTCATCTCCGGGCACAAAATATAGAGTGGGAGCACCAAGAGTTGACGAACGTGCGAGCTGGAACCTGCGGGACGTGAAGTTTGCTGTTGGAGGGCGGCTGGGAAATTGGGCCGTTCTCGTATTACAAGACGGAAATCAAGGGGAATTTCGGGATACCAATGATCCTGAGCTTAGGCAGGTCATTAAAGGTTTCGCAGACATGTGTAGGACAAGCGGCATGACGGTTGATGCTGCTGATCCGTCCGTCATCGCAGCGAGACTCCCGCCCAAACAACCCGCGGATCCAACCAGGGATAGAGCCATTGCAGCCATACATGCTTCGCTAAAGACACTCAAAGCCAAGCCGGACATGGTGTTAGTAATTCTCTCCAATGGCGACAAACACGTGTATTCAGGCCTGAAACACCTCTGTGACTCCCATTTGGGCGTTGCTACCGTTTGTGTGCATTCAACAAAGATAAGAAAGGAGAAAGGCCACAGTATGCAAATGTTGCGCTCAAGGTGAACATGAAGATGGGAGGCGTGAACCTGGTATGGTTGCAGCAGCCGACTATGCTTGTGGGGATGGATGTGACCCATCCGGGACCTGGGAGTCTCAGAGGAACAGTCAGTGTCTCTTGCTCGTTCCGCCAATTATTCTGATCGTAAAGTATTTGGTAGCCCTCCATTGCGGCAGTTGTCGCAAGTATTGACACTCACTTTGCCCAGTATCCAGCAAGCATGGAGATTCAAGAATCAAAGAAAGAGGTTAATTTCGTTTTCTATTTGGAATGATGGACTATCATTGACAGGCTAGTAGATGATCACGAATCTTGCTAGTATGATGGTTGAACGGTTGAGTGCTTTCAAGCAGCGCAACAACAACAAGTTGCCTGAACGCATTCTCGTGTATCGGGATGGCGTTTCTGAGGTTTGTTGCATCGATGTCGATGATATTGGAAACCCTTACGAGTACAACTCACTGAGGGCCAGTTCAATATCGTCGTCCACGAAGAACTTGCCGCAATTAGAGAAGCTTTCAAGAAATTTGGCACGGCGCAGCGCCTTTACCGCCCGAAGCTTACCATCGTAATCTGCGGCAAACGCCACCATACTCGATTCTATCCCACTGAAGCATCTGGTGCTGACCGAGACGGAAATCCTCGACCCGGTACCGTAGTGGATCGCGGCGTTACTGCAGTATACGACTTCGATTTCTTCTTGCAAGGTGCGTTGGCGGTTTGATTGATTAATCCATTTCTGAATGGTGGGGAATGTAGCACACGGCGGTCTTCAAGGCAAGACACGGCTCACGCACTACTATGTGGTGCACGACGAAATCAAGTTCAAATCAGATGAACTTCAGGGACTCACCAATTCGGTGAGCTACATGTTTGCTCGCGCAACGAAGGCGGTTAGCTTGGCTTCCCCGGCGTACTACGCCGACCTGGCGTGCGAGAGGGGGAGGTGTTATTTACACAAACTATTGCAAAGCATCGGAGGGAGTGGAACGACAACGGCAAGCGGAGAGGAGCAGATCACGCAGGAAGCAACGCAGTTATGGCACGGTGGTGTGGCGCCAGGTCCGAAGAATACCATGTTCTATTTGTGATTTGTGTTACCGGTTTTCGTGTATTGTATATTACTTATGTGGTGCAGTATCTGAACTAGTAAAACGACAGCAAAAATGACAGCGACCACAAGGGTGACAGGGACAGGAACGAGGATGACGGCGGAGGGGGACAAACGAGAATCGTGCTAATTTATTAATAAATGCGCTACCTGTCTTGCACCGTTGTAACGAACGGCCCTCATCTAGCTATAGTTTGGCGGAACCCCTGCCAACTGGTCCAAGTCTATGTAGTCAACTGTACCGTTCACATTCAAGATAAGGGTTATTTTAAGGTGAATGCATAATCTCACAATCACGGAGGACATTATATTTTGTAATTAGAATGTCAAAGTCGCGAAGTCAAGGTCCTCTCACAGCTCCATCATGCTACTGCTTCTGAAGAGGATTCAATGACGAAGGAATAGAAACCGTCGCTGGACCTTGCGACGGCCTCCTCGTAGGCTGTTTTAAAGGACGTGAAGCGCCAGGCTGCGTCCGCGGGCCTTGCGGCTTCTGCCTCTGCCTCATCTTTGTAACGTCAGACTGACTGGGATCCTGTTGCGTCTCCGGCTCCAGCGTCGGCTTGCTCTGCTTGCTCTCCTCCCCCAGTGGAAGACCCTGAACGACAGACTGTCCAGCCTGACTGGGATCCGGCGCCGGCTCTGGAGGACCCGTAACGTGAGCCTGTGCCTGTGGTGACCGACTCGGATCGTCTGGTGTAGCCTGTGCCGATGGAGACTGGTTAGGCTTACGAGGCCGCTGATGATAGCGCACGTGGTAAGCGAGCTTCTGAGCCGGAGTCGTTCGCTGACGCGGATCCGGTGGACCCATAACGTGCACAGGCTCCGGTTGCCGATTCACAACAGGCACCATGGGATATTGCTCAACCTGAGGCTGAGAACCGCACAATTCGCTGAGAATATTGTTGCAATATCCGAGTCCACAGTCAGCACCCTGAAAAGGAAAACGGAAGGGCGATGAACCAGGATTGAGCTATGGGTTTTATATGCAAGAATACGTGCTACTTACTCTGGATCCCTGACCTCGGTCAGCCCTGTTGTCGGAATGTTAGCACGTGTGGAGATGCATCTAGATGTTGAAATGACGCACCGCCTTTGCAAGCAGTTGACCTGATTTGCGTGGATGTCGCTAATCTGCACGGCATGGGAGTGAAGATGAGTCTGAAAAGATTCTGGCGGTGAAACGGATGGATGCCTACCGGGAGGGGAGCAGAGGCTGCGAGCGTGAGAGAAGTGAAGAGAATGGTGAGGAGCGAAGGGAAACGCATGGTTCGCGACGGTTGTGAGATGTGAGTTGCGGGTTGTGAGTTGTGAGTTGTGAGTTGTGAAAGGGAGACCAGCTCGTGGGTGTTGTGAGTTGTAAGTTGTACGTGTGTGGGAGACCAGCTCTGGGGAATTCCAGACAGGTGCTGAGACTTTTATAGGCGAAGATGACCAATTCCGAGTCAGGTTGGATGGGAGCGATGGTATGTCAACGATAGCGATGAGATACTAGGGGAACAGGATGAGGTGAGGTGTGAGATGACGCGATCAGGTCGAACCTCGAACGTTCGAGGTGTGAGATGACCACGATCACTGATCAGGCCGAACCTCGAACGTTCGACGATCGGAAATTGGGAAGCAACAACAAGGACCACGTGCCAGTGAATAGCAAATATCGGAGCTCTGCCCGGGCCCCCGGCGCATAAGGAATCCTTTAAAGGAACAGATCCGTGATGTTGGCAGAGGGAAAGTCCGGCCTTAGTAGAGATAATCGGGGGTCCTGTCCTGCCTCGAAGCCTTTGCGAAAAACCTTGAATAAGATACCATCGCGGGCAAACTGGGTCATGTACGGCTTGCCATCATCTATTATTTTAAAACTCGCATCTTGAGGCCTCAGGCGTTGACCAGAATTTCCTCTCTCATTCCGCTGAAGAATTTATTTTCCAAAATCAACCACTTATCCACCAGGACCCAAAATGTCAGCAATGCACCATGATAAACCCAGTCATCACCATCTTCAAGACTTGCGGATGCGATTACAGCAAATCCACAACTCCATCACCCATTTTCAGCCTCTCACCGCCAGGCCTCCCATCCTCGATTCATCCATGGACTACGATGCAGGCAGTGACGATACAGACGATCGCCAGTGGCTTCAGCAGGAAGTGGTGTCGGGTTTGAAGAACCTGAGAGACGCAGTCAAACGCGATTTAGACGGATTGGACAAGGTTGGTGGGTTCAAGCAAATTCGAGATTTTTAAAATTCAGCCATGCTAAAGGTCAACCATCTCTAGTAGTTCTTTGCCGACCCTGATTGTGCCTAGGACCTTGCCAGCCTTGTCGACCAACGCACCGTACCTCATCGCTGTCTGGAACGAGTTGGTGGGTGCCCCAAGCCCGATTGTATCCATATTCAGGTCCGTGTTTCCAACCAGCATAGTCTCGCGAACCGAACCGGTTACTCAGAAACCTACCGGTATAAAAGTCGATGTGGTAGCCGACAACGGCAGGCGTTGGATCAGAGTCAATACGTGAGTCTCCCACTTTGCTCCATATACCCCTACTGAAAAAAAAAACGTACTCGCTAGTGTGAAAAACAGTCGTCTGGTGGCAGAATTCCGCGAAATCGATTCTTACTTGACAGACTCTGAGAGTGATTCTGACAACGAATTCTACGGCGGGCTGCCACCAAGCTTGGCCCAGCCCGAGTTTGACAATTCCGTCTTGCGCATGGGGCGTTCGCTTCTAGCAGCAGCCAAGGAAAACCCTGTACAAGGGACGAATGAAATCCCGCGTGTAACTTTACGGTTAACGCGACTAGACCCCTCTCCCATTGGAGCCGATGGAAACGAGGTTGATTCTCGAATTGCCAAGACCGTGCAATGTCTGTGCGACATGGGTGTCGATGTTCAACTCGGCGAGAGGTATAATATAGGCGATCCCGTAGCCCTGCCGCCTCCTCCAGTATCCCGTCCACGTCTCGAGCCAACCACTTGTATCAACCTCGACCTCTCCGTTATCATCGCTCTCGTTTCAGATCTTACTCATTCCCCTCTCCCAAGTTCCATCGAAGAGGCCAATGCGAGATTCATACCCTCACAGAAATACCGTGAGTGGAAGATGCAACGGATGACCGTCAATGAGAAGAAGGAAAAGGTGCCAGCTGCCGTCGTCAACGGGGATGAGACAAAGTTATTAGGAGAACTGAGTAAACATACGAGAGCGCTGGTCAACCATGTGCTGCAAGAAATGAGAAAGGGTATGATCCAAGAACTTTTCGATAGGCTTTCGACCATCTCGTCAAGTGATTTTCGTGACCCGCCAATCTCCCGGCACAATCCGATAGCCAAGGCTTTCCCAAAGGTCGAATTTTGGACCACGCCGGAAGCACGGAACCGTTGCCTGAGGATCGTATCAAAGATCGGAGGCGAGAACGAAAAGCGGCGTGCACATGCACTCTTCTCGGCTGATCCTGTATCAACATTAGAAGCGGCAGAGTCTTACTGGCGCGACTCGCGCTATCCTCGAGGCTTGATCCCCCTCTTGCCCATCCGCTTGCACGCGTCATCCGAACCGACCCAACCCCAGAGCTACGACTCCACTGGCTTACCACTATTCTTCAAATCTCTTGCTAGAACATGCAGAGACATTCTCGCCGAAGAGACGATTCCACACCCGCGCTCGATTCCCGATGAACTGGTCAAGGACGATGTGTGTGACGGTGTGCGCACGGGTGGCGGCAGAGGGGAGATCCAACGAGCCACCGTCACCAAAGCCAATCCCAGGCTGACGTCCCACACGGTGCAAACCATGTTGTGGGGTGCAGAGTTGGGATGGACGACGTTGACGGCGAACAAGTCGGGTGTCAAGGCGATCTTGAGGGAGCTGAAAGCTGCGAAGGTATCTGGAAGACTGGATCACGAGCCTGACGACGTGCGGAGCGAGTGCCAGAAAGCAGCCATCTGGATTGTAGATCCAAGAAGCCTGGCTGAAGGCATGCGGTCTGACGTGGTTGGCGAAAATTGAACGTTAGAGCACGAACACCGCTTTATTTACCTCGTTTGCCTCGTTAAACAAATACATTAATGAGAAAAACCAACATGGATTAGGATGGTGTAGGCAAAATTTGGCGCAGAGGCCGTAATACTGATGCACAAAACCGTGTCTTTGATATATAACACATAGAAATTGACCGGAATATGAAGAAAGTCTAGAACATGATTTTTAATATGATACATCATCCCCTCGCTAAATAGCTACGCTTGTCCAGGAGTGATAGTCACATCCGTGTCTTCATGCACATGCCGAGACTGGAGCTCTGAGGGAAGCGGGGTGGTGGGTTCGGAGCCCGTCTCGCTGGCCCCCATTGACTCTGCCGCGGTCGCGTACGTTCCAACCGACATCAACGAACTGGCTCGAGACTCGGACCGAGTCATGGTCGCAGGGAATCGGAAAGATGAAGGCGGCACTTGGGTGGTTGTGTGTGTAACAGGGGAGACGGGTGGTGGTGGCGGTGGGATGGACGTTGAGGACGTTACTGCGGGTACGACACTGCCCGCCGTTTCACCTGTCATAACTGGTACGGGCGGCCCGTTTTCTTCTTGAGCAGGATCAACGGGCTCGGCGGGCGAAAGCCGTTCGGCAACAGGCTGCGCAAATGTAGTTTCTGAGCGCCAGTTATTGTTGGGGGTGTTCGGAGTTTGCGATGGGGGCAGTGACGGCACGCTGGAGCTTAGCGCATCGAAACCCGGTGGCGGGTCAATTTCTTGCCGCGATGCCGATGCTGCGTAGGCAATGGCGTCAGGTCCGTAAGGCATGCCGAATCTGGCCAAAGACTCCCGGGATGAGATCAATCTGAGCTGCTCGGGGGTTGGGCCCGACTTGGGGTACGTAAATTCAGTACGGACAAGGGTGTGGGTTAGTGGGGCAGAGATCGAGTTGAGGGATATGAGCGATGGCGAATTCATGCGGTTAGAGTTCAAGGTGTTGGTAGATCGCTGACGGGAGATGGGGCGGAATGGAGAGATGTTTAGCATGGATCCCGAACCGCCAGAATAAGAAGGCCGGTGCGAGGTTCTCGCCCCCTGGGATGCGTCTGGTAAGTGCGAGATGTCGGAGGACAAGTCGCTGCTCGGGAGGCCGGAGTTGGGTCGAGCATGGCTGTCGCTGCTAGGGGGAGGTTGTGCTGGCATGCGAGAAGTGGGGTTACTCAAAGCATTGAAGAGGCTTCTGAAGCCGGAGCGTCTCCGCTCTTGGACTGGGGTGCCTGCACTGTCATTCGTCGGTGGCGGAGACGCTATTGCATGAACGGGTGTATTTTCATCATTTCCACGGGAAGTCGTGCCGGTAGCTTCCGTCGGCGGAAGCACCTCGAAATAAGGAGGTGCCTCACCTCGAGGATCGACAACCGCTTGACTGTTTGCACCCGCAGAACTGCTCGACGTGTCAAAGCTCTCTGCGACGGACGTCCGATCATTCTGCGTCTGTGGAACTCGGTTTTGCTCCAATTGAGAGTTAGCGTGGTCATCTGACTGGCCGTTTTGTAGCAAGGGCGTGGCATTAGATGTGACGGGCACGGGGGCATACGTTGACATTTGTGAATCAGTCCTGGAGTGAAGAGAATCTTCAGCGTCTTGTTCCTCGACAGGAGGCATGACAACTGCTGCTGTCACAAGCGAGACATCCTCCATGTCTTGAGGTCCTCTGAAAAGTGCAATATGGGTGTCAGCGGAGGTAGGGAAGCTCGAAAGAGAGACTAACTGACCTGAATATGACGAGCTCCTCGTCCCCTGGCTCCTTCATATACGCAGGCAAGGAAGTCGTCGAGATTTGGCTTGGGGTGCGCCGAGTTCTCCGGGACCGTCTGGTGCGGGTCCCCGGACCACCATCGACACCCTGGGCCCTGCCAGCAAGCTGATCGGCAGTTACTTCGCGAACTCCTGCAGCAGCCGACGCCGCCACTCGTTGTTCCGAATTTCTTGCACTTCGCCTGACGCACAATGCCACGAACAACCCAAGGGCGAATAGAACGACGACTGCGATCGGAAGCTGAAAGATGGTGATCCGTGAGCGTTTTGAAGGACTACGGTACGCCCCACCGCACCCCCTGCAACAGCTGAGGTTTAACGCACCCAAATTTGCATGGATATACTGGTAGGGCTGGTGTCACGTTGCACATGCTGTCGTCTACCGGTGCCCGAGGGTAATGCTGCGATGTAGGGAAAGAAGGCAGGCAAGACGACTACGAGGCGGTTGACTTGTTTGAGGCTCCAGTTCGACATTACAGTTTGGCAGTACTTAGAGCTTAGAGGCTCATATGCGATATTGTAAAACTTACTAAAAGATCACGTTCAACAATAAAGGTACAGCATTACGAGACGAGCATGATAAACCACGAACTGCCCCGCACTGCGCCCCTGGCCTGATTTCGCAGGCTTTCTCGGTGTTACAGGTGTCAATATCAATCTCGAGTGCCAGGAAGTTCGGCCTGTATTCAATAACACAAATCTCACCCAAGACCATCAAAATTTATACCTTGTCATCGACTCGGAGGTGGGTTTCGAATCGATTTCAACCTCCTTGGCTGATGAAACTAAATCATGTAACGAGAACATTGTAGCCGCTGCCGGCACGGCGGATTCAGGGGAGCACCGGGAAGAGGTAGAATGCTCAGCGCTCAGTACAGTTCCGGCGGTGGTAATTTGTCCACATGCAGATCGACAACAAACAAACAAATGTTCAAACCCCATATTTTTATTTTATTAAAAAAAAAACGGTTCAAGTTTTGGTTTACTGACAGCATGAGAAAGCAACCGTTTTCAATGCACGAGGACATGAAATTCATCGTCTTAATATGTTCTTAATTTGTCTTAGTGGTGAGTTAAGACAGATTAAGATGAATTAAGACAAGATTTTGGTAAGACGGAATAAGATGATCCTTCCACTTATTTTTTCTTACTTGGTCTTATTTCTTCTTATACATTCTTAATGTCTTCTTATATATTCTTAGTTTTCTCTGATTTTGGACAGAATAAAAACAAATGAATTAATTTAATACTACAGAGAATGCTACATATAGGGTTGGGCCAAGAGATGGCAGGGCAACACACTAGGACCCCCCAGCCTCTCGTCTTCAATGGAAACAAGCTGGGGGTGGTTAAAAACAGGGCGTGGTGGTTGAAAAAGGTGGGGTGGCAGTGGTTGGGCAGATGGCAGGAGCACAAGGTCCTGACTATTGAAGATCTAGATTGTAGTCTATGCACAGGCTGACGATCAGGCACTAGGGCATCCCACATGCCACCGTCTCCAAAGATAAGGTGCACGTGGTCCAGCTTGCTGTGCTGACTAAGTTAGAGGATTACGGGCAAGAGGTTTCGATCCGGCGAAGAATCTTGTCAGAAGGCTACCGCATGCCCTGACCTCTAGACCATCTGTGTTCTTTTTATGGAGTACTACCTCTAAGGGTGTAATGCTGGAAGGGAGTGGCCTGGTTAGGGTAAGACCTGAACCGGTAGCATGGTGGAGTAGCATATGCGGACCCAACCAACTGGAGGTGTACTGAATGGGGCAACAATTCGGCACTGGGATACATCCAGCGGGGATACCGAATCAGAGAGATGTCGAAGGACCCTTTTGGGTATTCCCACGCTCCCACATCTTATCGTACTCCTAGTTCATAGAGTGATGTTCCAGCCTGGCTTGGCCTGGCCTGAGGTGGCTCCGGCTTTCAAAAAGGTCAGGCCAGGCCAAAGCCACCAGTGATGGCTTGGCCTTGGCTGGCTTTGGCCTAAGCCATGGCTTTTGGCTGTGGGTAGAGAATGAGAGGGAGGGGGGTCCATGAGTGAGATGATAGGGCTGCAATCACCCACAACCTCATGCATGTAGCCTCTACATCAATTGATGTGGGTGCACATTGTTCATGAGGTGTTTTGGGTGGGCCGTGACCACCTTCTGGGCCCACATATCGTGATGTTGATGGACATGGACTTCATTGTCATGGCCCTCGACCGTGTCACTGTTGCCGTTGTTGTTGACGCGGCATTGATGTTGCCAACGCGTAACCGCTGTTGTGAACTCGTTGCTGCCATCACTGACGTGTTGGTGGCGTCGCTGCTGTTGTGAACGCATCACCACCATTGTTGGCAGGCCGTTGCCATGTTGCTGCCATCGTTGAGTCGGCATCTTATAAGTCTGCCCAGGCTAAACCCAAAGCAGGGGTGCGCCAGGATACAATCTTCTTGCCAGGACACAATCTTCTTTCCAAGAGGGGCAGATGGGCAGAGGAGTCGTCTACTTGTAGTCAGCAGCTCTATAATAAATAATGAAAAAAGAAATACCTTTGCAGCAGGTGGTACGTCGACAACCTGCTGCTTCTCTACTGTGCCTCTGCTTGGGGTCATCGGATGCTGGCCATCTGTGTCTTTGTTGGCTTGTTACTGAGCAGTTTTTGGATGTGTACGGATACATCATGGATCACATGATCATGGATTGGTGTGATGCAGAGTGTTGGCATGGGTGACTTTTTGGCCAGGAACTGCAAATTTAACTCTTAGATATGGGTGATATGTGTAGTCCACATACCAGCAAAAAGCCATGGCCTTGGGGCTTGGCTCCGGCTTTTGGATCTCAAGCCAGGCCAAAAGCTGTCCCAGGCCATGACTTTGGCCCAGCTTGGCCTGGCCTATTTGGGCTCGGCTTGGCGGTGGAAGGTGTCCTGTTGGTAGAAAAAAGGGGGGTGAGCTGGTTGGGCAGATGGTGGGAGTGTGAGGTCCTGGAACCACCTGATGTCTCATTTTCAATGGAAACGAGGTGCAGGGGGTGTATACTAGCCGGGGGTGGCCGCAAACCACACAGGAGAAGGTGTCCTGTTGGTAGAAAACGGGAGGTGGGTGGTTGGGCAGAAGACGGTAATGTGAGGTCCTGAGACCCCCCGACAGCTTGTTTCCAATGGAAACGGAGATGTGGTGGGTGTACTTGAGTTGGGGGTGGTCGAAAACCGCAGGGGAAGGCATGTATTAGATGTTGAACAACTGGGGGTGGGAGTCAGTGCAAAAGATGTCAGCATGAGGTGCTGGGACCCTCCAGCCTCTCGTTTTCAAGGAGAATGAGGCACAAGGAGTTTTATGAGCCATGCATGGTGGAAATGCATGAGGAGGCGATGTCTTGGGGGTAGGCTGGTGTAGGGTGGGCACAGCCATAGACATACATAGTAAAGCTACTCAGTGAAAAAAGAAGAATCATGACTTAAGAAACAGAAAACTTACTCTGCTGTTGCTGCCACTGCCATCACCATCACTGCTTCGTCCTCCGTGGTGTTGATGTGGGACCGACATCAAGAATCCACTCCATGGTAAGGAACAAAAATGAAACATATATGAGCGTGTTTGGTTCTAGCAATATCTTCTGCACTCGCACCATACTCCATAGCTAACACAGCCTCTGAGATCATCTCACCTGCATTCGGACCTGTTGAAACTAGCCTCAACACCGAATGGACACCTAATGTGCCCACGCACGGAAAAGGACTCGCCGATGATATGAACACCCAGAATCTTGTCCGTCTCCTTCTCTGCAATGAACTTGACCATGGCCTCAGTGTCAAGATTCATTTTGGCACACGAGTTTGCCAAGAATGGGAACTTGCTGATGTTGTACTACACACCCCCAGCCTTGAGTTCTTGCTCAGTCCATGCAACCTCTGGGTGTGTACACGACAGATGGGATGGCTTCGTAATTCACATGGCTGTTGTAGTAGTAGATCATGTGACAGAGGCTCCCACAGTTGGTTCCCTTAGATAGTAGTTCCTGTGGTAGCGGTCCTTATCCTGATACATCCATGTCCCACTGACTCTGAGTCCCTTGAGTCCTTCCCTTAGCCCATCCCACCTCTACAACTGGTAGACAATGACACGGGTATGGGTAACCCACACGGGTTGCAGGTATGGGTACTGCTGGGTATGGGTACAGGTTACCTTTTTTGGACCCGGGCAAAACCCGTACCTGTGACTGCGGGTCTTGGCATACCCGCATATCAGCATCAACACAAACGGACGCAACAACCCAGCCGCAAACGGCTTACCAACACCTCCGTTTTCAAGTGCCCACCGCTGTAGAGGGTCGACGTCCCTCTGAGTCCGTATCATCGATATATCATGAATCCGGACCAACCCGATGCCGCCATTCGACTTGCATTTGAACCCGACGTAACCCGACGTAACCCGACGTGACGTGACCCGACGTGACCGATGTAACCCGACACATGCCGCTTTGTGACGGCCGCTTTTGGGCTAAATCCGTCAGCCTCAAACGCCTCGGAGTTCCAATTCCAGGAGATGGATCTCTTCGGACTCAATCCCCGACTTCGGATTTACCTTATTTATGCATCCCCTCGTCCTTTCGGAGATATGTAGGACTTTTCAATCTTTTTCATGGATATTCGTTTTCCCCTCCACTTTCCTGTCTTCGTTGCTTTGCAACCCCCCTTTCCACTTCCCCATTCCAGTGTTTCTTTGTAGTTTCTATCGGCCGAAGTAGACATGTCCGAAAGTAGCTACACACTCATGTACTATAAAAACGGTCCCCGACGACCGTACAAAATAAGATACCATTAGTCCCCGTTTCCCTTTAGTCAGAATCACTTTTTAATCCCTTCAAATGCTCGTCCACGTAGATCCTTAGCTTTTTATAGTTCACTTCATCGTCTTTATCGTTGTTTCCGTATATTTGTTCATCGTTTCCGACCCGACCCGACCCGACCCGCCGTACCCGACATCGTCGGCATCGTCGGGTTCTTTACTATTTGTCCGTTTTCACTCCGTTCATCGCCGGCTTCGTCGTTATTAGTCCAGTTTTACACGGCGGCTTTACTTTTACTAACATTCCCTTCTTTTACTTCTATTCCCAACACTGAATTATCCAGTCACTTCTACGCTGACACCCTCTGGTTAGGATTTTATTTCTTTATATAGTTCCGAAGCCACCAAGAACCCGCATCTACATCTGGAGCCCACCGCGAGGAAAATTCAGTGTCAAGAAACATTCATTTCATAGCCCCTCATTTCCTTTCGTCATCTCGAAACAAGCCTTGCCGCAGCACTTTACACATCCGACACCCGTTACCCGACTTCTTTACATTCGACACCCAACGCTCCGACATCCACTCGCCAACTATCACACTATCGTTTGGGTTTGATTCTCATACTATTTTCTCTTTTTGACGACTACAATTGTTCAGTTTCACGTACAACTTCGAACCCGCTCTTGTGCGGCCGACCCAGCGGCCGTTTACCGCTTTAGGAAACTTGCACAGCCACGACCCAATACACACTTTGTCGACTCGACGTCTCGATCCCCGTCACATCCACCATCCACACTCGTTTTTACAACCCCAACGCACTCGGAATTCCACGCCCCACCGATTCCGGTCGAAAATCCGCGCCCGGAAAACCCCAAAACAGGCCCCAGCGACCGCGACCAACAACAACCGCGTCACTCACGAAAACACAGACGAACGGAGCCACGAAGCAGAAGGAACACGCCCACAGTGTAACGGGTTTAGCCTGTGCACCCCAGGTACGCCCATCGTAGCCGTTTTCGTGGTAACCGTGCAGAAAAACGCGTTCAAACGCGGTTTTCGACGCGTCCAACCGTATCCGCCCCCGTTTGGCTCCCGCTTCGCCCCCGTATGGCCAGCCGTTCACGTCTACGGACTCGCTCTCGTCCCCGGATACAAGCCCTGACACGGCCCCGTTGTCTGAGCCTGCGAAGTTACCAGCAAACCGCGTCAGCGTCCCTCACGAGTCCGTGCAAACAGCCCCGCCGCGTTCCAGCCCTCAACACCGTGTTACAGCCCCACGACGACAGTCGCGAGCCCACACGAGTCGTCTTCGCCGTTATCGACGCTCCCACAGTGTCCCACGTCACCCCGCTTCGTGCCCCCGCCTATTCGACATCCCCGGCCGCTTACGCCTCCCCGTCGCCCCGTACCGCTTCCTACAGCCCCACGACACCACTCGCGAGCCCTCACGAGCCATCCTCGCCGTCATCGACCCTCACGCGTCACCACGTCATCCTTCCTCGTGCCCCCCGTACTCGACATCCCCGGCCACTCACGTCCTCGTTGGACCATCCGCCGCTTCGTACAGCCTCCCAGAGCCCCACACCGTCGTTCGTAAGCCAGTACAGGCCGTCCTCGCCATTATCAATGCCCCACGCCGCGCCACGTCACCCGGCTTCGTGCCCCAGCTAAGTCGACGTCTCCGGCCGCTTACGCCCTCGTTGGACCTCCCCGTCGCCTCGTACCGTTTCCTACAGCCCCACGACACCACTCGCGAGCCCTCACGAGCCATCCTCGCCGTCATCGACGCCTCACGCGTTGCCACGTCATACTTCCTCGTGCCCCCGTAACTCGACATCCCCGGCCGCTCACGTCCTCGTTGGACCACCCGCTGCTTCCCACTAGTTCCCAGCACCCCACATCGCCCTCGCAAACCCCTACAAGCTGTCCCCGTTATATTAGAGCCTCCAACGCCATGCCACGTCACCCAATGGCCTACCACCGCGTTCTCTCATCCAGGACCAACGACCACCGCGTACGACCACTACCACACCCACGTTCACGCCTCCGCACCTCGACATGGCTCCATACTGCCCCAAACACGTCCGCCCCCGTCCCTCGTCGTCCCACGCAAGCGGCCACGTCACCTACGTCACCCCGTCGACTCCCACTCTCGACCCCCGCTTCCCAGCCGTCCCCGTCCTCGCCCACTCCCCCTCGACCACCTACGTCCTCGACCAACCCCACGACGTCCCTCTCGCGAGCCCAAACGAAGCCCCGTTGGGTTACGCCCGCGAAACCGTGACCACCGGCCGCTCAAACCCGTTCCACGACCCGACGCATCGTTGTCAAATCCCCACGCATATCCGCCACGAAAGTACACGAAACGCCACCCGTATCACCCCCAATCTATCTCCCAGTCCACGTCGTCTCATCCGCCCACGTCATCCGCCTCCGTCCCCCGACATCGACCACCCGTTGCCGCCTCCTCGACCTCTCGCCATCCTCGAACGACCTCACGAAACCACGATCCACGTCACGCAATCCCACGTTCCCTCTTATCCGCCCACGTCGTCCGCCCCGTCTCCCTACGTGGCCCTATGCCATACCGCCACACCCGACAACCCGTTTTCGACCAATCCGCTACATCGGCTTCCGGATCCGGATCCGCGACTCGCATCACAGCACCCGACTACGAACCCGGACGCGTTCCCAACGATTCCGCGGCATCCGGTTCCGGTTCCGGCTCAATTCGAGCATGAGGTTCCGGTTCCGGTTTCACATCCCGTACCCGCCACCTTCGCACCCCCATACCCACCGAACCCGACCCTACGAAAACCCCTCACCGTCCATCGGCATAAGAAATATATACATAAATAGATTAAATAAATAAAAAGAAAGAAAAACGTCAGAGATAAAAGAAAGATAAAAAGAAATACACTCGTTCCTGACACACCCGACACCCGCATAATACACCCGACGTACTCGACACACCAGCTTATGAATCCGTCGCACCCAGCGAACCCGTTTACGAACCCGCCGCACCCGCTTACGAACCCGATGCACCGCTTCACTCATTCCCCACGCACCCGACTCATCCGCTCACGCACCCGCATTCCACCCATTGACATCGCTCTCCGCTTTCCATGACCCACCATTTCCGCCACCGTTTCGACCCAGACACAACGTTCCCTGTCTCGGCTTCGATTCCCAACCCACCCGACTTTATATTTCAGTTCCATGGGGGAGAATGCTTCCCCACGGGTCCAAGCCGGTGCTGAACCGCCTAGTATGAGGCTGATATCACAGCCGTTGATTATCGCCCCCATATTAGTATTGACATATCGAACCTCCGCCATCGTCTATCGAACCTCCGCCATCGTCTATCGAACCTCCGCCATCGTCTATCGAACCTCCGTCATCGTCCATCGAACCTCCGTTGTCGTCATATCGTATCGAACCTCCGCCGTCGTCCATCGAACCTCCGTCATCGTCCATCGAACCTCCGTTGTCGTCATATCGTATTGAACCTCCGCCGTCGTCATATCATGTTCACCGTCGTCATCGTATTTCTATGCCCATGTCACCAAGCCTTTCCACAGCCGATGCCACCGTTTCCGCCACCCGTTGACACAGCCACCAAAGCGGCCGACCCTAACCCGACCCGACTACAACCGTTTTTGTCATCCGCTTTCGCTTTATGTTGTTTCCGCTTATGCCCTACGAGTTTCCGCTCATGCCTTTGTTATTTCTGTCACCCACCCTCGATCCCATTTCATGTTTAGTTTTATCCCGACTTGATTTCTATCGTGTCCCCTCTTTCCGATACCCAACATTTATTTATTTTCTCATCTATTTTGCGTTTCCACTCCCCGTTTGTCCCGTTTTTGTAGCTTTCCATCTCTTCTTTCATTTCCGCTCAGTTCCCTTTTCCCCGGTTCTATGTATTTTGTTTCCCTTTCCTCGACACCGGCTTCACCCATTTTGTTCCCCATTCGCCGCTCTCAGCCTCCGACCGTCCATCGAGTTCCGCTAGTCACCATCCGCTCTCCCCCTTTGCATTGTCCACAACCCGCCTCGTCCCGTCGAGCCCAATTCCATGACCAGCACGTCGGCCTCATCTCACACGTCCGAGTCCCAAGTCCACGTAGTATCGACCAGGGATGGTCTTTATTTAAAGTACCCTGGAGATGTAGAGGGTCGACGTCCCTCTGAGTCCGTATCATCGATATATCATGAATCCGGACCAACCCGATGCCGCCATTCGACTTGCATTCGAACCCGACGTAACCCGACGTGACGTGACCCGACGTGACCGATGTAACCCGACACATGCCGCTTTGTGATGGCCGCTTTTGGGCTAAATCCATCAGCCTCAAACGCCTCGGAGTTCCAATTCCAGGAGATGGATCTCTTCGGACTCAATCCCCGACTTCGGATTTACCTTATTTATGCATCCCCTCGTCCTTTCGGAGATATGTAGGACTTTTCAATCTTTTTCATGGATATTCGTTTTCCCCTCCACTTTCCTGTCTTCGTTGCTTTGCAACCCCCCTTTCCACTTCCCCATTCCAGTGTTTCTTTGTAGTTTCTATCGGCCGAAGTAGACATGTCCGAAAGTAGCTACACACTCATGTACTATAAAAACGGTCCCCGACGACCGTACAAAATAAGATACCATTAGTCCCCGTTTCCCTTTAGTCAGAATCACTTTTTAATCCCTTCAAATGCTCGTCCACGTAGATCCTTAGCTTTTTATAGTTCACTTCATCGTCTTTATCGTTGTTTCTGTATATTTGTTCATCGTTTCCGACCCGACCCGACCCGACCCGCCGTACCCGACATCGTCGGCATCGTCGGGTTCTTTACTATTTGTCCGTTTTCACTCCGTTCATCGCCGGCTTCGTCGTTATTAGTCCAGTTTTACACGGCGGCTTTACTTTTACTAACATTCCCTTCTTTTACTTCTATTCCCAACACTGAATTATCCAGTCACTTCTACGCTGACACCCTCTGGTTAGGATTTTATTTCTTTATATAGTTCCGAAGCCACCAAGAACCCGCATCTACACCGCCTCTGCCTCGACACAAACATCACCCACCAATGGCATCTCCATGACAACCCAAACAGCCCCATCCTCGCGTGAAACTGTGTCCCAACATGTTGCACGATGCCCCATCATCAAATAGTGCCCAAACGCAAACCCCTGTGCCCAAAACCCAATGGGAGACACATCATGCGCCTGCGTCAGCCCCAAACACACTGTCCCCGCTGCAAAATGCATCTGAATGTGTCTCAAGTCCCACCCTGGCCCCAAACCCTGCACCTGTGCAAGAAAATGCGTTCAAATGCATCCCAGACCGCAGTTTCACAACACCTGACCATTTGACGCCCACACAGGCCCCAAAGCCCGTGCCCATGCAACAGAACATGCCCAAACATGCCCCAGACCCCGTTCCCCCCAATTACATGCCCACACGTGCCCACATCAGCCCAGAATCATGACGCTGCTGTCCAGACACTGCAACTGTGAACGCCAAGGCTCATCGGCATCGAAACGCAGGCTGATGCATATCCAAGGTTCGAGACGATGCGTACGCAAGGTTCGAGACGACAAAGGAGGATGAGAGGAAGGGGAGAATGGGAGATGGTGCAGGGAACAAAAAGATGGATACAATGGGCAAGAGACTCTCGCCCATGAGAACCACCAATCACCTGGTTCCCAGCCCCCCCACTCCCCACGAGAACCACCCATCATGTGGTTCCCAACCCCCCCACTCCTCGTGTTTGCACAGCACCATGTCAATTGACATGCGTGTCAGCAATGTGAGGTAGATGTGGGCTGGAACTCACCTGGTTTCCTGCGCTGGTCAATACCCGTACCTGACCTGCTGCTACCTGCCATCTACCCACTGAAAAAAGACCTGTGGGTAGACGGGTATGGGTTAGAGCGGGTCTGGGTCTGGGTCAGCCTCGGGACACCCATGGGTATACCCATGTCATTGCCTAACAACTGGTGATGAGAGTGCTTTTCGTCCTACGTCTTGATGTCTGAGAGTTCCTGGCATCTCCTTCTATTTCAACAGACCCTTTCTTTTTTGGATTCAGAGCACAGAGAGCACCTTGAGAGCACCCCGCCAACCTATGATTTTCCAGAGATTGCCCAACTTGAAGTCAACAGCATTTTATGATCCCACTCACCCACACCATCGATCTGCATGTCCACTTTCCTGAAACATGCCCCAGCAGTGCCAACCGCACCCTCGGTTATTTCTCTACTTTCTACTGCCCACTTGGCTCAATTCAAGCTCTTCACAGCCTCACATTTCCTGCATAGAGTGCTGTTCCTGTGCTTTTGAGGCCACCACTTCATCACCACGTTGGGCATCGACCCCAATCTTTTTTGAGTACCCCAGCCCCAAATGTACTCGTTAAGGCCCATGAACCGGCATCTGATGCCCCAGAGGTTCTGATGCCCCAGAGGTTCCCCATCCCCTGCAATTGCCCCGAAAGAACTGCCAAAACTGTTTGCAGTGACCCAGCAACACCTTTTTTGACCCCCATTTTTTCAATGTCCCAAGCCCTATGCACATTCGTGGCACCCGCTGCACTCCTGTTCAACAGCCAAAAACCCTGCCGTTGCCCATGCTAGCATTCACTGGCCAGATGTGAAACATCTGAACCATCCGTGCATGCCACATCACAGCATCACGACCCCCTGCCATCGTTTTTAGGTGCCCCAGCAGCCCATGCACCCTGCTGTGTCACCACTTCGTGACCCTCACATTTTCGTGATTACCAGCCCCATACAGCTACCCTGGACTCACCACAGCCCCACTTGACCTGCTAGAGCCCCCACTACCGTTTTTGAGCACCCCTGCTACATGCCATGTCACTATGATGCGCCCCCGCTTTCCAGTATAAACAGCCACACGCCCACTCGCGAAACTTGCTACACCCATGCCTGATACCGTAGAGCACCCGCTTGTCTGCCCCACCGCCTTTTGTGCCCCATTGCATCCTGCCGTGTCGTTGAACTGCGGCCCCCACATTTTGCCTTACACCTTTGCAAGGCCCCCACAGCTACATCTGTGGCCCTCACAACCATATCCCAGAGCTCACGTGAAGAGATCTCTCGATGCCGGTGCCCGCTCTAGCGCCCAGTACAAATTTCCTTCTTAGCCTCATTTCCTCTTGTCCTGGTTTCATTAGGTTTCTTTTGTTTTAACCCCCTCATTTGCTTCTTCACACAGTTCTTTGTTTCCATGTCATTTCCATCTTTTCATCGCGATGAGGGCATCGCTACAGGAGGGGGGCATTTGTAGTAGTAGATCACGTGACAGAGGCTCCCATGGTTGGTTCCCTTAGATAGTAGTTCCTGTGGTAGTGGTCCTCATCCTGATACATCCATGTCCCACTGACTCCGAGTCCCTTGAGCCCTTCCCTGAGCCTGTTGTGACGGCGAGTTCTGTTGTAGATCTGGAATGGGAATCTACAGAAAGGGGTGATCAGCTAAGAAGTGATCAGAGGAATTTAGTTTCTTTTTAGAAAGGTCTAGTCAATCCAACCTGAATCCAGGGGTTCCAGAGTCAGAGGGAGAGAATGGGAGAAGGGACGAAGAGAAGACTAAGAAATAGAACTTGAAGCGGGACGATAAGATGTATGTCTGTATTTTCTATATGTCTGGGTGTCGGTATTTTCTATATAGTTTGTAGTATAAATGTGCTACTTTTATACTACTGTGAGGGATCCTGTGCTGTAGTAACGATGTACTACAAGCGAAGGCTGTAAATGATAGGGGGAGTGGAGTGGAGGAATGGTGGAGTGGTGCTATGTACTAGGAGATGGGAAACGAAGATACATGATATATAACTATATACGTACTGATTCCGGGTCGTTAGGGACATTGCATCTTGAGTAGGAACGATTCCGGAGGCGGAATCTGGAGTGGAATTGATGGAAACGAGCGGAATTGAACGGAATTGATGATACGGGAATGGGAATGGACAGGAACAGTGTCTGATATGAAGGGGAAACGGATCCACACGATCTGGAGCCTCTACACCATCCCACCTCTACACCGTGACCGGACTTGAGGAATTCAGCCGTTGCGATACCTACATGATCTGTCAACAACCACCAATCTGTGAAGGGTCGGTATGGGATACTGACCTTCTTCTTCAGCCTTGTGAGCTAGCATAGGGCCAAAGGTGATGTCCCCGATGCACCGGATATTTTTGACTGATGTGTTGAACTGATTGTCAATGACTATGTGGCCCTTGTTGTCCACATCCACACTGATTGCTTCTAGGTTTAGCCCTTCTGTGTATGGGCGGCGGCCAATGGCAACTAGGACAACATCCACCTCCAACTGTGACTGTATCAGTACGATTGTCGATTGAAGGAGAAGAATATTACTTGCCGTTTCCTCCTTGTCACCCTTGATGGCCTCCATCTTGACAAACACCTTTCCATCCTGCTTTTCCACCGATATCACTTTGGTTTTGAGCTTAAACTTCATTCCCTGCTTTGTAAGGATTTTCTGGAACTGCTTTTTGAGTTCCCCATCAATGTCACTCAACCGCACAATACAACGAAATCTAAGGAAGGAGAATCACGAAATCTCCTCGTTGATACCAGTGCTGCCAATTGCACTGAGGAACTCTACCACAGTGACCTCTGCACCAAGGCATCCCCACATACTGCCCATCTCCAGCCCCATGATACCACCTCCGATAACAACCAGCTTCTTTGGGACTTCCTGCAAATCCAAAGCACCAGTTGAACTTACAATCTGCTGCTTGTAAATCTCGATGGCGCCCCTGGGGAAGCGTGCGACCTCAGATCCAGTGGTGATTACAATGTTCTTTGCGTCAATGTGAGTTTCGCTGCCATCAAGGAGCTGGACAGAGAGGCATGTTGGGGAGAGGGAGAGAAAAGACGCAGCGCCTTTGATGTAGTCGACTTTATTCTGTTTGAAAAGTGTCTCAATGCCTTTTGTGAGGCCAAGGATGGCTTTGGTCTTTGGCTTTGAGCATCTGTGGGAGGTTCAAGGATACGCCAGAGACTAGAAGTGGTTTGTGGTGAGACGAATGTAGTGGATGTTGAGATGCACACCATTGATGCCATGCCATTGGAGATCATGCTGCATTTGGTGGTAGATGTGGGAGTTGTTCAGCATGGCTTTTGATGGGATGCAGCTGATGTTCAGACATGTCCCCCTGAGAGAACCACATTTTTCTATGCAAGCTGTCTGTCATGTCATAATTATATTCAGCAATGGGAAAACCCAAGGAAATTGCACACTTTCAGCCCAAGCTGGGCTGCCTTGATGGCAGCTACGTATCCTCCAGGACCTACAATTCAAGGTGGTCAAGAAGTAAAACATGCATGCTTTGCGAGATTGGCCTGCCCACCTCCACCTATGACAACAGTGTCATATGGTGCAGATGACGTTGCAAGCCCCTGATAGCTTGGCAGGTAGGCATTTCGCAGCCTCCGTATTGCATGAAGTGCACTCTGCAGAGCCAGTCACTAATCCGAGACAATATATGAAGAAAGTGGACCACACCCGTTGCGATATTCTCTGCAGGGGCAACATGTGGACCATTGTGGGTGTTGGAGTGGGTTGGGCATAGGTAGGACTAGTCAGTAAAATGAAAACGAGATGTAAAATAAAAACTTACTGATGGGGTGTCAACCCACTACATTGTAGTGGGCGCCTGGTTTTTGTTCACGTTGGATTTGAGAGAGGGCAAGTCGAACGTGTCATGCACAGTTGTTGAAAATGCACATGACTAATTCTTGCTCAATTTGGAAATATGGACTTAGCAGAATTTGTCATGACATGAAAAGACCAAAAAAAACACTGAAAGCAGAATCAAGGACAGGGCCAAAACAAAAACAAAAACAAAAACAAAAACAAAGCAAACAAATCTACACTGGCCTGATCCATCCCAGGGCCTGAAGTGCTCTGCTCAAATCAGAAAGTCAGGGATTGATAGCCATCTTTTAATAGCTATCATCCCTCTCTCCAGCAGTATCACCTTCCCATCCCCCAGCATCCCCTGCCATCCCTCCCTGCCCCAATATCCCCTGCCATCCCCTCAGCTTCTCCATAACCCCAATGGCCCCTGCTACCCCATCTGCTATTTCCAGAACCTTTTTAGTTGTAAATTGTAATACCAATTTTGCTCCTAAGATTTAATTGAATTATCAATAATTACAGCCTTGTGGGAAACCTTGTCATCACTGCAGTGATGTACAACTTTTGAACTCATTAGAACCCACCCTCACCCCTCTCACCCCTCTCACCCATCCCCTCTCACCCCTCTCACCCATCCCCTCCCCATCCTTGTCCCCCTCCCTCCTCATCCTTGTCCCCCTCCCCCTCCCCATCCTTGTCCCCCTCCCCCTCCCCATCCTTGTCCCCCTCCCCCTCTCCATCCTTGTCCCCTCCCCCTCCCCATCCTTGTCCCCCTCCCCCTCCCCATCCTTGTCCCCCTCCCCCTCCCCATCCTTGTCCCCCTCCCCCTCCCCATCCTTGTCCCCCTCCCCCTCCCCATCCTTGTCCCCCTCCCCCTCCCCATCCTTGTCCCCCTCCCCCTCCCCATCCTTGTCCCCCTCCCCCTCCCCATCCTTGTCCCCCTCCCCCTCCCCATCCTTGTCCCCCTCCCCCTCCCCCTCTCATCCTTTCCCCCCCCATCCCCATCCCATCCTTTCCCCCCCCATCCCCATCCCATCCTTGTCCCCCCCTCCCCCTCTCTCCATCTTTTTTACCTCCAACACCCCTGCCCATTCCCCATCCATATCCTCCTATCCCCATCCCTCATCTCCTATCCCCATCTCCCTCCACCTCCCTCTCTCCTCTCCACCCTCCTTCCTCTCCTCCTCCATTTTCCTCCACACTCCTATCCCCATCCCCATCCTGACTCTAAATTGGAGTCCACTGGCAGGTACTTACTTATCCTATCTTAGTTATCTTATCATGTCTTATCATGTCTTAGTTGTCTTAATGGTCTTACTCATGTGAGACTAAGACCATTAAGATGAGTAAGTAGAATCCCTGTTTTACTGATACTACACCAAGGGAGTCAATTGATTTTGTTGGCCTGATGGCAGGCCCTTTTGGATGAAGCTAACATTGCACCCCATCGCAGCTGTTGAAAAGCCATCTTGAGTAACCTACACCAAGTTCAACATGATATCTTCCAGAATTTTGGTTCTGCCCGATATCCCAATACCTATGTGTCAAAAGGTGAAAGTATATTTCTGTGGTGATGGACAGGGTGCCAAACAAGCATGACTAACCAGTAAACATGTATGATATTGAGTTTCCAGAGCCTTGGCACTGCTTGGAGGATGAGCTTGAAGGACAAATGGGAGTTTTGTTCACCCAGTTGCCTGTGTAAACAATATTGGGATCAGTTGCACTAATAGTCACATCAGTTGTATCTGGCGCAGGGGAACCAGTTGCAGTGAACACAGTGGATGAAGAGGACAGTGTGATCGCCCTTGAAATAGAGGCGGTTGGTGAGGTTGTGCTGGGGGCCAGGGCAGACAGAATTACTGTCAAAGGGGGACTGAAGTTCATCATAGCATCCTGGCAGACCTTGACATATGCTGCATCAGCGAAACAGCTGAGTTGGTATATAATGATGTAGATACCTGTCAAAGCCATAGTAATCCATAGATGCATATAGACTCTTATAGACCACCCAAATTTGTAAAGCATTGTATAGATCTGGATAGAATGCCTGTCACTCTATGTAGCGGAGGACAGGCAACCTCTCCTTCTACACAGGTACTTTGGTGGTGTTACAGTCTTGCCCAGTCCTACCCACAGTCACTAGATATTTTGTACTATATAATCAACTAAGTAAATCTTGTCGACTTAATGAAATTCTTAAGTCCAGCATTTGTCTGTGTTTGGTACAGTTCATTTTCCTCCTCCATGCGCAGCTCCTCGCTCGACAATGACGATGACAGTAGCAACAGGGGTTTCGATACTAGAACTGGAGGCTATCCACCTGGGAGAGGCGCCAGTAGTGTTGCCACGGCTATGGCTAGAAGCTGGCTACCAGCCGTAGCCAAGCCGCCAAATTGGCTTGGCTTGTGACCAGCTCAGCTAGGCTACAAACCGGCTATGGCTGCAGCTACAGTATTTCCTGTAGCTGTTAGCCACGACTATTCAGCCGGCTAGCCGGTGTATCTATCACAAGTCCAGTATGTGTATTTGCTCTCAAATTAAATGATTGAAACCACAAATTAATATTATAAACTTACTGCGTGCAAAATAAATTTAAAACTGAGTTTGAAGTCTGAGATCGACTGGCTTCAAAATATGCTGACAGCTCACTTTCTTACAGCACCGGTGACGATGAGGACGAACAACACAACCCACCACCACCATCTCCCACCATCTCCCCATCTCCCACCACCTCTCACGTATCCTGCAAGAACCATGGAAATTGGACCAGCAGAAGGTGCCACAACATGACCGTGACCATGACCAATGCCCATGTCGCCACCACCCACATGGCATGGCAACAACCCAACAACCAGGCAACAACAGTGGAGAGTTAGGTTGGGAGGGTGGTGCACCCACCTAACGGCCCAGGTACATGCCAAACATACATTCCCATTGACATCTGCTAACCACCCAGATCATGACCACAACCACGTCAACGCCAACCCAGTGGCTGATGGCAGGCAACAACGAGGGTGATGAGGAGGATGGATGGGGTGAGAACAGCAGGGGCAGGGAGTCTCTCCCCTCTCCCTGTTGCAAGCCCCCTCCCCCTCCAAGCCATCACACCTTGCGAATGAGCATGGACTGCATCAATTGATGCATGGATGACGTTCGTGAGGTATCTGGCAAGGAATACCTGGACGACAACACGTCTATTCACCTCGCAAATGGCGGTACCATGTCAATTGACATGGACATGGCCTTTGCGAGGTTGATGGTGTGGTGACTGTCCCCCCCTGATGATTGAGCAGCACATAGTCGGCTTGAGCTGTGGCTAGTTGGCTTGAGCTGCAGCTAGCAGCTTAAGCTGGCTTGAGCCGCAGCTGTAGCCGTAGCCGCAGCTTGCATAGCTGGCTGACCAGCTAGCCAAGCCGTGGCAACACTAGGTGCTGGTACCGGCACCACCACTCAACCTACCATGGGCAATAAAGTAAAAGGTAAACAACTTCGCTTTCCCCTTCTTTTTTTGTGGGCTTTCAGCGTGATGTAGGCCAAATGGAGAAGATGGCTGGCAAGGTAATGGATGATTTGGGAATGATGGAGAGGGGACAGGAAAGGAAGGTATGTCATATTATCTTTTCTTTTGGCAGCTTGTTTGTCGTTTATGTGCATACTATCATTCTCCCTAGCCAGCAGCACAAGCAGGCCAGACACATGGCAACAGTGACAAAAATGGATAGGACAACAAAGAACCACCCGACACCCACCAATGTGCCCAGGCAAACCAGCACACATGGTTGACAATTGTACTGCCTATACCATGGCCCACAGACGAGCCGCTTGCCAAAGGTTACCTATAAGGCTATAACACCCTGACCTATACCCGGGTATACCCCCAAAGAGAACAGTCTGCTGGTGTAGCAAGGCCAACGCTTCCCAGCAACATGGGGCATGCACATTTTAGTTTTTACTTACAAATGTTGTTTCACTGTGCTGGCCAACCAACAACGCTGTGCATCCAAATGCCTGCCAGCCCACACTGGCTCAATCTAGCGCAGTGCAATGACCAAGACAGGCCCCAACAATGAAGAATGATGGTGCAAGTTGACGATGTAGAGATCTATATCTCTGTGAGCACGTATTCTTCTGTTTTCCTTCATCTCTCTTCCTTCTGCATTCCCCTCCAGAAAAAGCTGATCCTGGTCCTGCATTTCTGGTGCACAACCAGGTTTCTCATAGGCCTAAAATTGGAAGCTATGGCCTATAGCTTCCAATTTTAGGCCTATGAGAAACCTGGTTGTGCACCAGAAATGCAGGACCAGGATCAGCTTTTTCTGACCAGCTGAGTTCAGGCAACACTAAGTACACTCCCTTTTATAGATACTATACAGTACCTATAGTGTTTTGTGTACATACATACAAACAAGCTGAGTTTTGGGTTTTCACCCCAACGACAAGGACTTGCACACCCTGAATCCATATCTACAAAGGCCACATTCACTACAACAAGGGTTGCACTGGGCATGGGTGGTTCACCCATGCTACTGTGAGTTTTTTTTTACATTCATATAATATGACTACTGGCACATCCCACTGCCCTGGCCAGCCAGCACCAAGGAGGCAAATGATGGGATCACTGTAACCACAAGGACAAGAATGGGGATGAGGGATCACAAAGATGACAGGAACGACGAAGATGGTGAACACAACGGGACAGGAATAGCATGGGACAACCATGGTGAGGACTAGTGAACTGCAGGGGTACAGCGACCCAGCGGGTTTTTAGTCACAGGTTGCCACGGGTAGCCAAATCTGGACCCGGCCGAAACCCGTACCCACGGCACGGGTCACGCGGGTTCATCGTGTTAAGGTCACGATCATGTGACATCCAGTTAGCTGTCAACCAGCAATGTTGTACAATGGAGAATGGCAACAACGATGGACAGCGATGGGACGCGGGGAGAAGGGCAGCGGGGGAGTGGTGCATCCATCCTCCATTGCAGTAGGTAAGCATTTTTTTTGGTTTTTTTGTCTTAGCTACTAATTACACCAACGACGACCAGTAACAACATAAACACTGCGAGGATGACAGGTGGCGAGGATAATGGCGGCCACCATCACTATGACAGGCAACCCACGGACCCCCAAATAGGACGATGACGATGGCAATAACATCAACCACGGCAACCGCATCGACGACGGCAACAACATCAACAACAGCCACCACAACCATGACCAGCACCACCACGACCACGACCCCAATCACAACCACGAGCACGACCCATGACAAAGGCCACAGCCATCCCACCACAAATACACCTCACGGATGCGCACTACGAGGTAACCGGGAGGATGGTGGTGTGCCCAACACCACCCGGACACAACTGCAGACCTGCGGATTAACCCCTGCAACCCACCACCAACGTACCTCGCGGATGCGCACCGCCACGTCAATTGACGTTGGCGCTGCAACCGCGAGGTAACTGGGAGAATGGTAGTGTGCCACCACCCGGACACCACTGAAGACCCACAGATGAAACCCCCACAAACCCATACCCGTGGCCACGGGTATGGGTAATGATGGGTACGGGCACGGGTCACGGAAAAAAACCTGCGGTAGACCTGTGCCATTCACTAGTGAGGACAACAGACAGAGATGACAATGATGACAAAGGACAATGATGACGATGGTGGCGGAGATCAACCAGATGGAAATGATGACAGGAGAGTCTTTTTATTAATTATTATATACTAACTACTGGTGCACTGCCACCCTTGCCCTCACCCTCACGTAAGCCAGTGGCGAGGAGGCAGATGACGGGACAGCAATGGTGGTGTGGCACATAACCCCAGGAAGAATGGCAATGGCCCAACACCGACCCTGACAACAACCCCCTGCATCCACATCAACCCGAGGTTGGCATCCACGACACCACTGCAAGCCTGCAAGTGATGGCATTTTTTAACAACCTACTAACTATGCAATACCGCTGGGCCATGCATCTCACGGTGAGTTCATTTTTTTCATTTTTCAGTTTAAGTACTGACTACTGTGATGTTGGCATTGTGATGTTCACCCAGCCCCACTTCTGCCCTCAACTCCCAGATGACAGACAGTGACCACACTGGAGCTTTGAGAAAGCCAGGGCCACCCAGGTGGCCACTGACACCATGTTTTGCATGACTAGAATGGCAACATGAGTGCCTCCCCACACTGTTGTGGTCATGTAGGTTGTTTAGCCTAGATCAATATAATGATTTTTGCTTTTCTTTCATATAATGATGAAAATATTGGAATATAAAATATAAAATAAGTGCTCTGGCTGCATTCTGGATGCAGTTACATAGTACTATACAGATAGGTGACAGGCATATACAGGTCTATAAAGGTGAGACAGTGGACTGCATAGACTTGCATAGATGTTGCATGGCACTATATAGATTTAGACATACAAAGAAGTAGTCTATGACTCTATGACTCTATGGATGTCTGCACAGCACGTGGCAGACCTGTATCATTGACAGCTGTTTTGCTGATGTGTATTGGACAGACATTCATTTAGTGAGCTGTCACCATGGGTAAAGCAGAAATGTTGATGGAAGAAACCAGTGAAGTAACCACAACGTATGGAACACAACAAAGGACAATGACAAATTTCAATGCTGAAAAAGAACTGAAACCACTCACCATCAAGCACAACCTGTGCAGGAATTGACGGATCAGTTGCTACAGCACAATCCAGGCAAGCCTGCTCAGCCTTGCCTGCTGCTTGTGTGCAGGCACAGGTGGTCACATGTTCTGCACAAGACTGCTGGTGTTGGTTAGCTCCAATGGACAAATTGTGGAGGGTTTGGAATGCAGGAAAGGGAGGAAATCAAAAAAGAGAGCAAGATACCGACAGCAACAAGGTTCCATACAGGTGCACAGGTCACATTACATTGGGGGGGGTTGAGCCTGGGATTTGATGCAGTATCAGGTGGCACGCAGGATGGAGAACTGGGAGAAGGGATGCTACACCAGTATAGATGAGTTTTTGGACATCACTGAAGACGAGAATGGTTTAGAATGAATACCTTGAGTTTCTATAACAACCGTCAAGAAGACTGCAAGGAGGGTGGGCATCTTGATCAAGGGGGTAGTGTTGCTCTTCAGAGTAGAGTTCTAGTTGAGGGCCAACACAATACTAGTGCATGACAGGGGTACACCCGTGACCTTCTGGGGCTGTACCCGTACCCGTACCCATCACAGGTACGTACCCAAGGCCCAGGGGTACGGGTATCTACAGGGGTATGCAGGGGTAAGGGTATACCCTTGATATTTGGTCATTTTTGCTGATTATTCGATTTTTATTAAATCTTGTACATGTCGGATCGCTTTGATATAAAGGAAGGAGTTGTAGAGAACTCTCCTGAGAAGCTCTGGAACATTTTTGGTAATTTTATGAGACCTTGTTCCCATGTTATTCATCAAAAACCAGCAAATACCACCAAAATCAGCCAAAATAGCTTGTTTTTGAGGAAAATATATTGTATGATGTTACTGGGCATGGGTGTAGTGTGTTATCAACCCTTTATTAATACCTTACCAATGCAATACCATTGCCCAAACCACCAGAAGTATCCAGTTTCCTGTCATGCACTAAAGAAAATACCTTTTTTCATGATTTTTGGCATGTTTCTGATTTTTAGTGACTCAGATACCCCTCAGTTGGTTCTGATGTGAACCGAAAAGTTGTTCGAAAGGTTCTTTGAAGTGCTCTGAATTTTACTTTATGATTTTAGCAAGCCTGAGTGTTGAGATATCCATTAAAAACCATCAAAAAACCGAAAAAACCACTGTTTTTGGGCCCAAAAAAATGTTTCAAGGGCTCAGGCACATACCCCCATGGGTACGGCACGGGTATCACGGGTCAGGGACCCTGCACTCGTACCCGTACCCGTGCTGTACCCGCACTCTTTACCCCCAAGGGTATCAGGTACCCCTGTCATGCATTACACAATACTAGTGAACAGGCAGTTTAAAAGCCTGATGCTGCTGAACTCTCAATGTGAGGCAATTTGAGTAAGGGCAAATATGAACGCTGAATTGGCCCGAACCAACAGACACTGAGTCAGTCCTGGTCTAACGCTATCTGCTCTTTAGATGAGGGTAACATCTGTAACAGTTTTATTTGAAGAACATACCTTTTTTGTAAAAGCAGGCAAAAGGCCTGCCTGTACCTTCCATTTGAGCAAATGACCATATAATGGACGGCAAGAGACAACAAGCATAACAGCAAATCCGACTTACCTGTAAGCGTTGGCCATAGTATGGGGTGGAAGCAAATCCGGTGCCCCTAAGTAATGTTGCTACGGCTCGGTCCCAAACTGTTAGCCAATTGAGCCAAGCTGATTAGCTGAGCTGAGCCGTTGCTACGGCTAACGGTTAAACCTCAGCTTAGCTGTGGCTAGCCATTTTGAGCCGTTACAAATTTTCCAAATTAGGAAATATAATGATTTCAAGGTTTCTGGAGTGTTTGCTGGCTCACAACTGGTTTTCTGGCATTGCCAAAGGCTCAAAATGTCACCAGATGACTGCTGTGCTAATGAAGAATAGATTTTGGTGTAAAATACAATAATACTGGATAATTATTGCATCTACATAGTCTCAATTACCTTGACGAACGACCATGTTGTATCATAACTTGTAACAGTCACCATTTGATACTGAAGAGATGAAATATTGAGCTGTTAAATCTGACTTATAGAAAGAAGCTCATGTTGTCAATGCTTCAGGTGTTACTGAGATGTAAGAGAGTTTGTAAGAGAAGCCATGTGAAGACACTCTTGGCTTGGGTTCGTTCTGTTGACCCAAACATCCAGTTGGGCTGGATCCAGGCACTCAATGTGGTTTGTTGTAGCAAATAAGAGGCAGCAAAATTACGTCCCCTAATTTTTACTTTTATTTTATTTTAATTTATTTGGGGGGTCAACATACCTGACTTCAGCAGCAGTGACACCATTGAGGCTGTTTAAGAGTCCACTCAGACTTAGCCTTGAACTGTCAGTAGTTTTAGAGTCCCATTGGTGGACATAATGTCACGACTGACGGAGCACGTAAATGTATAGCCATGTGAGAAAGTGACTTGCCTGATTGAAACATATCCCATTAATGTTATCAAATTATTCTCACTTATGCAGTACTTATGCTAGGATTTGGCTTCAAGAAAGGCTGATGACATAGATATCAAGACCGAGTTTGCCAGCTAAGGAATCGATGAGTGATAGTTTGCTGCTATCTTTAAACCCTCCAACCATCAAAGAGTTCCAAAGGGGATCCATCATTGAGTGGAGGTTGTACATGGCAAGGGCTAAATTGTTGTCTCCAATGTCATGTCAATAGCCTTGGAGCATGCAAGAGAACCATAAGATGCTGAAAGAAATCAGAATAAATATTGCTATTTGAGAAATATAACTGCTCTCACTGAGATTGTTGACCACCATCATGATTACATCCTCAACTCTGAACATTTGCACCAGGCCAAAATTTGTTTGACAAAATCATGTTCCACCACAAAGGAGAGAATGGTCCTGGCAGATGGGAGAGTAGGCTAGTCCAATCGAAATTAGACATCATTTTTTGCAATGCATGGTTTGACTAACCCACCTTGAAAGAACAGATAGTCCAGGGCAAATGTCCAATATATTCTGCTGATGCCCTCAACTGATGTAGAGACTCGATGTCCCCCTGAGTCTGTATCGTCGATATATCACAAATCCAGATGAACCCGATGCCTCCAAATGACTTGCATTCCAACCCAATGTAACCCAACATGATGTGACCTGATGTGACCTGACATATGCCGCTTTGTCACAGCCACTTTCGGACCAAATCCGGCAGCCTCATAAGCCCCGGAGTTCTAATTATAGGAGACAGATCTCATCAGACTTGATTCCCAACTTCAGACTTGCCTTATATACACATCCCCTTGTCCTTTCGGAGATATGTAGGACATTTTACATCTTTTCCTTGGATATTCATTTTCCCTTCCATTTTCCTGTCTCTGTCACATTGCAACCCCCCCTTTTCTCATCCCCATTCCAACTTTGCTTTGTAGTTTTCTATTGGCAGAAATAGACATGACTGAAAGTAGACTACCCACTCATGTACTATAAAAACGGTCCCCAACGACTGTACAAAAAAGAGATACCCTTAGTCCCCATTTCCTTACAGTCAGAATCATGTTTTAGTCCCTTCAAATGCTCGTCTTCATAGACCCTTAGATTTTTATGGTTCACTTCATCATCTTTATCATTGTTCCATTATTTGTTCATCATTTCTGACCCAACCCAACCTGACCCGCCATACCTGACATTGTCGGCATCGTCAGGTTCATTATTATTTATCCGTTTTCAGTCCATTCATCACCGGGTTCTTCATTTAGTTGTTTGTTTTGTCCATTTTCTTAGTTTATATGGCGGCTTTACATTCCTATCCTTTTACCACTATCCCTGACACTGATCATCCACTGTCACTTTCATGCTGACACCCTTAGGTTAGGATCTTATGTTCTGAAGCCACCCCAAACCCACATCTACACCGAGTTGTCTGAAGGGAGAATGTGAGCATGTTGCTACATACAGGCTGACACGAAATCACCAAGTGCAACATGCAAATCATTGCAAGTATTATGAGAGAGACTGTGGGTAGAAGATGCTGAGACACCCTCAGTACACAGGGGGATAGGAAAAGGCGATGACATGTGAAAATTTTGTGGGTGCCCAGCACTATGAAAGGATGTGAAATATGGACCAGAAAATAAGATAATGAAGGCTGAAGACCAGGAGACGCAGAGACAACAGGGATAAGACTTATGCAGTGCTCAGCACTGGCAAAGATGGTAGAAAGTGATGGGAACAAGTCTTTGCTGATGCTCGGCACTGGCAAAGATGGTTGAGGAGAACACAAGGCTTCACATCTTACAGTCACATGATTGAGTTACTGTTGAGCACCGTTCTAAGTCTTTTCTCTTCATCTCCCCTTGATTGAATCATAAGGAGATTCTTGTCTCTCCTCTACCCTTGATTGAATCATAGGGAGATGTTCCTTCCTGGTTGTGTTATCTGCCGATGCCAACACTGAGGTTCCTATCTGCCATTTTGCTATGGCTGGCATCATCTTCCCCCTACTCTTTGCTTCCCCGGCTCTGGGTATGTTGACTTATCCCCCTCTTTGCAATGGGTTGTCCATGCTTATCATCTTATTTGTATCTTGCACCAGGATCTACCTGTTTGACACAAGGAACAGATCAAGACCACACCCTCGATACATGTGTCTGCATGCTGTTTCACTTAGCACCATATTTTTTTAAACTCCACATCATTTTCCCTTTGCCACTACTGAGATGTTCATATTTTTTCTATTGTACTTTTACCAATAATTTGTATTTCATGTGTATTTCATACATCCACCATCAAACCCACCTGGTTACATCTGCATCTTCAACTTATTCACCACATTGTACAGGAGAAATGTAATTGTTAGTAGCATTCATGGCAGGACAATAGTCATACAGCATGCACACAAGTTTAGTGTTTTAAAGTCCAGTCTGGTCTGGTTTTTTGCCCAAATTTGGGTAAACCAGAACCTGAACTGGTTAACAGATCACACAATTTCACAAAAACCTTAACCGGACCCATAGGGACCAGTTAAATATTCATTTTTGGGGGGACCAGACTGGTCCTAACCAGTCTCAACTGGGACCATGCATGCAACTGGTCAGAACTGAAGTAAATATATCAACTACCAACTAATGTATTAAATTTTAATAAATAAAATGGGGCGTTGGCGGCCCCAGCATGTTCAAGTTGGTAGTTGGCAGCCACGATTATGGGCACATCGGTGATCGCGTTGGGCACACAGGTAGGTGCAGATGCATTGGCTGCTCTGTTGGGTGTGTGGGTGGTTGTGGATGCATTGGCATGTTGGCGGCCCTGTTGCTGGTGTTGTGGAGGGGTGCCCAACACAGCCATCCTCCGAGTCCCAGTTACCCTGCAGTTGCAGCACCGACATCAATTGACATGGCAGTGTACATCCATGAGGTATGTTGGGGGTTGGTTGTGGGATGGCCATGGCCATGGTCATGGTCATGGTCATGGTTGTCATTGTCGTTGTGGTCGTTGTGGTCATGGTTGTGATGGTCATTGTCATCATTGTGGTGGTGATGGTGGTGGTGGTGGTGGTGGTGGTGATGTTCATGGTCACTATTGTTGATGTTGTTGTCACCGTCATCCCATTTGGAGGGCTGTGGGTGTCATTGTTGTTGTCGGGGTGGTGGTGGTGGCTGTCGTTGTCATCCTCATCCTTGCCACCTGTCATCCTCGTCAGGTGCTTGTGTTGTTTGTGTTGGTACTGCTGTTGTCATCATTTGTGTAATTAGTAGCTGAGAAAACAAAACAAAAAAAAACAAAAAAAGAATTACTTACCTTCTGCAGCAGGGATGGGTGCACCCTGCTGCCTTTTCTCATATTGCGTTCCCTCGTGACGCCACCATTTTGCTGCCGTCATCATCGTTTGCCACCATCGTGGTCATTTGCTGAACTTGTAGTGAGGTTAAGTTGTGTAAGCTTCGTCCACATCGGGAAACCACAACCAGCAACCTCCCAAAAGTGGCCCAACTGCAACTGGTGGTCTGGTTTTTTGCGGTTGGGTCTGGTCCAGTTCCAGTTTTTTTCCAGTCCTATGGACTGGACTTTAAAACACTACACAAGTTGCAATATGTCTTGATTGAGATTGGTTACACCCTTGGAAATGTAGTTCAGCTATCCTGTCTGGAGGTCCATTAAATTGAAATTCACGTCAGTCATCATATATTCGACTGAACTCTGCATAACTCTTTAGACCAATATGCCTCCTCGACATGGAGCCAAAAGGTGCTAGACAACTGCCTTTGCAAATGGCATGCTTCAAACATCCTTCCAAATTCAAGGTAGATATTTCACTTTTAAACCCACTCATATATGGTGCTGACATTCTCATACATATCCAGTACCTCAACCATCCACTCCAACTCCTGAACTGATCCATTGAGACAAAGGAAAGGGCAAGGCCATTGAAGTAGATATCAACAATCCCTTTAGTCCAGGCTTTCTATCAAGACCTACCATCCCAGCCATTACACCAATTCGACAGGTGGGGCCTGTGATATTGGACCGTGCTTGGCAAAAGGTTCTTTCTGCAAAAGCTAATGACCCAAACAATGCAGCAGCAGCTGTTGATATTCTATTTACACCATCTCATTGCTCATGCCATCATCATCAACAAAGAAAGATGCCTGTTGCAGCTTCTTCTCACACCCAACTTATCCCCTCCTGGCAGCCCAATCATACATTCGACAAGTCACATTCCAATTACCATCGAGTTCTCCCAGTGATGATCCCTTCACCTCACTTTCACCTCCACAAGCCTCGACTTCACAGCACCCTTCACTCCTACTCTTTGACCTAGCAACTACTACATTCACAACCCCACCAATGTTGCCAGTGTTAATGTCCAGCTCTAAGTCTAGTGGGTCAGCATCCAACCATAACCCACAGCCATTTGCAGCAAATCCTGCAACTTGTTCATTGCAAACAAATGATCCTGCAGGCAACAAGTCTTGTCATGTTGCATCGGACGTGTGGACTTTCTTCGAAAAGATGGGAAACCAGTATAGTTGCATGTTCTGTGGGTATGTGTTTCCACATCCTAGTTATTATATGATGCTGAACAACTTATATAGAAATATCCATGCAATGAATCCAAGCTATAAGATTATCAAATTTAGTGTGAAGACATCCACCGGAACTATTCGCCGTCACTTGATAGAGGAACACATGAATGTTTGGGTGTCTGGTTGTGACAAGTTGGGCATCAATATAAAGGCAAAGAGTGGCCAGGCTGCCCTGGATGGATATCGAAATGGTAAAGGGCAATCAATGGGACAGAGGCCGTAAGAATGGACGTCGTACTCAAGGGAAGCTTTCATTGACACATTGAGTTCATTGTTGGTGTTGATCAGGTATATTTTTCAATTATTTTATGTTCCTGTATTGATGAGATATCATTATTATTTTAGTCAATCAATGTTGTCGAATCACCGCATCTGCATGCAATTTCCTCATGTTTCGAGAAGAACTTCAGGAGTTGGATATTCCTGGCAGGACTATGATCCATAAACACATTGAAGAGACACTTGAAGAACATTTAGATCAACTAAGTAAAGACATGCAAGTTAGAGCAGCTGCTACCTGCATTTTGACTATTCTTGTTAATGAAGGAACAGCACTCATTAGGGAAGATTTCATTCACAATGGATATGTCACAGGGGACAGATGAGGATTTTTTGTGATCAAATAATATGCAGATATCTAGTCACATTTTGAAACTATTTGCATTGTTATCTCACTTGTGAAAATATTGCAGAAAATAATATTATCTAAAAGTGGTATTCACATAGAAAATAGTGCATACAGAAATTACAATTATTTAGGCCTTTATTGTTTTCATTATTGTGAACATGTATTCAGGAAAGAAAAAATGATTCAAATATTTAGGATTTCTAGACCAATATCTATGGCTTTTATTGTGAGTGATCTCCAGATAATTGGGACCTGGCTTATGCCTGAATTATCTCAAGACCAAATATCTTGAAGATCTGCCTGACAATAAGATCCATAAATATTCAGCCAGAAATCCTAAATATTTGGGTCATTTTCTTTTTTCTGAATACATGTACACAATGATGAAAACAATAAAGGCCTAAAAAATTGTATTTTCTGTCTGTACTATTTCTGTATGAATACCGCATTTAGATAACATTATTTTCTACAATATTTTCACAAGCAAAATAACAATGCAAATAGTTTTAAAATGTAACTGGATATTTGTGCATTATTTGATCACAAAAAATCTTTGTCAGTCTCCTGTGTGTGGTCTGATCCAAATCATTCTCCTTTCATGGCTATCATGGCTCATTGGATCCAATCACATACTGAAGAAACCCCCAGTGGCCATCAACACATTCTCAGATTACGTTCCGACTTGGTGGGATTTCATCATGTTCCTGGGTGATATGATGGTGAGCATCTCGCCCATGTATTCATATATGTTACTGATTGGCTTAAGATTACTCACAAGGTATTCAATATTCAAAGTTTCTTCAAATTCTCATTGACCCTCATCCTCTCAGATTGGATGGATTACCCTTGACAATGCCTCAAACAATGATACATTCATGGCCATATTAGAGCATGAAATTTGGCAACAGAAAATTAAATTCGACAAAATTGAGTGTCAAATTAGGTAGGTGACATGATATTGTTGCTGCACCATAAGTACTAATGCTCTTTACCTCCAGATGTTTCCCTCACATCGTCAACCTTGCCTACAAGGCTGTGCTAGCGGCAATCACTAATCTTGACTATGTGGCTGAAACTGCTGATGACTTTTACCCTGCAAACTTCTTGGAAGGGATTGACTGAGATCCAATTGCAACTGTCTGCTGTCTCATTCATCTTCTCTGTGCTGACAGTATTTTTCATCCTTGTTTGAGAGATTAGAGCAGAAGGAACTTCAGCTTCTGCATGACATGGAAGTGAGGTGGTCTTCAACATTACTCATGATTGAACGAGCCATTGATCTTCAAGAGGTATTTTTTATTTTGTATTTTCGTGGCCAATATTTGATGTGGTTATCTAGGTTCTTGACACCTTCCTTGAAAGCCGGGAATTTTCTGAACTGCACAAGTTCCAGCTCCGTGATTCCAACTGGAACACTCTTCGAAAATTTCAATCTATTCTCCAGGTGAGTGTGTTTGATTGTTCCTTTTCAATATAATGTATTATCATTGTCGGATTCCACATGCCTTCCAACAAATGTTATCACATGAGAAGACTCCGACACTATGTCATGCCGTACCTGCATTTGAAGTGATGCTCAACATCTGGAAAGTACATCAAGAGCAGAATCCAGAAACTTCTGAAATCATCCAGAAGGGGATCTACAAACTTGAATTATATAGTAGCCAAACAGACATGGTCCCTGCTTACACACTGGTCATGAGTCTGTATCTAACTAATTTTTTGCTTTTGCTGACAGTTTTTTTCCAGTTCTGGATCCATCCATCAAATTGACATCGCTTGAGGAGTACATGCCAGAGCAAGTTGATTGGGCCAAAGATTTATTTATTAATGCCATATGTACCAATAATATTTCCGCTTTTATCACCTGAATTACTCTATCTTACATAGCTTTGCCCATATGACCCTACTACTGGAACTGAGGACCCTGTAGTAAATGCAGAACCACTTGCAGTCCTGCCACATCCCACAGGACTCCCACTGCAAGAGACATCCTCAGCCTCAGCTGTATTCAAGGTCACTCAGTTGTGCGATGGGCAATAGAAGTCGAGGCCACAGCTTACCTTTGTGATACACAGCCAACAACAAAGAGTCTGATATACTGGCAGGTATGTGAGGCTGATGACAGATGTATCCATTTCATGCTAAATATAGTTGGACAAGAAAAATCAACTTCGCTATCCGAGAATTCTTTCTCTCACCATGGACATTTTATGTCACTCTTAAAAGAGTGGAGTGAGCTGGCGACTAACTTCACATGGCGCAATGGTTGGCTGGCTATTGATGAAACCACTTTACCTTTATTTCAGAAGCCAGGCCTTTATGGTGAGGCTTGGTTTGACAAATCTTCATGGTACTCAATGAATGGCCAATTCATCATGCTTCTCCACAATCTTCACTTTGTCGACTACTCCAGTCATACTGGCAGTGCTCATGATTCTTATGCCTTCCAGGGCACTTGCATCTCATCCAACCATGAGATATTACTTTCTGAAGGTGAATGGATGTGGGCTGATTCCGCATACCCAGTCTGACACTGGTATGTCCCACCATTCAAGAAGCCAATCAACAGTGAGCTCTCTCAGAATCAGAAATGGTTCAACCTCCATTTGTCAGTGGTGCAAGTACACATGGAACACACAATTGGTCTCCTCAAAGGCCGATTCCAATCACTATGTGAACTTCAGATACAGATCGATTCTCACAAGCTCCACAAATGGGCAATTCTATGGGTCCAATGCTGCTTCATTCTGCACAATCTGATTATAAAATTCGAGGACAATGATTCCAATCTCGATGGGGAGAACCAATACACTTTCGGAGGTACCCATGGTGATAACAATCATGCCAATTCCCATGATGAATATTTCTATGACAATCCCACTTGGAGTCCTGAGGAGGATGAAGAGGCTGTGGATGACCAGAATGTCATGGAGGACATTGATGGTGGGCCTGTTCCTGCAATCGCTTGAGAATGTGCTCTGTTTCATGAACATTTACTTAGTCTGCTTCTTTCCCAATGTTATACCTCTTCTACGTAAAAAGCTTCTCCTGCCCCTGCCCATGTAAACTTTTCACTGTTCTAAGCCATCACCATTGCCTCTTTCTGTTTTATGTCATCTTGTACTCGCTTTGGTTGTACTTCCCTGAATGATATTTTTGTCACAGATTTGCATATATTGAGTGAAAAGGAAGAAGAAAAAAAACAGGCAATAGTAATGTACACATTGCCTAGTTATGTCTATATCCACTCACATCCACTTTGTATGGCACACCTGCAACATCACCAGATTGTGAGTCAACTTCAGCGTCAGCCATCCTCTGAACATCCAGACTGTGATCCGAGTATTGGCCTTGCATCAATGGGAAACCCAGGACTGGTGTGGGGAGTTGCAGAGGTGGTATTCCAATTGGTTCATCTCCCTGAGGTTGGTTTTTCCACCGGTGGAGCTCACACTGGAATCGGGTGGAACGACTGGATAAGGCTGAACTGAACTGACTACTACATCCGGAATGCTACTAACTAGGACCAACTGTGGGAGCCTGGTCACGTGATGACTCAGGCACAACCACTCCAAGTGCCCCTCCTCCACATGGCGACACCCTTGTCACCATACTGCTACAAAAAAGATCACAAAACAAACAAAATCTAACCAAAAACTCTAAAGCCATGACTCCCAGTCCCTCAGAATGCCTCGAGTCAAGGCTGGGGCCTTATATCGTGAAGCGGGAAGTCGTCCTCGCGCAGGAAGCGGTAGATGACCAAGCTATACAAGACTCTCCTTCCAAACTCATACTCTTCAAATGCCTCCCTTGCAAGGGCTAGGGCTTACAACACAAGATCCAAAATCCCTCGAATCGTCCTAGCAAGTGACGTGGCACAGGTGAAAGTTCTGGTGGTCAATAGGGTAACGGTGTTGATGGAAATCGGGTAAACGTGGGACATTGTAAAGTAGTGGTGATTCATAGGTGCATGGCGCTCAGATATCCAAAAATTGTCATAAGGGGTTGGAAACGGGATGGAACGCGACAAGGCATAGTGAAAAAGGAAACATATGGGGGCTAGCACCGATGCGCAAAGTGGTCATTGTGGTGATTTGTTTGGGTCCGTGGGGGTGCATGTCGCTGTTGGGGTCGATAGCGGGGTGGTATGCGACCAAACGAGGGCGTGTGGGGGGCTGGAGTGACTTGTTTGGGTTCCTACAGGGTCTAGGGCAGTTGCCATGGTCGAGAACGAGGCTGCGGGGAGCTGAACGAGGGCTCCCGGGGCCAGTTGCATTGGCAGGATGGGGCCGCACAGTGGTGACGTAGCACAGTCGTTGGGTTGCCAAGAAGGGCGGGGTGGGCTCGTTTGGGGTGACGACAGTGAACGGGGGGCCTCTAGGGAGTCAGACGAGGGTTTGGGGCTCAAACGAATGCCCCTTGGGCTGGGGTACACAAAAGAACGGGGGTCCAACGGGGAAGACTTGGAGGATCCATGGTGTGACCAAAAATGGCGGTGAGGGTTCGTTTGGCACAATGGAGGGGAACGGGGGGTCCTGGCTGGTGGAACAAATGTGCGGGGAGTTGAATGGGTCTGTGTATGGGTGGGGGTGACAAGAAACGGGGGGTCCAACCGTGGTGACGTGGCAGATCCATGGGGTGACCAAACGGTGCGGGGCGGTTCGTTTGAGACGACGAGGCGCGACGGGGGGTTCTGGCAGATGAGCCAAGGGTGTGGGGAGTCGAACGTGTGCATTTTGGGTCCGGGGTGCATGAAAAAAATGGGGTCCGCACGGCGGCGCTGCGATTTTTGTTGGGTTGTCCAAAACTCGCAGTGGTGGGCTATGTGGGATCCTGATGGGGAACGCGGGGCTCTGGAATGTCAAACAAAGTTGCAGGGGGTCGTCTGGACATGGTTGGGTCTAAGGAAAGTGGAAATTCGGGGGGTCAAAAAAAGTGACGTGGCCTGCCACTTGGGTGCTGAGAAGGGTCGCGGGCATGTTTTTTGGGTCAATGCAGGGCAACGCAGGGCCCTATTGGGTTGAACATGTGCACCGTGGGGTAATTTGAGTGTTGTACGGCTGTGAGTGAAGGGAAAATGCGCGGTTGTGCAGCAGTGGGTGGTGAGGCCAAAAAAAGGTCGTCTCGCAAAAAAGTCGTAAGGAGTAGGAACCCGAGAGAAAAAAAGAGAGGTGTGGGTCGAAGAACACTCTCATCACCACGTTGGAGAGGTCCCGAGGGACCTCTCTGGGAGCTCACACTGGAATCAGGTGGAACGACTGGATAAGGCTGAACTGAACTGACTACTACATCCGGAACGCTACTAACTAGGACCAACCGTGGGAGCCTGGTCACGTGATGACTCAGGCACAACCACTCCACCGGAGTTCCTCATATTGGATATACATCAACATAATGCATTCTTGATGGGCTTCATGACTGTGCTGTGCATCTAACTCCATTTTTTTGTTTCTCTAGATTGAGCACCTTGAGTGAATACTGTAGTCACAGACCTTTGGCCTTGTATCTCTCCAACTTGAGCTCTGTCTCCTTCATCTTGCACTCATGATCACGCTCCTTCCCCTGATCAATCATATCTGTAGCAGCCATGAACATCATGTCAAGGTTGCCACTTTGAGTCTGCCAATTCTCATCAGCCTGAGAACGTCAGGCAACACCACCTGCACATAATGGGCCATGTGGTGGTGCAGAGCCACCATAGCCTCGAAGATATGTGCATGGTTGAATGTGTTGTGGAGCTGAAGAGCTGGCAGGAGTGGCTTCACATGGAGGAGTGATGGCTGGTGATCCACTCATCAGTGGTGTGATAGGAGATGGAATAGGAGATGGCAATGATGATTGAGGAGATGTATGATGACTCTCCTAGTGCTACGGTGTGACGGCGAGTTCTTTTGTAGACACGGAATGGGAATCTATGGAAAGGGTGATCAGCTAAGAAGTGATCAGAGGAGTAAAGTGTTTCTATGTAGTCTAGTCAATCCAACCCGAATCCGGGGTTCTGGATCAGAGGGGAAGTGAAGGGAGTGGAGTACGAAGACTAATATGGAGACAATACGAAGCGAGGACTAAAAGTGTAGAACTGAAGGGGAGTGATAACCTGTAATATGATGGGATGTAATATGATATGGTTGTAGTATAAGGGTACATCTTTTATACTACTGGGAGTGATCCTGTGCTGTAGTAACTATGTACTACAAGCGAAGGCTGTAACTGATAGGAGTGGAGTGGAGTGGAGGAATGCTATGTACTAGGAGACGGGAAATGTAGATACATGATATATGACTATATACGTAGTGATTCCGGGTCGTTAGAGACATCGCATCTTGAGTATGAACGATTCTGGAGGGGGATCCGGAGTGGAATCGACGGAGAGGACCGGAATCAGGCAGAATCGACAATACATGAATGGGAATGGATGGGGACGATGTGGGATATGAAGAGGATTCGGGTCCAGACGGCCCGGAGCCTCTACAACGGAAGTTCAGTTCAGTCCAGTTCAGACCCATTTTGGCTTAACCCTGAACTGAACCCGGAGTTCAGTTCAGGATTTCACGTGAACTGAACCTGAACCGCCCTGAACCGTTCGGATTTTTTTTTCAGGGCCTGAACCAGGTTCATGAACGGTTCAGACACTCAATTTTAGTCTTATCACGCATTTTATTTAAAAAAATTACAATATATTATTGTAGCTGTTCATCTATCTAGGGAACTCATTATCTTCTGGTAAATATTTACATTTGTGTGTATCCACGGGTATCACCTTGTGTTGGTGAGGCACACACCCCCTTTAACCTCACGAACATAGCCCCGATGTCAATTGATGCTGGGCTGCATGGTCGCGAGGTGTTCACTGGGGTGGGGACCTGGTCCCTGCTGCTGCTGGTGACCCCGTGGCTCCTGCTGCTCCCCTCGCCTCCGTTTGAGCCGTCGTTGCCATTGCCATGGACGACGGCGTGCATGTTCGCATAGTTGGGGCATCAGCGTTTGCGTGGGCGTGCCTGTGCCACCCCCGGTGCTGTTGATGCCGCTGCTGCTGCTGCTGCTGCTGGTGTTGTCGCCGGGCTGGTGTTGTTGGCTGGTGCCGGCCCTGGTGCCATTGCCACTGCTGTTGATGCTGCTGTTGCTGGTGTTGTGCTGCTGCTGCCAGTGCTGCTGCTGGTGCTGGTGATGTGCTGGTGCTGGCCATGCTTCGTGAAGTAGTTAGTAACATAGAAATAAAAAAGTACACTTACGTTTTTAGTGTTGGTGCTGGTGCGTTGCTGGTGCTGGTGTTGGCGCTGGTGATGGTGATGGTGCTGGTGCTGCCATGGGCATGGGCAAGGGCGAGGGTGTGGGCGTGGGCATGGGCGTCGTTGGGCTGGTGTGTAGAGTACTATTAGCTGACTTCATTATTAATAAATACACTTATGATTGGCAGTGGGGTTGGGTGCACCAACCCCGCTGTAAAGGCGAGGTCGGGGTGGCTGCGGAATAATAATCCTAAGCCTGTGGGGTCAGCGTAGAAGTGACTAGGAATAGTCTAACAAGCTTCAGTAAGATAATAGGATATAAAAGGTATGAAGCCGCCGAGTAAACTACTGAAATCTATCGAGACCGATCGAAGCTGACGAAGCCAACGATGTCGGGTACGGCGGGTCGGGTGTCGGGTGACGAGGGACGTAGAGATAAAGGTGGTAGAACGACGGGGAGGGCGTCGAGGAATCCGACGAGCAATGTGTGCGATGGATTTTACTGAGAGACTAATTCTCAGAGAGAGGAAATGGGGGAACTGGTTTCTTATTTAGAGACGGCGCTTGGGCACCATTTTTATACTACAAAGTTCTGTACCTAGATTCGGACAAGAGTCCTCGGCCAATGAGAGGAAACAAAGGAGAATAAAAATGGGGAAGTAGGAAGAGCGTTGCGAGGCGACGATGACAGGGAAAATGGGTGGAAGATATAAAAACCGTAAAAGATGCAAAATACTTTACTATATCCCCATAAGGGAAACGCTAGGCGTGAATAAGGCAAGTCCGATGTTGGGATCCCAGTCCGATGAGATCTATCTTTGATATTTGAAGTTCCGCGAGTTTAGGAGATAGACCGACCAGGTACGTGAGCAGCCGTGCTAGTTGGTATGCATCGGGTTGCATCGGGTTGTGTCGGGTTCGAACGTAGATTGCTAGAGACGTCGGGTTCGAGCGGATTCGCTAGATATCGATGTTACGGCCTCAGAGGGTTGAGGACCCTCTACATCTCCTTGGGTCTTCTAATAGAGACCATCCGTGGTCGAGAATATGGGGTCTCCGAATGCGGGTCGCGAATGTGGCCAATCACGTGAGCGGCCAAACAACGGCAAAGTAAAAAAAATAAAAATTTTCTCGTTGTTGATCCGACCTTTCCTCTACACCATCACACGTTCACAATGTCCCAAGTCTACAACAACTTCCTCGCCTTCGTCGAAAGCATCGAACCCGATGTCCGGGCAGACTACGAAGAGGCCGTCAACGCGGTCACCGTGTTTCATAGCGACGACCTCGTAACGATGGTGGACGGCAACGAGGGGATGGCCCAACAATGGTTAAGCGGCCGCAAGAAGGCGCTGGTGAGTTTCCTTATTGACTACGCGTGTCCTAAGATAGCTCATGTCGTCCCGCCAGCGTGCTTATAATGGAATCGTCGCGGAACTCCGAGCTGGTGGTACGAGGCCAGTAATGCCACCGTTATGGGCCGACCGCCAATCGTACGCCAACGATGTCGAAGAGTGGCTGAAAGAAGCGGCGGACCGGGAGAGGCAGGAACAGGAAGAAGCCAGACGGCAGGCGGATGAAGAAGCGGCTACGCGGGAAGAGGAGGCCAGACGGATGGCAGAGGCAAATGCACGAGCGGAGGCGGAGAAAAGGCGAAAGGCGGCAGAGGAAAGGCGGGAGTGGCTTAGAATAGAACAACACGAGCAGCACTGGAATCAAGAAGCGGACCGGGTTGAAAGGGATGAAGCCGCGTATCGGTGGTGGCTCAGCGAAGAACGGCGAGCTGAAGCAAACGCATCGGTCGCGGGTGAACCAAGGACTGAGTCGATTCCGGAGGGCGAAGCCGCAGTTGAGCCAGAGGAAGGCCCCGTCGACCCGGCACCAGAGACACTGGCCGATGTAGAAGACGTAGATACGCCAGGCGTAGAGACCGGAGACCTGGCTGGTACGACGGTGAGTTCCTGTGTCGGTTCCTTTGTTCTTTAGTCACTGATCCTGGTAATAGTTCACCGGGCCGTTTCCCCTACAACCCTGCACCAACTGTGTCAAGGCGCAAGAGGCGTGTCGAGGTGTCACGGGCTACGTGTGCGAACGATGCCGGAGGCTGAAGAAGAGATGTACTAACGCTACACACCGGACGGGCGGGGGTCGGCGCAAGGTGGATACCGGAAAGGGCAAAGAGGTCGCGGTCGGCACGAGGAAGCCGTTGTCGTTCACGACAAAGCCCATCCGCAGTAGGCCTGCCCGGGCCTCAACGAGCAAATCGCGGGTCGAGGAGGTGGAGTCGGTCGAGGACGATGATGAAGACGAGGAGGAGTCGGAGGAAGAGCGGCCGACGAAAAGGCTTAGGACGGCCTCGGCAGTGAACCCGTTCGTTTTGACGATGGAGAATTACGAGCAAGTGTCGGCGCGGCTAGCGGTCCTTACGGAGGAGCTGGGAGCCCTGGGCACCAACGTCAACCGTCACCTTGTCCACTTCGGTCAAGAGTTCCAGCGGCTTCGCGTCAATCTCGAACGGTCGACCTCAAGGTTGGCGATGTTGAAGCGGGATTACGAGACCGGCCGCCTGTAAAATATATATATAAAAATAACGAGCCCATTGTATATATAAAAAAAATATATAGTGTACATAAAAGACGTGTCAGCTTGTTCACCCAGCTAAGGAAAGCCGATCGGCTCCCGAAGACATAGGACTATTCGCATCATTCGTCATATCGTTAGAAAACTAAGAGGAACTAAATAAAATGGGGGTATAACGTGGACAGAATATAAATGAAATGCTTAATCGTCGTCGGGTGAGGAGTCTATAGAGGGCGGGTACGTCGGATCATCAAGATCGTTTGAATCGGTATCGTCGGCATCGGGGTATTGTAAGAAGTCGTCCAACGGTATCGATATTTTTGAGCGGGCGTGGTAGGGTACGACTCGGAAAGCGGCAAATCGAGATTTAGAAACCGCACCGTCGAGTTCGGCGAGTATGTAGGATCCGCCTTCTGTTTTCCTGACGACAACCATGGGTCCAAAGTACCGCGGTTTTGCTTTACGATCGAGAGACATTTCGATACGTGAATTTCGGACGAGAACGAGGTTACCGGGTTCGAAGTCGTCAACTTTGATCGTGTTGGCGTATTTCTGCTTGAATTGCCGGGCGGACGCGAGCCGAGATTTGGTAAGCTTTTCTTTGACCCGATCGAGGTCGGCTTCTCGTTTACGAAGTTGTTGGGCGCGGATGACTATGAGGTCAGTCATAGACATCGTATCTTGCATCGGAACCATGTACGTAGCTTTGGCAAAATCGAATGGAAAAAGCGGTTCTACTCCGTGTGCGATGTAGTAGGACGAGTATCCGAGGCTTTTGTGTGTCGTGACCCGTTCGGCCCAAAATACGGAGTGGGTTACGGTGTGCCATTTCTTTTCATCTCCGTCACAACTTTTCATAATGGCCTCCCGGACATCTAGGTGGCGACGCTCAACGGGTCCGTTCGCTTGTGAGTTATAGGGCGAAATGCGGATGTGGCGGATACCGTAGCGGGAGGCGAGATAGTCGAGCGCTTCTACGAACGGCTTGCCGTTGTCGGTGACGATTTCTTCGAGAGCGCCCCAACGGCATAAGATGTCTTCGAACAAGAACGAGCCGATGGTGGAGCCGGTCTCGCGGCGTAACATGCGGAACTCAGGGTAGGCGGACAGGGAGCAACGGGCTTGGACGATGTATCGATAGCCGCCGGATTGTGGCATAAACATTGTGTCGACATACGCTTTACGAAATAGTGAGGCTGGTGTAGCGACGGTGGGCGGAATGTGATGATAACGCATTTGCCGTACTTGGCACTGATGGCAAGACTGGACGTACCACTTAACGTCGTGGTCGAGGTGCGGCCACCAGAAACGATCGAGTAGCTGAGCGCGGACGGAGAATATACCTTTGTGGCCAAGAGAGTCGTGAGCGTCTTTGAGTAACTGAAGCCGGTGGTCGGGCGGTATGACAAGTTTGTGTTTTCCGTGACGGTCTTTGCGCCAAAGCTTGTTATCGGTGACGAAGAATTCAAGGGCGTATCATAAGAACAGACGGTATTCTTCGTCCGTGAAGTTCGCGGGTCGGGTTAGATCTCGTAACCAGATCTCGACGAGGGCAAGACGAGCGTCGGCCGCGCGGGCTTTATCGGATCGCGGTATGTCAGAAACGGCTTCCTGATTTGTGTAGACGAGGACGGCGGGTAATTCTTGGAGTCGGTCGGCTGTGGCACGGCAGCGGCCGCATACGGCAATCGGCTTAGACGGTATGGGGACGGGTCGGTAGTTGACGACTTCCATAAAGAAACTGTAGGAGTGGTCGAGCCAATCGTCGGAATCGTTGATCTCCTCGGGGTCTTCTGCAGCGCGGGGACATCGGGAGAGTCCGTCGGGTGCACCGTGTGCGGAAGTGGGTACGTGAACGAGTCTAAAGTCAAATAAGAGCACGCCGGCTATCCATCGGTTGATCGTTGCATTGGGCTGAATGTCGGGGTTGTTGAGCATCCCTTTTATGTACTTCGCGTCGACTTCAACGGTGAGGTTGCGGACGCCGATAATGAAAATCTGATAGGCACGGAGGGCCCTGAAGAGACCGTAAAGCTCGAGCTTGGACTGAGAGTATCGGGCTTCGCGTTCGTTCCACGATATTGAACCAAAACGATTCGGATAGCGCTTTCCGTCGGCGCGGATTTGCATAAGAACGAAGCCGACTCCAAGAACGGATGAATCGACGGCGAGAATCACTTCCCATTCACGCGTGTAGTCGATAGCACGCAGCGCTGGCGATGTAATGACGGCGTTTTTGAGGTAGTCGACGGCGGTCTCTTCTTCTTCACCAAATTCGAAGGGTATACCTTTGCAGGTAAGACGGACGAGGGGTTGGGAGTGGAGCGAGAAGTCCTTGATAAAAATACACAAGACGCCGCAGATACCGAGAAAGGCGCGAACTTCGGTGAGGTTGGTCGGCAGTGGCCAATCGCGAATCTTCTGTACTTTGGAGTCGTCGGCTACTCTTCCTTCGTATGTGCATCGGTGGCCAACAACGATGACTGAGGGTCGACACAACTCGAGTTTTTTGCCATTGAAGGTACCACCGACATAGCGGAAACGCTGGATGACGCGGTTGACACCTTGGAAGTGTTCCCAAATGAAACGTCGGATTGCCGGGTTCTCGGGTATAGTCTCGTAGGTACCGTCGGGTTGCTCATAGCGGGTTGGAGGCCCTTTGACGGGAATATCGTCCATATACGGAACGGCAAGATGAGGGATTTCGTCACGGAGGATGTACGTGGAGTCACCGTGTAGGATCTGCGGGGAATTTGTGTATCCCATAGCAATCTGCGTAAGTCGAAGCGTTCCGAGTGGAGACTGAAAGGTCATATAGTCCCGAGACGAGGGGTGGACGAGGCATTGGTCGAAAGAGACGAAGAGGTCAAAGGAAGCGTAACAAGAGTGGCCACCAAAGGCCTCGGCCAAGTGCTCGGTCATGGGCGGTACGGCGGGATCGCGGATAGTGACGGCGTTAAGCGGCTGTAGATCGTGGACGATTCGAAGAGACTTCCCATCCTTTTTCAAAACGCAGAACCAGCGGGAGCGGTATGACGAATTCGAGGGTTCATAGGTACCGGCGTTAATTTTGTCTTTGATGATGCCGATGACTTCGTTAAGGATGCCGGGTGGGATTGGGATATTGCGATGGACCCACGGGTCGTGCGGTACGGTGGGAATGTGGATCGGCGGGAAGTAGTCCGTATTGAACTGGCCTTTCTCGGATTCGTTCCAGGCGAAGGCGGCTTCTTGCGTTTTGATGATATGGTGGCCGAGTTTTTCTTCCTCAGGCCAAAGGAATCCATCCGGGTTCATCGGCATCGCGTTGTGTCGTTCCTGGGTATAGCGGGTGCCGGGTGTAAAGTCGGGCGGGTGAGTCGGGAGCGTGGGTAAATCGGCTAGCGGGTCGCCGGTGATCTCACATATGATACGGTATTCGTCGGGGAGAGTGGTAGAAATTGGGCAGATATGATCGGCTACCTTCTTATACTTTTTCTTGGTAACGACTCCTTTTAGGTCCCTGGTAGGGGGGGTGGTATACGAGATATAAGTAGCATGTTCAGTAGAGGCTTTGTTACAAATATTCGAAGAAGAAATATGTGACGCAGGAGCGGAGATGGAACAAGACGAAGGAAGGGTATCGGTAGTACGTAGCTAATTTTGTACATCGGTCAACAATGAAATGTACTGGGCAGCAGTCTGAGGCTGAGACGAAGAGAAATCTAAATCGATAGAAAAACATAAGTCCTCTTCTAGGGGAAACGGCAAAAGGGAAGCATAGTTCGTGGTATAGGTGTGGTCGCTTTCGAGTGGCGGCTTCTCATCTCCCGGTGCGTCCTTTCCGAGAGGTATCTCCGGGTCCTCGACTTCTAAAAATCCGGCTTTCTGGTGTCGGACCGCTCTCGTCGGTTCTTTTGGTTGTGCTCGATGGTGGGCAAGGTGACGACGGCGCTGGTGTTTGGATCCGTGATCGTGACTTGTTGTTCTCCATTTTTATAATCCTTCGTAAGGGCCTCGGAAAGCGTGAAGAACGGGCGGCCGATGAGGATTTCGTAGGGGGCGTCGTCGACGACTTGGACTTGGAGGAAAAGATCAACGTCGCCAAAAGTGAATTTTAGGTTGGCGATTCGGCCGAGGGTGTCGTTGTCGCTTTTATTTGCCGACTGCATCCGCATCTTCATATTTTGGAGGCCGTAACCAAGTTTCTCCCAAATATCGCGTCGCATGCCGATGATCATGGAACCGTTGTCGAGGATGCACTCGAATACGAATTTTCCATTGATGAGCGGGTAGACCGCACGGAGAGGGACTGAGTCGCGGCCGACGACGAGCGGGACGTTTTCCTGACAGTGTTGACAAGCGCGAGTGGGGATTTCGGGTGCGTGAAAATGGAAGACCTCGACGTTGTTACTCTCGGCGGTGACCTTTTTCGACGTAGTGAGGTCCTTCATGTGACGGCGGGCATCGGACGACATGGCTAAAAGTTCTCGCTGCGAAATGCAGACTTGAGAATCGAGCGCACGGTCGATGACGGATTTGGCGATACCGGGATCTTCGATGGGGGCTTGGTAGCGGTATTGGGGGTGCGATGCGGGAAGGTTCTGGGGAGTGCGCGGTACAAGGGCGGTCGGCTCGGTCGGCCGCGTGTTCGAAGGGGGGACTATGGTGATCAGCTGCTCGTTGATAGGTCTGGCCGTTTTCTCGGCGGGTTTCGCGGCGGGGACAGACGTGGAAGTGGCGGGCAGATTGGGAAACGTTTCTCTAGACTTGCCTTTCGCCTTCGATGGGATCTCTACACCGTCGAATCTAACCCGTTTACGAAGCCGCTGCACTTCGGCTTCCAGAACCTTAATCTGTTCGTTGTCGTTGTCGATGTCGGACGTCGTGGACTGAAAGATGTCGGCGTACTCGGTAGTGGCCTCTGGTTCGTAGGTGGGTACTTCGACGGCGGAGACGAAGTTAGCTTTGACATGAGGCGGCGGGTCGCGTTGGAACGGTTCTGTGGGGTTGCGGGCAGGGGGAGCGCGGTTACCGGGGTTCTGTGCGTGCTATGCGTCGAAGCATTCCCTCATATTTTTGCCGACGATAGCCTTTGGAAGATACATTCCGTTAGGCAACACGATGCGGCCGTGCTCGTTCTTGCGGCATATCCCGTCTCGAGTGTACTGCTCGCAAATAGGACAATCGCGTATACGATGGAATGGGTCGTCACAAAAGAGGCAGTTGAAATTGGTGAAACCCTGTCCCGCGGTGGTCGGCTCGGCCCTATTTGCACACGGCTTTGGGGGGTTGTTGCGTTCGGTGAGGGCTTGTGTGAGGACGGCGAGTTGTTGCGAAACGAGACGAAATAGGTCAGATACGTTGGGTTCGACCGGTTCCGCTTTAGGAATGACCGGGTCATAGCGAGCGGGTGGCGGGTAGCGGGTGGCGGGTTCTATTGGAGTCGAGTACCGGATGGCGGCAGGCAACGTTGACGATAGACGAGAGACGGTGGACGGTTCGGCCGCGGTTCCGGCCAGCAGGAAGTGGGCGCAATTGTGGAAGTCCTGGAAGTCGTAAGGGTCGCTATGGAAATGGTTCGGCTTTTGGTACTGCAGATGGGTTTTGATGTCCTTTTTAAGCTCGACATGGAAGCCGTTCTCGTACGCGATGTTGCGTTCTCGGGGAGAGATCCGACCCTTGTCTAGAAGAAACCCTGAGATCCGGATGAATTCGCGGTAATATTTGCCAAGTTCGGCGCGGGTACGGATACCGTAAGCGGTTTGGGTGTGCGTAAGACGGTCGAGATCCGCCATAGTGTACCGGTGATCGTCTTCCGTGCCCAGGTATAGCACGAGTACGCTCCTTTTGAATGCGGCATAATCGACGCCGGTCGGACTAGGTAAACTTGCCCAAAGCTCGTAGTCGCTAAGCGACGCGTAGCGCAGACTATGCTTAATGCGTCCTGCGTCGTCGAGAGCGGCATCGGCAGCAAGTATCTCGACTTCTTCGAAGAAGCGGTTTAAATTGAGCGGGTTCCCGTCGAAGGTCGGGGCCGTGGAGTGACGGCGAGCGGGCATTTGTCGTGGAGTAACATGGGGAGCGGTAACGTGGGGAGCGGTCGAGGATCCAGAGGTCGAAGTCATTGTGAGTGGAAGGAGCTGAGATGTCGATGAAGCGGTTGTCGGGTGTACGATGAGTGGGTCGGGTAACGTGGGCGATGACGGTGTGGACGAAGATGAAGACGGGGACAATGACAATGACGGAGTTTTCGATGTCGAGAGCGAAGACGGAGACGATGACGATGACAGAGTTTTCGATGTCGAGAGCGAAGACGTGGACGGGGGTTCTAGCGAGGTCGAAGTCGGGGACGTAGGCGATGCGGGTGTCGAACTGAGATCGGATGAGTTGGGTGTAATGGTAATTATCGGTATATCGACCGATTCGAGACTGTCGGATGAAAGATATAGGGGGGTGTTTGACCCTGAGACGAGCGGGAGATTGTTATGTCGAGCGAGGTGGTCGGGTACTAGCTGGAAGAAGTCGTCGTCGATTGTCGGGTCGAAGGCGGCTAAAGAGAGTTCTTGTTGAAGAGTTCTTCGAGGAAGATCTCGAAGATGACGGTCAGAGGGAGGGATACGGGAAGAGGAAGCTATGGTGGTGCTAGACTATTCCTCGCGGTGGGCTCCAGATGTAAAGGCGAGGTCGGGGTGGCTGCGGAATAATAATCCTAAGCCTGTGGGGTCAGCGTAGAAGTGACTAGGAATAGTCTAACAAGCTTCAGTAAGATAATAGGATATAAAAGGTATGAAGCCGCCAAGTAAACTACTGAAATCTATCGAGACCGATCGAAGCCGACGAAGCCGACGATGTCAGGTACGGCGGGTCGGGTGACGGGTGACGAGGGACGTAGAGATAAAGGCGGTAGAACGACGGGGAGGGCGTCAAGGAATCCGACGAGCAATGTGTGCGATGGATTTTACTGAGAGACTAATTCTCAGAGAGAGGAAATGGGGGAACTGGTTTCTTATTTAGAGACGGCGCTTGGGCACCGTTTTTATACTACAAAGTTCTGTACCTAGATTCGGACGAGAGTCCTCGGCCGATGAGAGGAAACAAAGGAGAATAAAAATGGGGAAGTAGGAAGAGCGTTGCGAGGCGACGATGACAGGGAAAATGGGTGGAAGATATAAAAACCGTAAAAGATGCAAAATACTTTACTATATCCCCATAAGGGAGACGCTAGGCGTGAATAAGGCAAGTCCGATGTCGGGATCCCAGTCCGATGAGATCTATCTTTGATATTTGAAGTTCCGCGAGTTTAGGAGATAGACCAACCAGGTACGTGAGCGGCCGTGCTAGTCGGTATGCATCGGGTTGCATCAGGTTGCGTCGGGTTCGAACGTAGATTGCTAGAGACGTCGGGTTCGAGCGGATTCGCTAGATATCGATGTTACGGCCTCAGAGGGTCGAGGACCCTCTACACCGCCGCTCTCTTTCTCTCGTTTGGGGGTGGTTCGTTGATGGCGACATGCCGATATGGTGGTGGTGGTGGTGTTGGTGGTGGTGCCGCCGCTGCTGTCACCTCCGATGTTGCTGGTGCTTGCATTGCGCGTCGTCGTCATCATCATCATTGTGGTAGCTGCTGACTTTGCGGTGGCTTGTAGAAGTACCTACAAATGGATTAGCGACTCGAAAAGATATGATTATAAAAGTACAAACTTACCTATTTGCCTCGAACGGTTGCATTCAAGGCTTTTCATGGTGGTTGTCGGTGGCTGAGAATAAAGTTCAGTGCCTAAAACGGAAATTTGCCAAATCGGCATGTGAGCACAACTTTCGTTTGGAGGGAAAAACACATACCTGCGGACATCGGTTCAGCAGTTCTGAACTGCTTGTGAACCGTTTAGACAACCCGGGGGTTGCCTGAACCCCGAACCGGACCCGGGGTTCAGTTCAGCCCAAGGTGCTGGACTGAACCGAACTTCCGGTTCGGTTCGGAGTTCGAACCAGGTTCGGTTTGGTTCTGAACCGAACTTTGGCAGCACTAGACTCTCCAGCAAGTAGGATGAAGGGCCAGAGGATGATGGCACATGGTAAGGTGAATAACGTGGTGATGGTGTAGGGTGATGAGAATCAGTCTGGCCTGGTGTCATATTCATGCAACTCCGATGAACTCTGGCCATCTCCACTCTGGACTTTTCCATTTCATTTCATTCCTATCTTATCTTCTTTTGTACTCCTATCTGTCTCCTCCCTTTTGTTTACTTGTCACTGTATGTAGCAACCTTTTGTCCCTTTTATCTTTCTCCAAACTCTGGTACTCCTGCCAGAGTTTCTATTATCTTTTCATCACCAAGGACATAACAATTAGTTTACTAGTATATACTAGAACTACTATGTCCTGTATCTTTGTTCTGAAAATCAACTAGAGTACCCTCTGTCTTCTTCACTCTCAAACTTAAGGCTTTGCCTTAAGCTCACTATCTCCATCTTTAGTCTGGACCTCTGGACGAACTCCACTCCACTTCGTGCCTACTCAGTATGACTTAAGGAAGTAGTTAACCTACTTCAAGAGTTTGCACCTCTGATCCTCTGACAAACTCTGCTCCATCTGGAGTTGTCTGCATGACTCTAACAGTATTTTCAGAACAGCCCTTGAGTCGTACTTCTTGATCAGTGCTACTAATCCATGTTTCATTTATGGATGACCAAAGACTATAAGCCTTGTGCTTTTAGCTTGTAGCAACTCCGCACCCTTCCACTGGATCTCTGTTTGTCCATCACAGTTTTCCTTCCATTCATTACCTCATGAAACACTTCATGACTTCATCCTTTCATTTTCTATTCACTATTTGTTACCTTTCCTTTTTACTCCGAAATCTCTTTATTCTGACTCCTTAATTAAGTCCTCCACATTTGTTTTGTCCTTCAGAGATTCCTCCAATGCTCCTATTACTCCATTCCCCATTTCCGACCCTTCTCCTCATCTCCCTCCTTCTGGTAGTCTTGCCACTTACAATCCCTGCTATGATCCTTCACGACACCATTGGTCTGGAGTATCTCCTTATTCTCCGATCATTTCATTTCTGGTGGACTCAGGAGTTGCCTCCTCACCTCCAGACCCATTTTCCACTCTTCTGTCTCTCTTACAACCCTCACGAAAAAAAACATCATTTGCTATGAAGCCATTGTGAAGTGGCTGCCACATTCATCCACCTTACTGTTGGGAAATTCTGTTGGATTCATTCCATTTCTGCAGATCTGGATACAGCAATTGTCTCACCATTATGACACTCCATTTAGTGTAGGTCAGATTTGCACCATCTTCCATTCTTCCATATACGCCCGTCTCCTGTTGCAACTCTGGTACTCCGTACCAACTCCGGCGCCATCTGGCACAATTCTGGTGCTTTTGAGCACAACTCTGTCCCTTCAGTCTGGTCTCCACTCCTCTCCAGTTTTTTGGAGATCTGTTCAAGGACGAAAGTCCTTACTCCATTCCCCTTCCAGGACCCTCTGCAAAACCTCCAGCATCTCCAGCATCTCTGGTTTACTTTTCCACCATCTGACTGCCTACTGGCTGTCACGCTCACTTGCCAGAGTTCCTTTCCTGTTTTAATTTTGTTCTCCAATTTTTTTCTGGGTAAGCTTGGAGCTATGCCCAATCTCTTGCTTGACACTGGGACATCTACACCAAAGGGGAGATGGCAACTATGCCACAGCCAATCCTTATGGTTTCCACCCTGTTTCCAGGCCGGAACAATTGGCTTCATCTCTCAGAACTAATTCCTTCGAAAAAGTTGTCCACAGTCCCAGATTTACCTTAGATCCATTCCAACATAATCTCCGGGCTCCTGGATGATTCCATCACTTCCAGACATAATTCCTGTCTTGCCTCCGACCCAAATCCTTGCTGGTCAATTGACAATTTTATGTCTCTGGGATGTTCCCGGACTTTCCTCCTGCTTAGCAATTGAAACTGGGTCCGTGGACCTGTGTGTTCTTCCCCCTCTCACATATTTTCTCCTTCCTCCCATTCCATCTCCTCCTCCTCCAGCTCGAAGTCCTCGGATACCCAGGTTAGTTCCCGGAGTTCATACATCCTTCATCTCCTGGTGAAATTATGTCAGAGCTGCTCCACTTGGTGAGCAGCTTACCAGTGGACTTCTCCATGGGCTCCGCTCCGCGATACTTCAATCCGGACTTCTCTTCTTCCTTCCTCCTTTTCCTTGCTTCCACTTCTTCCTTGCTTTTTCTTCCACCCTTCTCCATTCCTCTTCCACTTTCTTTCTTTCTGTCTTCCTCCATCCTTCCTTTTACTTCCTCCATCCCTGTTCTGCTTTCTTCCAGCTTTTTCCACCCTTCTCCATTCCGGTTCCAGTTCCTTCCTTCCTTCTCCTCCTTCCTTCTCCGCCCTTCCTCCTTCCTTCCTCCGTGCCTCCTCCACTTGCCTTGCCCTTGACTGGGCATACTCACATTCCATTTCCTTGATGTGGTCAGCAATGTCTTGGGAGGATGGCGTATTTTTGTGGAGATGTTCCTGCATCTAGGAGTTGCTCACTGGAACCCCATTTCTGACTCCGGTCTGAATCTCCCTTTGTTCCTAAAGCGTCTCATGGGTTCGACGCTAAGGGGGAGATACTGTCATATTCATGCAACTCCGATGAACTCTGGCCATCTCCACTCCAGACTTTTCCATTTCATTCCTATCTTATCTTCTTTTGCACTCCTATCTGTCTCCTCCATTTTGTTTACTTGTCACTGTATGTAGCAACCTTTTGTCCCTTTTATCTTTCTCCAAACTCTGGTACTCCTGCTGGAGTTCCTATTATCTTTTCATCACCAAGGACATAACAATTAGTTTACTAGTATATACTAGAACTACTATGTCCTGTATCTTTGTTCTGAAAATCAACTAGAGTACCCTCTGTCTTCTTCACTCTCAAACTTAAGGCTTTGCCTTAAGCTCACTATCTCCATCTTTAGTCTGGACCTCCAGATGAACTCTGCTCCGCTTCGTGCTTACTCAGTATGGCTTAAGGAAGTAGTCAACCTACTTCAAGAGTTTGCACCTCCAATCCTCTGATGAACTCCGCTCCATCTGGAGTTGTCTGCATGACTCTAACACCTGGTGACGAATGCTGGGATGAGTTGTGGGAGGATCCAAGTGGTCCTGACAAATCAACAAATGATGAGGGCAGTGCAGGAGTTTGGCCTGGCGATGAACACTGGGACAAGGGATGGGACCATCCCAATGGTCCAGACAGTTGGATGGGCAACACAGGAGGAGGTAGTTGATTTGTCTGAGGCTGAGATGATGTATATCCTTGTAAATTGAACTTGGAAGCTGGTGGTATTGAGTGTGGATTGGGTGGCCCTAGCATGTCATTCTCATCCTCCTGACCCTCGTGTTCAGTCTCATGTAAGGCAACATCACCATGCCTTCCAATATTTGGAAAAAGGAAGTCTTGCACCTCAGTTTGAAGATCTTGACCCATGTGTGAAGAGACAACATGTGGGTTGAAACTGGGGATTGATCTCCAATAGCCATGGAGTCAAGAAAAATATGGAAAGTCAGAATGAACTTTTGCTGAGAAATAAACTTGATTCAATTCTACTGCTGCTCCTGAATACACACTGGTGAGGTTCTGGTGCTCAGGTGTGGTTGTTAGCTGCTCCCATGTCAAGCCAGAGCCACTAAGGCCCAGTTGCACACATTTTTCACAATATTTCTTCTTTAGGCTTAATTATCACATTAGTGCAAGACAAAGAATCATGAGAAGAATAAAACATACATAGTAATGCGATCTGCAATCAACTTCATAAATTTTCCTAGGTTTTCCAGATAATGGTTCTTGTACTCAGGATTTTGATCATTTCCAAAAATGTGGGCAGCAATCATAGCATGGTATGCAGATTTTGGAGTCTTTCCAACATCTTTCCAACATCCCTCAGCTCTAGCATCTTGGGTTGAATCTGAGAAGAGCATATGTTGCTCTGTTGGATGTTCATCAAGCCAGTCAATAAGTTGGTCAGTTTGAGCAGTATCATGTGTATCAGACCAGGCAACCTTGAAGGTGTTGACCTGGGTCTGCCTCTGCTTTCCCTTGGGAGGCATGGACAGAGAGACATTATGGATAGTATCAATCGGATGGTGTTTTCTTGCCATCTTTGGCGGATTAAGTTTTGGCTGTTTATTCAGACTCAGATGGGTGTCAGACCGCTGTCAGGGTACCTGACCAAGCATCCCACAGCAGATTCTGAAGACGCCTATAATATAGATAAGTATAATAAATATGAATCGGCCGACACTGTAGAGGAGAACTTGAAATGAGATTTGGGAGGGGTTGAATTTCACATGGACCCTTGATCATGGCTCGGCTTGTCGGCATAACGTTTTAGAAATTATGTTTAGGACACGGATTTGTATGGCATGACAAAAGCACTTTTATTAGTCTCGGAACCAGCCGTTCTTACTGGTCGGATTCCGAATCGGACTGTCAAAAACAGTGAACTCGACGTGGGGTAGAACATATCTGACAGTGTACTAGTGTACTTCGATGGTATTTTTTCTCGTGTCGCTATCACGTGCCAGATACCTACACCCACTCGACCGAATGTCACCAGACGTTCTACAGCATACTGCAAGTGTTTTTGACACTCCGCTCGGTTTCATCCGTCTCGCTGTATAGAACGACTTTAATTAATTTGCGCGATCAAATTCGCGCGATCGCGCGAATTGGTTTCACAAGGTACACGGACTTTTTTTTTTGGCATTGCTGTTATATTTACTGGCCTCATGGAGGCTGCTTCATATTCCACAAAGCTTGCTGAAATGTAGCTAATAGTTGACTAAAACACTCCAAGTATACAGGTAGAAGATAAATTAATGTAGTAGTCTCCCAAGTAAATATAACAGCAATGCCAAAAAAAAAAGTCCGTGTACCTTGTGAAACCAATTCACGCGATCGCGCGAATTTGATCGCGCAAATTAATTAAAGTGCTTTTGTCACGCCATATGCCCAAGTGTACCTTACGCGCAAATAATAAAAGTGGAACGGGAACCTCATAGATTTGGATTTGCACCCAGTCTGAACCGCAATAATATGCTCACAGTCGCCAGTGTGGGCATGCGCCGTCCTGCCGCCGCCCTTCTCTCGCTCTGCATTATTGTCCTCTTCCTCTATTCAACCCATCGTTTCCTCTCCACCTCCCCTCCACCTCCACACCCTCTCGAGCACCCTCCACGACATCTGCATGTCCTTCTCCCAATCAACAGACGTGCAGCAGAGGAGTCGTCATATTTCTGCAAAACACTCCTCTCGACCCTCGTTCATGGGTACGAGCCAACAGTTATCAATTGGAATCTGGAAGGCGATGCTAGCTTCATGCATAGGATGAAAGTATTGGGTACGCTATTCTCATCCAATTGGCTGTGGAACACACAATGCTGACTGCCAGGGGTAAGGTGTGTATGAATACTTGACAAACCTCACCACCGTTGACGACCCAGAATCTGAACTCGTATTTATGATGGACGCCCTCGATGTCTGGCTTCAGCTGTCTCCTGCCATACTCATCCGTCGCTTCGAGGAACTAGGTACCAGAGGTGTCGTGACTGGTGCCGTCAGGGCGTGTTGGCCTAACGAACTGGACAGCGTGAGTCCATAGTCAATATCTCGACGTCTTGACAATTTGATAATCATCATTATATAGCCAGCGTGTATGGATGTCCCGGAATCTCCTTTCCCCAAAGGCGTCTACGGTCCGGTCGATGAGGGACCGGAAAGAAGTGCAATGCCGCAGTAAGCTTTCGTTCGTTTGGAACACTATGAGCACGAAATGAATCATAATCCCCAGCACGAGACCAAGATGGGTGAACAGTGGCACTGTGATCGGTTCGGTGGCAGCCATGCGAGACCTGTACACGGATCTTGCGTTTACATTTCAACATGAAAGGAAAGATGCTATTACTGACCAAGGTGATCTTTCTCTTCTTTCTGTTTTTCGGTACCCATTCTCAAACTCTACAGGTGTCTTCAATGATTTCCTCGCCGCTCGACGCCTATCTCTGGATTATTGGTCCCGCCTCTTCTGGGCAACGTCTTTCGCCGACGCAACTACTACAGCCCACTTCATAAACACACCACATCACATCGATCCTGTCATCCCACACGCCATGTACCCACCTCTGCTTCACCAGGCACAGACTGGCGAGATACCTGTAGCGATCCATTTCGACGATCACAGACTCAAGGGACTGAGGGACGAGTGGTGGGGTAGCTTGTGGTGGAACCAGCTGCAAGGCAGAGAACCCAGGTTTAGGGAATTGGTTTTGAGTAGATTGGAACAGGCAAAGGTCAGGTTTGCTGGAGGAGAACAAAAGGCGTGGGGAGACATTTGTTCCCGGTCAACCCTCGGTGACTAAATGATATCTTGCTGATTTTGTATTTATCTCTGTATACCATACCATGACTGCTAATTCACTCCCCATCCCGGAACAACCTCCTACCTGGGTTTCCGTTCGTCCAAGATCTTTACTTCCTATTGTGGAGCCTCCGTCGCAACCCTTGGCCTTCCCCGACCTTCCTTCACCACGCCGTAAACCAGCTTTCGACGCCCCCTACGCCTTGACAAGTCATCTTGTCCCCTCAGCGCATCCTCGGACTTATCCACATATCTCACTCCCCCAAAGCCTTCAAGTAGCTAATCGCAATGTACAAAACAGCAAAAAGATGCAGAGGAAAGAGCTGGCGGTTAAAAATTGCGCAATTCTTCTAGAGGAGGAAGACATGCAAGGGGAGAATTCGGCTCTGACGAGCACTACGGGGCTGGACGGCCAACTGGAAGGAAGTAGGAAAGTTTTATGGAACTGCGTAAATCGCTATGCGAAACTTAGGGACACCCGGGCCAGTGGGATAGACGTCGACCATGATTCGGACTGGGAGACACGCCAGCCAAGGTTCACGTTGTTCCTCGCTCATGCAAATGGGTTCCCGAAAGAGGTGAGCTAGGCCACGGCTCTCAATTGTCTCAAATGTATATATTTTTTATTGCGCCCCGCAAAAACGATTAGATTTGGGAGCCGATGTTGCAGCACCTGCTTGGATCACTGGCCCAAGTCGATGAAGTATGGAGCTGGGAGTCCGTCCAGCATGGTGATGCTGGACTCCTGAACTCGGAGAATCTTGGCGGCGTATGTGAGTCACTCAGTGGACATGTTCAACATTTTTCATTACTTCAATTTTTTTTTTTTTTCATGTCTATGGCTCATGATGCATGATGGTTAGTCGACTGGTCGGACAACACCCGTGATATATTGAACTTCCTTCTCAATTATCTGCCTACCGTTGGCGCGGCAACGGTGTTTCCGACCCACTTGCCAAGAATACCTCACGATGAATCCGAGCGCCGAAAATTCAACGGGTTCACACGACGTACACTCGTCGCTATTGGTCATTCGTATGGTGGTTGCACATCGTACGTCTTACCTACCCGCACATTCCCCAATTTATATGACATTTTTGAGATCGATCCTTGATGTTCTAGGGCATTGGCCGCTATAAAGTATCCAGCACTCTTCTCTTCGCTTATCCTGGTAGATCCTATCATCGTTCGACCGCCAAACTTGCACAACTCGAACTATATCAGGGATTTCATCCTGGGCGCCCTCCAACGACGAGATTCGTGGGCTTCTCAGTGGGTATAACATGCCCCGTTTATCTTTTGAATCACGATATTGACATTATTAACATCCATTTCAATTTCTTTTTTTTTTTGCAACGCGATCAGAGAAGAAGCATATCAGCTCTTTCAACAAACCCCCTTTTTCGCTGCATGGGATCCTGCTGTGCTCAAAGTATACGTTGAATGTGGTTTAACGGCATGTGGCTGCGGCGGTGTCAGGCTTAAAATGCCCGGGATCCACGAAGCTATAGTGTTTGCGGGACGCAGGACAGCTTACGAAGTCTGGGAAGGACTGAGACAACTAGACGAGAGAGTCGCGTTGAGATGGATCATGCCTGGAAAACCTCAATTGGCAGGGTGTGTAAATCGATCCTAGATTTACTTTATCAGCGGCACCTTTAATTGGCTCCTCCGTGTATTTCAGCAGCATTCATGGTGTAGAGCAGATGCAAGCTCGTGTATGGCTCAGACCGAAAAATTCTTCGAATGTGCTGATTCCTTCAGCAGGCCACTTGGTGAGTAGTTCCACAATTCCTTTTTATTGTTATTGTCGACCTCCCAGCTAAATAAACAAAACACACATGCGAAAATTTTATGAATAGATTCCGCAGGAAGCACCACGGGAGTTAGGTACGCTAATAACGCCTACTTTCTCTTGATGTGCACGATTAAATGTTTTGATTTTTGAGCAGCGCAAGACATTGATAACTTTCTCCAACAAAAGTATGGTATCATGACGAGGGCCAATTTGTGAACTCTTTGACAGAAAGAAATATATACAATCAACCGCTTTCCAAAATTTCCCAACTCACACACGCACACCTCCCAACTGGACATTACCGTGACTTTTGACGAACAATCCATAGCTGGAAAATCCCGCTCGAAGCCCCCCAACTTCCTTGAGGAGGACTTTTACGAGACCTGTCATGAGAATAAAGGTTCGGGGTTCACGCACCCCTCCCGACTTCGCCGACAATCCGTACGATTTCGCTGTCTGGAAAATCCCGCTCAAAGTTCCCCTACTTCGTTCGGTTTTGCCAGACACCCTGAGAAGGAGGACCTGCCTGCAAACCCGCGACCTGCCCTGAGAAAAAAAAGGTTTGGGGTTCTCTCCAGTCAAATATCTACTAGCAGTGGACGTCAGACTCAAAGTCGATCTTATACTCCCTTTGGAACTACAAGATGGAGGATCTTCATCCCTGTGCTATATACGCACACGCAGAATAGACCTACCGACGGTTTAGCTCCTCATGCTTACAGAGTGATGGGTGATTGAGTTTTGAAGATTATATGGACTTGCGATGGAATATCACTGTTGTTGGCTTTAAAATTTAGGCACCGGGCTCAGATGGCAGGCCTAATTATATTGGTGTACCCATTGAAAGGATTTATCCTTTCAGGCAACAGGCAACATGAGTTTGAAATTACGGACGCCTTGCTCTGTGATGGATTACTTGGCCCTGGTTACCCCACTCGAGTACTTGTGGTTTATGTCTCGACGACAGTGGCTTGAAGTTGCCATCGTAGAGGATCAAAAGTGATGGTAACGCAGCCCTGGGGGACACCGCGTTATGCAGGACGACGAGAACAACCCTGCTGTGCGTGGCATCAGGCTGTGCATTTCCTCCAAGACCAATACAAAACGAGGGAAATGCTCGGGTTTCAAAGTTGAGGTCGGCTCTCACTACCCCGCACTGCACCCAGTCCAGGGTAATCTTCTTGCTCTGTCGCATGTTCTGTCGACTATCTAGCGGTTACCACAGAGTTACAGGGGGGCACTGGAGGAGTTACCCAGCAGTGGCAGTTACACCACGTTCGTCTGCTGACCCAGGCTCCAGGGGCCCTGCCTGGACCAGGGTTGATGGTACATAACTATCAAACAGCGTCTTCTCGGCGGAGGCGGAACCCGTAGTGCCGCGTTGTTCTGCTTCACAGCTTCCATGTTTGGCGTTCGCCCACAAACTCGAAATCTGAACCATCATTATAAAACGGTAACTGAAGCCCGTCCAAAAAAAAACCAAATGGCGGAATCCCGTCACCGTGGGGCTATTAGACGACGATGAATGTTGGCCTTACTCGAATGGCGTCCACAATGGTTCGAGCAGTTCGATGCACAATAATTGATTCACTTACTTCTCTGGTAGACTCACTTCAAGTCGAATTGGCGAACGTTGGTTGCGGGTACATGTGTAATTCCTTTCCGGTTATCCACAATCCTCTTCCGCACTGCGTGCCACTGCCCAATGTGCATTGCTTTACTGCAGACTGTTCAGGAAAGTAGCCATTTTGAAAGTTATCGTTACGATTCATGGCTGAAATCATCACATGATAACGGAATGGATCGACCCTGGAGGGCCGCTATGTTTGATCTCCACAACCAATAAACCAATAACGATCTGTGGCTGTAATTCGACCATCTCGACGCCCAGATGAGGCAACAGCACCAGTCACCAGAATTTAGAATTACAAGATTTCTCTTCCGTGCGCTACCGCGTTGCGCTTATATAGTTCAGGTCCGTTTTGCATCTCGAATTCTCTTCAATATTTTGTCTGACGAAACACCTTACCCCTCGAGGTGTATTGACGACCACAAGAGAATATGTCGCCGTTATTAGACCACCCACTACAACCATCTATTCCCATTTCTACGAAAAGATGTCCACCTCCCTTGGCCTCATCGTCCAGTCATACTTCGGTGTGTCGTAGCTCACCTCCGATACGCCGAATTCGGCCACTACCCCCTGTTCCACGCTCCACACCCTCAAGAAACGAGAAAACGCCAGAACCAACACCTCCCTCTCTATTACGGCCCCTCCCCTCACCTCCCCCTTGCTCCGACCCACCGATTATTCGAGTATCCATATCTCCTTCCACTTCGTCATCTCCCGAGAGTAGTGATCTCCCTCTGACACCGGACTCGAGTCACTCCTTATCATCGCTGTCTTTGGACGGTCACTCCGTCAAGGCCCCCATACCGCCTATCCGACACCGCCGCCGACCAAACCTCCGAATACAGTGTTCAAGTCCGTCGCTGTCAGGTCCCAGGGGACCCATCACCATCAGCCCATTCTCTCCCATCTTCCCCGAAGTTCCTTCGCCCACGACGACCGAACGAAAGCGGGTAGCCAAGGTTCGCCGCCACTTTGGCGAGTCCATCCCTATTGAACTCATCTACGGGAGTCATGCGAGCACGGCGAATCTGTTAGTGAAGAAACGGGATTCCGAACAAGATGTAGGGCGCGCTGATACGAACAAGGTGGTGTGTGAAGAGAGTGACGGTTCATCGTCGATCATGAAGGACATCGCGCCCGAGGTACCTGCAAAACGATATAGCAGGAAGTGGGTCAAAGAGAGGGCCGGTCGTCGTTGGGTAGAGCACGATTACGAGAGCGTCCTGCGAGCCTTGAGAGCGCTTTGACGTGCTGTATCCTTGGATTGTGTTGTCTGCTTGCTTTTTATTAAGATTCCGTTCCGTTTGTTATGATAGAGTCATGATACACTAGAGCAATTATTACATGTAGAAAATGTAAAGTTTTCGTCTTCGAGTCACAAAGATGTTTCGCTGTCTTGTCCTCATTGATCTCCAAAATGAATTTCTTTCGTCGGAAGGAAACTTTCCTATCCACGAACACTGTCGACCTTTCCTCGCTCATCTCCGCTCAGTGATAGACTGCTTTTGCATCTCTGGAGACCCCATCTACTGGGTCCGTTCTGAATATAGTGCTGCAGCAGACACAGTTTCAAGAAACTCCGAGTCGTTCGAACCAGATTCTTTCTTTTCTGGTACCCATACTGGTCGAAAAGGGTGTTGCGAGAAGGAGAGTTTCGGGGCGCAATTTCCAGAGGAAGTAGCAACTTTAATCAAGGACTCCCACACCATCATCACGAAGACGTGGTACTCCGCGTTCAAGGAGACCACCCTGCTCTCAGACCTGAACAGCCGTGGAATCAGCGATCTCTACGTTGGCGGTCTGCTGACCAATGTCTGCGTCCAGGCCACCGCTGCGGAAGCCATGGCTTTGAAGTTCAATGTACATCTCCTTAAGGACTGCTTGGGGTGGCGGAATCGCGGTAGCCATGACAGGGCTCTGGGAAACATGCGCGACCTTGGTATTCAAGTCACATCTAGTGCTCACTTGATCAAGGCACACTCTCCGTTATGCAGTCCCGGCACAACAACGCAGTTGATGGAGCCTCAGCGACACGCCCCCCAATTGTATTATGTGAACGGATCTATCCCTAGCTGGCGGGTGATGATGGCGTTGTATGAAAAAGTTGGTCAACCAGCGATATTATTATAATCTTCTCTCTGATTTACTCATCTGCTCGCCAATATGTAGGAAATACAATTTGAACCGAAAAGGTTGAGAGTCATGTCCGACCCAAGAGAGACGCGTCTACCTCCATTTCTTGCACTCAACCATCGAGGAAAAACGCCAGTCTTTGTCGACATAGTTCCATCGTCACCTTCCGACTCAATTACAGTCAACATCAACGAGAGCCTTGCCATTCTCCAGTACCTGGAAACTTACCACAGCCCAGCCATCCCACTTCTCCCTCCGATCTCGCGCCGTGCGGAACGGGCACTGGCACTTTCTCGCGTACAAGAAACAGAGAATCTCCATTATGCATACGATGCCCTTGAAGATGCCCACTTCGCCGGGGCTAATAAATCAACAAACCCTCTAGATAACCGGCGACGCGACAAACTTATCCACGATGTTCGCAGTGAATTGGATTTTTGGGAGGTGTACGCGGAGAAGACATTTTTCATCGCTGGAGATGATTTCGGATTGGCAGATTGTGCCTTTTTTCCGATATTGGCGTATATGGTTCATCGGGGGTTTGAGTGGCGGCGGCCCAACTCCAAGCTAGGAAATGATGATGGTGATGATGATGATGCCAGCGGTACCAAAAATTTGGAAAAGAAGGGAAAGGGGAAGGCTGGTTCCAACGGCCTGGCTGAAGTTGATGCCTGGCCCAATTTGAAGGCATATTTTGAGCGAGTTTGGAGTCGGCATGGCGAGAACGGGTGTGCACAAAGGGCACAACCTAATGGTTGGCAACGTCGTGGAAAGGCCAATGTGTGGAAAGGGACCGTAGGCAACGCACAACCGTTACGGGCGAGCGTTCCCCGACCCACTCTTTCTCCCTGAATTCCCCAAAGAGCTGAGCGCTGGGTACTGAGTTCCTGCCTCGTTCTGCTGGATTTGTGGACGCTTTTATTGACCACACCACCATGGCCATCTTCCGTTGCTGTGTAAGGCTGTAAGAGGATCAATCAGTATTTCAATATTGTAATCAGCCCTAAGAAATACAGTGCCATCAGCGCAACTGCGTTGTGCGTTGTAATCGTGCTTTCGATATCTGCTGTATTATCCATACGCCAAGCATCGTTTTCCACAGCCGTCGCTGTCTATATTGGATCAAAGTTGAGTCTAGCCCATGAAAAATCTACGGCAGACGAGGAGAGATGAGCGAATGACCACAATCGTAGCCGATATCGTCAGGTCCAGATTTAATCGTTGAACAATATCAGACTGTATGAGCGTGGCGACGATGAGCTCTCAGAGTGGTTTGCTGCCAGTGATTTGGACGGTGGCAACGTTGTCAATGGTGAGGATTCCGCGTGGCGATAACCCTGGGCTTTTTGTGAACTGAGGTTACGGAGGTCGGAAAGCCTGGCAGTGCCCACACATCTGATGCCTGGCCTCTCCGCGTCTTCTTGGTTCCCGCTCGTTCGACTAATGCGTGCCAGTGGCAGGCCAGATTACCTTCAGGGGAATGAAAAATAAAAATAAAAAGACATTTGTGCTCTGGGTAGTGAGTACTAGTGAGTCCTTGATGCAATAACGCTTCCGTTCTGCCGCAGAGTCTGGTTCTCCAGTTGTACATGAGTGGTTGTACGCTTCGGAAGATTGAAGAGAATGGAGAAAGGGCCAACAACGAGGACCTTGAGTTTAGGCGAACATTTCCAGCAGTGGAATGTTATTTCTGGCCTCGTTGATTAAGCATTCCGTTTCTTTCAGTTCTGAAGGGCGGCCTCGAAGAGTTGTAGAGGACAAACACTGTGACTGCCGCTCAACTTTGAGGAGTGTTTGGCTGGCCAAGCACGCGCTTGCCCGACCTCCCTCAACCTCCCACACTCTCATCGTCTGATTCATCCCCACCCTTTCCTCACCGTCCTTCACGTTGATAAAGGACAAGACATGTCGGGAAGGGCTCCTCCTCGAGGGCCTCGGGCTTTAGTTGGCTCGCTACTCGCTGTCGCCACAGTTCAATCGAGCGCGCTTGTACCACCATCATATTCTTCGAGTCCGAGTTCGAGTTCGGCTCCGTCTTCACCTGGCAAGAGATTCGGCGCTGCACCACCTACAGGTCCTCGTAGCTTGACAAATGGTGTTTCAAAGCCTGCAAATGCTGAAATCGGCCTTGATACCCTTCGAGCAGGTTTTGGACACTCTTCACAAAATTTGGGAAGCTCGATATTTGAGAACCTTGGGCCCATCGTGAATAATACTAGCCAGAAAGGCAAACAGCCAGAAGGCAGGTCAAATCCATGTACAGTGAGTTTTTCTTTTATAAAGGCCCGCCAAGATTACTTGGTTCATTTGAGCTCTTAGTCCTGGAATTCGCAGCCTCAGGTGAATGGGTGGCATGAATCTATTGTGGAAGCGAGCGCGGTACCATCGACATTCGCCAATGGACGTGTTACGGTTGATGGCTCACGACCGACTTCCCAGTCATCTCGGTCTGTTCTTCTGGAGCATTCTTTCGAGCCCTCGCCCCCACCACCTCAACCGACTTCGCCTGCACCACCACCACCACCATCACCGCCACCACCACCAGTAAATAGTCTTGGTGACTCGAGTACCGAACATTTTCCGAACGGCGTAGGGAGGAATAGTAGACAGCCAGAGGCAGACTGGTCGAATTCCAGTCGGGTAAGTGTTCCACAGATTACGAGTGTCGGGGCTTAAGCCATGTTCACAGCCATGGAAACCACACTCTGGCATTAATGGAGGGCTTGAAGTTGATTCTTCCGACAGTACAAATGGCGCGGCTACCGAACTTGTGAACGTAACTCAATCGTCCTCTGGTCCTACCTGTCGACCGCAATCCCCTACCCTCAATTCACCCCCTCCAACATCTCAGTTACCTTCACTGACGCCGCCGCCGCCGCCCTCAATCCCACCACCACTACCCCCCTCATATTCTTCACGCCCGCCACTGGCGCTTATCTCAACTCAGCCACCTTCTCCGTCTTCACCGCTATTGCCACTCTCGCCTCCGCCTCTGCAACGTGCCGCAGACAGACCAGCGTCGCCGCTACCACTGAGATCATACTCACCGCGATCAATACCCCTACCACCGACGTTTCCTGTCCAAAACCTACAGCCTTCTGCACCACCTACACCCTCACAACCACACCCTCCAGTCATACCCCCCTTGAAAAACCCAACCCCCCCCCCACGAACCTATTCGCTTCCACCACCTCCACCATGGCCGCCAGAAAAGGCAGAATTCGCGCCTGCCAGAAACATGAAAGTTCTGTACGATCCTGCTGTAGATAAGGACCGAGATGGACGTCATCGAAATTTGATCGAGAAACTCCGTACATCTTCGAGTCAAGGCGATCGTGTCAGAGGTAAAGGAAAAGGCAAGGAATTGTTGATGAGATATGATGGAGAGGTCACGGAGGACGAACCGGTCGTTGTTATACGGGATCCGAGGAAGGTACCTGGATTTAAGAAGTCGACTAATTTGAGGCCTGGGAGAGGAGAGTTTCACGAGGCAAAGTATGAGGTAAGGCTTTCTGTATCGACACATTTAGTTTTTGATCTCAGAAGTATTGATTTATTGTTGCAGTACGACGGGCATTCGATTGGCCCGCCTCCTCCAACAAGTGTGCTGATTACCAACCTCTCACCTTTGACTCCCAATCAACAAATACGGCGGCATTTCGGCACTCATGGTAACGTGGTGTCCTTTGAGCCACAGATCGACAAGGAAAACGGGAGCGCCCTCGGAATCGTGTTCATCAAGTACAGTACACACGAGGATGCGAAAAGGTGCGTGGCAAAGGAGCATGGGAAAAAATTGGGTAGTGCTGGTGGGCTTAGTTTTGGCTTTGTGTCGGGCGGAGACGGCGAGGAGATCCGAGTAGTATTGGACGGTGAAGGCACGAAGTTGAAGGCTGTGTTGAAGGAACTGGAGGAGAGGAAGAAGAAGGAGCGGGAAGAAAAGAAGAGGAAGGATAAGGAGGCCAAGTTGAAGGAGGCCAATGCGAATTTGGCTCAAAACGTAAACGTGAAGACTGCGTCGACTTCGACGCCAAATTCGGGCGAGACCCCAGTGCAAAGCTCGAGGAGGCCCGGACTACCGCAGTCCGACCGGAATCAGACAACTCACGTTCGCCAGCAGGGCCCTCATTCCCACACCTCATTTCCTACACACCCGCTTCCACCTACCCCTCATCTACCATTGCATCCTAATACCGCCCACCACGTCGACGGACGTCCCCAGCATCGAAACGCGCCACTGCCACCAAATCCCAACTCTCATCCGTCGTCGCTTCCACTCAATCCCCAACTCAATGGCATACCACCACCTCCAAGTCCGAACCACATCTCACCAGCGAGGGTGCGGAAACCACCACCGACGCATGTGCTAGCTCGGACGATGACGTTCAAAGCTGCCCCAATGCAGAATGTTCTCCAATCATCGCGGCTTTCCCCTTTGACGCAAACAGCCCCGCAGTCATCGTCCCCTACGCACCTGTCAAGTCAGCCACATTATCTGGCACATTCACCCCAACATTCGCCGATGGATGTCTCACGCTCGCCTTCGCCCATCTCCAGGGGGCCTGTACAAGCCAGTGATGTGCAGCAAAAGGTGCATGAAGATGTCGTTAGCGAGTTGTCCAGGAATGGGTTGGATCATGTGAGGATTGAGCTTGGTGGCGCCGTGCAGGAAGAGGATGTTCAGCAATTCTTTGAAGGTTTCAAAGTACAGAAGGTACGTGATAAAAGCATTTTTTGTTTTTCAGATCATCAATTCGTATGCCCAACTTTTTTTTAATGCTAGGTTTTGCACGATCACCTTGCGTGGTATGTCACCTTTGAGACTGCGGATTCCGCTCGCCGTGCTGAGATGGTACTGAATTCTGGTGCTCGAACCCTTGCGCATCATTCGGTCACTATATCTGTTCATTCACCTCCCGAGCTGCCGTCTGTACCAGCGGATGTATTCTGGTCAGACGACGAACTGGTAGATCAGGCTCAGATTATTATTATCAAGGAGTTGGGACACCTCCTTGAGAAGGACATTATGGAACGTGTTGTCGGGAAAAATTTGCGGCGTGTGTTTGCAGAGCAGAAGGCGAAGAAGATGGCGCAGCAGAACGTCGACGATGTGAACCGCAGGGAGGATAAGCCGGCCGAGAAGAGAAGCTTGAAAGGATTGTCGTTCAAGAAAGAAAGGAAGCGAGTCCGCGAGGAACAGGAGAATGTCGTGGTAGCGGAGATAGAATCTGGGACCGTTCTTGCTGGGGATAAGGTGGTTGAACAAGATGAGCAGGAGGTTAGTGTCGCTGAGAGGCCAAAGAAGAAACGGAAGAAGGAAAGCGCGTCGAAGCCGCGGAAAGTCGTAGATGAGGAGATCGAGTCAGAGGATGAAGACACCCTAGTTCCCGAACCTGAGCCTTTCGTCGTCGCTGACGAAGTCACTGTGCGCAAGAGGGTAGTTTCTGACGGTCGCAATGACCTCGAGCCGGTGAAAAAGAAGCAGAAGTGGCAATCTGGACAATCGAGAGGCGCTGAATTGAAAAAAGTGGCAAAGAAAAAAGTATCGAAAAAACGGATTGCGATAGTCAAAGAAATCCTTGAGGCCCCCGACGATCTGGACTCCGATGTCCCCGATGAAACTACACTTCGTTTCCCTTCTGGTTTCGACTCATCACTGTCTCCGTCACGTTCGCCTTCACCAGTCCCACAGCCGAAACGACCGCGAGAGGTAATACGACCTCAAAGCCCTCCGCTGAACCCCTTTGACCAAGACCTATGCGAAGACGACGAGGACCTCTACTTTGCTAGAGTAGCATTGGCTCCCCCGAGTCTTCATGGACCAACGGAGCTTGTCTCTCCAGCTATGCCACGTTCTGATTCGGACGTTCCCCCATTGTTCCGTAGGCATGTCACGGGATCAGCCCGTACTGAAGGGTACTACAAAATCTCTCATGCTGAAAAGTCAGCCTATGTGGCTCAATATGCATTACGAGCCACAGCCACGGAAACGCACACCAAGGTCGATGCTCCGCAGCCTCAACATGTCACCTCTTCGCGTTCAAACCGTGCCAATGCTCGGCGACGTGCTCAGGGTTTGGAGGAAATCAACCAGGTTCAACGTGCCGTGGCGTTGTCGAAAGGAGAGACCGCTGCCAATGAGCTCAGTTTCAAGTTCAACCAGCTTCAAACAAGGAAGAAACACCTGCGGTTTGCACGTTCTCCCATTCACGACTGGGGACTTTACGCCATGGAAAGAATTTCCCGTGGCGAGATGGTCATTGAGTACGTGGGTGAGATCATCCGTGCCCAAGTAGCCGAGAAACGTGAAAAGGCGTACGAACGGCAGGGAATTGGCAGCAGTTATCTGTTCCGAATAGACGAGGATCTGGTCGTCGATGCTACCAAGAAGGGTAATCTAGGGTAAGCATTGAACGAAAAAACCCTACTTTGTCCCGCTCATAACGTCATGTCGTAGGCGTTTGATAAACCATTCTTGCGATCCTAACTGTACCGCAAAAATCATCACGATCATCGGAGAGAAGAAGATCGTGATATACGCTAAACAGGACATAGAACTTGGCGATGAAATTACATATGGTATGCCCATCCACGTTCATTCAGAGTCCAGTCACGCTTCATAGTTTTTTTTCGTATCTTTCAGATTATCACTTCCCTATTGAGCAAGACAAGATCCCATGTCTCTGCGGTTCTGTTAAATGTCGCGGGTATCTCAACTAGACTCTACATCAACCTTGCATTCGTCCGCTATCCCGGTTTCATACCCTCGCTCTTTATCTGCAATGCATGTCCACTATGTATTCTTAACTTTTTTGATTCGTTGTCTTGGGGCACCACATGTGTTTTATATTAAATAAAAAGTTTAACGTTCACCTCTCTGGCATGGGTTGAATCAATTCAGCAAACAAAGTCTTATTGCTCTACCTGGACGGCGCAGGACCCGCGACAAGGAACAGGGGCATATATGATACAATAAGAGAGACGATAGAAAACCTAAAGGGCAAAACGAGAGGGCAGGTTAGTGACAGATCGGGAGTCGCCAGCCCAAGTTACTCAGAGAACATACCCGATACTGGACCAACCACTCCCTCCATCTTTCGAGCGTAGCGGATGTTGATTGATGAGGGCGTTTATACCGATAATTAGAGCTGGCCAAGACAAGTATCTGATTCGTCATTTCATTAGAAGGGAAAGCACATACAGTTGTTCGTCATTTCTGTTATTTGAACATGAAGTGAAAGTTCTTACCTATTGCGTGTTACTATGATAATACCAGACAAAAACAATGCGCTCGAGTTCAGAAGCTCTATAAAGGTTGTTTGTGTATTGGTATTCGTAGACTTTTGCAGAGAGACAAAACGAACCGTTAGACGCAGGAGACCAGGATTTTGGAAATGACAGTTTAGTTTCGAGTGAACTATCTCGTGGATCATCTTGGATAGTAACTTTTGAGTTCACCATGAATAACAAATCCTGACCGTGACAACTTGAAGCAGCGAGGATAAATATTACGTAAATACGTAAATAAACGTGTTCTTTTCTTTCGTTCAAATTTACGTCCCGGAAAATTCATGTATAAGAGCGTAGGAATGCAACAACATGGTACGGTACCACCTCCATCTGAAATGCAACGTGGAAAGAAAAAAGTTCATGCGTATTTGTGTCCAACGACAACGAATGTGATTATGAACCCAACCACGAGAAGGAAACCGCTTGAGAAGGCTGCAATCCGACACCGAAATATCCAAGGATCAAGTACCTTTGGCCTCTTGGTCCTAATTGTCGGTGGCGATCGGATGCTGCCAATTGACGACACTGTTGCGTCATTGTTGGCGGAAGTTGCAACAAACGGGTACCCAAACCACACGCCCTGCGAGAGCGCTTCCTTCTCTGTAAGCCGAACCCCGCCCAAACCGTTTTTTGTCATCACCCACATTGGCAGGACAAGATCTTTCCCCCCCTGTTTCTTTCCGTATCTGGGCCTCCTCTGTCCCCGGATGGTGTAATACCACCCGCCAATCATCCAACACCAGGGTGCGATGAAACCCAGCAAAAATAACCAACAGGCTGGCGTCAAGGAAACACCCAGCCGCAGTTTCGGGACTTTGGGAAATGATGCGATAGCCAAACCACTTCCAAATGACTCACTCCTTCTCCACCGTCTGTAAATAAACGACGCCGAGGAGGAAGACTGGGAGCTTCGGGCGCTCCGAGCCTGTGAAGCAATCGACGGGATGCCGGCCTGTTCTACCTGAGAACAGGGCTCACATACGGAGCCGCTCGAATGTCCGCTGTTCCTGGCACCTGACAGCCTACCGCTAGAAGCACCATCACCGTCATTTCGTGGTTCGACTGATTCGGCTGTGATAAAACTTTCAGCGCGCAAGGATGAGCCGTCGTCGCAGACGCCTGTGTACCCTTCGGAGCTTCCTGGTATTGTAGGCATTGGCCGCAGGGCAGCAGCTTTCGGCATCCTAAGTGGGGGGACATTGACGTGGCCTGAGAAATGGGGCCGGAGATCAAGCGGTGGTATGCTCGGCGGTACAGAGGACGTGGAGACTTGGGTTCGCGACGAGGTTTGACTGATGGATCTGTTCAGAGGGCGGGTGATAAATGTTGAATATATTGGAGAAGGACCTGGTTGTCATTCGCTTGATTTGACATTCAGCATACACAAAATGGGGACAATGGCACATACGGGCTACTCCAGAATACTGAGACCCAGTGGGGGTCGAAGCGACTATATCCTCGGGTGGCAGGGCCATCGACTGCTTGTCAGGAGAAAAGTAGTCCTGCTCTGCTATAGGGGACAGAGGCTTCAAACAGGGGACAAAATAGCCGTCAGGTGTGCCCGAGACGTAGTTGGAAGCGACCCGCAAGGAGCTGGTGCTTGAAAACGAGGCTTGCGTGCATTCGTCGGCCTGGTATTGTGTGGACAGAAGTGGAAATGACGCGGACCGGCCAATGATGTGGACTCCTGGCCGTGCGGACGTGTGAGAGTTGTCACTTTTCCAGGCGACGTGAGAGGGATAAGGCTCGAGGGATTGTTCCTCATCTAAATCAGGGTGCGAGGTGTGGGTCGAATCGCTCTTGCTGAAGCTGCGGCTCCGGAGATGAAGGGCTCGTAGTTTTCTTTTCATGCCAGAAGGAAGCTCTACAGGGAGACTCGAGCGGGATGAGTGGTCGAACTTGAACATCGCCGGTATTCACTCGTTGGATGTGAGTGGGGGGAGTGGGGGATGGATAGTTCCCAAGGCCAGACCGTGGTTGTCGAGAGTTAAGTATATATGATACCGGCTGCACGACGCAATATCGATACATACCTGCGTATGGATCATTGTATATTAAGGTATTACAGTACGAGCGGCTGACTTCCATGAGGCAAGCCTCCATTCCGTGAAATGGTGAAGCCTGAGGCTGTCCAACCGCTTCCAACGGTGGCCGGGTTCCAGGATCCAGAGACATGCCAGTACAGTCAAGCCTATCGAAATGAGAGCCAAAAGTTCGAGCAAGTGTCCACAGTAGCTTGTTTACGAAATGAAAGTATTTGGTCTGGTGAATGCTAACCTCAACCTTCAAAACGACAGCTGGCTGAACAACTTGCCAGTGCATCAAGCCTCAGAATATATATTCAAGCGCCCATGCTGGTTGAAAATAATGTGCTCGGAAGTTTATTACATAGTAAACTGCGAGGCGTTATAACAGGCCGTCGAAGGAATTCGGACTCCATCTGCGCTGTGCAGGCTAATACTTCCGTCGACACGCTTGTACCTGACGGAGCTAAGCGTCACGAGTTTAAATCCGCCAACAGCGCACATCACAGTGCAGGCGATGCACTTAGACGACGTGTGGGGTGGTGTCACCGTAGACAAGAACCTCCTGTGTAAACGGAAGATCAAAAGGGGAAACACCATGAGCCATGCGCCGGAGCTTAACCTGGGAAGAAGATTTGAAGCCTGAGGCTCTGGCCCTGATCAGCAGCAGGCAGACGACGCTTCGTTTCTGGACCAAAGGGGATGATGCGGGCTAGAATTCTTCGGAACGGGTATACCGGGACGTAACAGAGTATAATCGCAACGCACCTGGAAATTCCTTGCGTCAGGATCGCGAGCTGGTCGATGCCGAGAACAAGTGAGGAGGCATAGTGAAAGTCGTATAAAGCGTATTGCATATCGCCCAAAAGAGATGAGGGCGGGACCCCATTTGAGGCAGGTTATCGTAACTGTTCGAGGTCCTTGGCGAAGTGTTAAAAGTGGAATAGAAAATTTTCTGCTTCGGCTACTAAAGAGTTTACGTGGACAGAGTGCCAACAAGGGGAGGGGTCACAGCTCGGGGCCAGGTGCGAAATCAGGAGAGCAAGAGAAGAAACGGGTCGAGAAAAGACAGTTATGTCGCAACCAACGGATCCCAGGCTGGGGTAGCGTCGGGGCTGAGGCACTGAAGGAGAGGATGAGTGTTTTTAATTGCAGGAGCGAAAGTAACTTGCTCACCTGACTACGGCTTTGAATGAGAAGGGGAAAAGAAATCAGTTCGGCTCGTCCAGACGCAAGAGCAAGAACCAGGCAATGGAACAAAGGGTCGAACGGGGGAAACAACACTGCATTAATTTAGCCAGCATACATTCATCAGCAAATACAAGCGATACAACAGACAGATAATAGTACAGATATCCAATCCACGTCCGTATATCCAAGGGTATCGCGGGTTCCGTAGGGCTCCCCTAATTGTATAAACCGCTCTCGCCCGCCGTCGGGTCACTCTGCACCAATGGGATGTCTTCTTCTGCTGGCGTTTTCGGGGTGTCACTCTTGAAAATCTCGTCCCTGTGCGATGGTAAAGCCTCCGTCGGCTCGTCCGTCGCAGACTGGATATCTGGTGTAGATTCCGGTTCAGCGTGGATGGGTAACTCAGCATCAGAATCCACGTTCTGCGCATGAGGGGCCTCGGGGAGCCTCGTTGACTGTCTGTCGTCTGTAGCCACCTCTAAATCATTCTCTGCCTGCGTTACGGACACAGTCTCTTCCTCTGATGGTGCAGTCTCTTCCTCTGATGAAGGCACGCTCCTAGAGTCCTTGACCTCCAACTCAACCTCCTTGACGCCCTTTGTCACTTCCTTCACCTCCTCCGTCTCATTCCCTCGCGTCGGCGAATTGTCGCGCTCTGATACATCGTCTGTATCTTCCACGCCACTTCCCACCGCCCTGGCCTTCTTTGCGGACACCGAATCGTCAGGGTCATGATCTATGGAACTGAAACGCCGTTTACGGCCCACTTGCGGTGCGTTGGAGGTTGCTAGCTCATGACAATGCGGTTAACGCGTGCTTTTCATGGGCGAAAGACCACGACGCTCACTGTCATCTCTCCAGAGTCTGTTTGAGCGAGGAAACACGGAGCCAGAGATTCGTCGAATGAGACCGAACATGAGATTAGAGCGCGCCTGAAGAAACAGTCACTTTGGCTATGTTTGTCACGGTCACTCTATCGTAACACCGGTACTGGTGAGGGGGATGAAGCTTGGAGCTTTACACGGAAACCCACCTTGGTAACTGACTGGACATATTCAAGGTCGACAAAAGCAAGGAAACTTTTTTTTGTTCTTTTTCCATCCGACTTATGTAATCACCAATTAGAATCTTGCAATCGGCCACCATGACACTCGATATAACAACCTTCATCGACAACAAAGGAGGGAACCCTCAGGAAATCCGCGAATCCCAGCGAAAACGCGGTGATTCTGTCGAACTTGTAGATGAAGTCATCCAAATGTACGCCGAATGGGTGAAGAGTCAGTGGGATCATTTGTTATCTGCAGCGCTGCGTTAGTTAGCTCATGTATTCAAAAGTGGATTTCGAGACAAATGGCGTTCGGAAACAGATCAACGCAGTCCAGAAAGAGATCGCTGCCAAGAAGAAGGTAGGGGGTCACCCATGGTGACGCGGTGGCTCACCTCAAGTCTCCTTGCGCGTTTTCTCAGGCAAAAGAGAGCGCAGACGACCTCGTTGCTTCCAAGAAGAATTTGGATGCATTGGCGGACGCAAAACAGAAAGAGACCAAAGAATTTGAGTCCAAGATGCGGCAGCGAGCCAGCACCGTCGGAAACATCGTTGGAAAAAATGTTCCTGTCAGTCAGACTGAGGTAAATGTTTCTCCGGGTATTCATCCGCACCATATTTATACGCGCCGATAGGACGACAACGCTACTCTACGGACATGGCATCCAGATGGAGAAGGTGTCAATGTGGAGAAAAAAACAGACATAATGCCGCATCACGAAGTCCTATTGCGATTGGACGCAATGGACCTGGATCGGGGTGCGGTTCCGTTCTAATAATTGTTTTCTACGAAAACTCAAATTTACCACCGTTAGGTGCTAAAATTACCGGCCATCGCGGTTATTTCCTCACTAATGATGGCATCGACCTCAACCAAGCCTTGATCACCTACGGTCTTGATTTTCTACGCAAACGGGGTTACAAAAAGATTCAGCCGCCCTTTATGATGAACAAAGATCAGATGGCCAAAACCGCCCAACTCGACCAATTCGACGAGGAACTCTATAAGGTCTGTCTGCAAACATCCCTTCCTTTGCATTCGTCGCTGCCACTTTTTTCAATCTCTTGCATCATCAGGTCATTGCAAGTGACGACGAGAAATATCTTATTGCCACCTCGGAACAGCCCATCTCAGCATTCCACTCGGACGAGTGGTTCGAGGACCCGAAAACGCAACTACCGATCAAATACGCAGGCTTCTCGACCTGCTTCCGCAAAGAAGCCGGTTCGGCGGGCCGGGACATGTGGGGCATCTTCCGTGTACACCAGTTCGAGAAGGTCGAGCAGTTCTGCATCACGGAACCGGACAAGTCGTGGGAGATGTTCGATACGATGGTAGCCACCTCGGAGGCGTTTTACCAGAGCCTCCGGATCCCGTACCGCGTCGTTGCAATCGTGTCTGGTGCGCTCAACTTGGCGGCCGCTCAGAAGTATGACCTGGAGGCGTGGTTCCCGTTCCAGGGAGGGTATAAAGAGCTTGTATCATGTTCCAACTGCACGGACTACCGTTAGTGTTGGGAGTTGTTTCTCACCTAGTTGACCATTTACTTGGTTATCACAGAGAGCCGAAGACTGGAGGTGCGGTGCGGCCTCCGGAGCAAAGATCAAGTGCGCAAAATATACGTCCATATGTTGAACGGGACCCTCTGTGCGACGGAGCGTGCTCTTTGCTGTATCGTGGAGAATTATCAGACTGCTGAAGTGCGTCGCCCATTCCTTTGCATTTCTGGACCCCAAACAAATTTGTTTTGGTTTACAGGGTTTAGTTGTCCCCGAAGTTCTCCGACCATACATGCAAGGACGAGAATTCTTACCGTGGGTGAAAGAGCTGCCCAAAGGACTGCAAAGAAAACAGGCGTAACGATCAAAGAAAAAAACTGTACTTAAAGACTCGTTACATCGTGCTGCGAAGTTACCGTCTGTTATTATATTATCCCAACGCGTTGCTACGATACAGAATTGAATGCTATATGGATCGCAGGAAGACTCGAATGTGATATCGTGACGTCCGCCACCTTCTCCGCCTCCTGCACCCACAGAGGTCCTGCGAGGATGATCGATGAGCGTACGGGCAGATGCGGATGGGACGTGGACTGGTAGCTCTGGGAAGGAAGAAAACAGCGGGTAAACTCATTGCAGAGCTCCGAGAGTGAGGTCATGAGTCCGAGCTGTATTCGTAGATTTCGCCACCCGACTTGGGTCTGTCGGCTCCCGCAAGAGCTCATTTTCGAGGGTGTGTTGCTGTTGTTGCTGCCGTTGCTGACTGAGGGTCGGTGAGGAGTGTCATATGCCGTTGTGCCTGTGGAAGCAGTATGGCGGGTTCTTCCATGTCGCCTACACAAGACAGAAATGAAAGTTCTGAGCGATGGACTAGTCCAGGTCCTCCAAAGGAAGCTGCTGGAGCTTGTGCCCAGGCCAGAAAGATGTTGATGGGTTGAACGATAGATCTGATGAAGAAGCGCATGGGCCAGGACAACCTCTAGGCTCCTTTGTGCGCCATAGCTTTTATTTAGTGTGAGACTTCACAGAGCCCAAACTCGATAGATCCACCTTGCATAAAACAGAACGGGTGTTCTGCGAACACAAGTCATGTTTGACTTTGGAGAACGCAGACCTAACGCAATGGATGTGTTCCAGAGCCGGGGCATAGATGTCAGCGAGAGTTGGGAGGACGGTAAGGTCGAATATCCGAGTCACTGACGGGGCCATCATGATTACAGCTGTTTTCATCGAGGTGTGGAAACTCCAAAATTTGGAGGTGGCTGTGCATTTCCAAATATGTAGTCTGCCGAGATTCCGTGTACAATTTTGTAGCGCCGACTAAGTACTCTAAACGCTCGACAAGTACTCTTTGTCTGCTGAACTGTGATGGGCGATGACCAAAGCACAAGTGGTGAAGACGATGATGCTGCAACGCCAGCCCAACCGAGCCCTCAGGAGTTTTGCCTACAACTCATATACCATATACCGACCAAGGGAAAACGGGGACCTAAGGGGGCAAAGAAAGAGGTGCGAGGCAAAGACCTTCATTTCAGCTGCACTCCAACAAACTACCTCGGCTTTCTAAATGCACTCCTGAAGCGTTACGGGGAATCTAAGTACAAGATCAGTGCTACCCAACGATTTCCATTCAAGTTTCACTATCCTGGGCGAGCGTATGTAATTTTCTCTTTAGATTTTTTTTGTTCATGCGCTCACTATAAATACAGGAAATCGGATGCACTGGACATCGATTGTGAGAAAGAATACCGTGAGATGGTTCAAAAACTTGACAACAACCAGTGGAAGAAGGTACACGTTACTTTTGACATGGATGATATCAAAAAACGGTGCCTTGTGATTGTAAGTCTAACTGATGATAAATATACATCTACTAATTATCCTACAGGAAGAAAATGGTTCTGAAAATGAAAATGAAAACGATGGCAACATGTTGGCACCTACTGGAGAACTCTCGGAACTGGAACGAAATCTTGCTCGCATTCGGGTCTTACTTGAGCAAAAGTATGTCAATGACCGTGAAAATTGCTACTCATATGTATGCGCAAATGGTTACAAGCTGCGGCTCACACCGTTCATGATGCGAGAGTGGGCAATGGCAATTGTGAGGCTTCTTGTTTTGTTCATCACCCATCATCTCACACTTTTATTTAGCATGAGGCCAAAGCTACTCTCTTTGACCCACCCTCGACACAGGCATTTGATTTGGCATTCCGTGACCCTCCTCGCAATCGACTTGTCAATAACTCAGCCATTCCAGACACCCGCACAGAAAGCTCTGCTGCACCGGTCTCCGATCTTACAGCCATCGCACAAATCATCTCTTCATTTACTCAGGTCATACGACCAGACAGTGTTGTTTCAGCTGCACCGACTCCAACCAAAACCCCACTCAATTTGCCTCGACGATTATCCCCACCGCTAACGCATAGTCCCTCTGACATCCGCCGTTATCTTAGCTATGCAGAGGAGCGGTTAGGTGTTGAGGGTGCTATGAACTACGCAATACCGTTGCAGCTCAAACGCTATGGGCCCGACATACTCTCCGACGTCGCACTCACGGATCTCACAGCATCAGATGTGGGTATAGCCCCAGGCGATGCACTCCGGCTAAAATGAGGCAGCACTGATTGGTGGAATCACATGGCGAAGCGTCAGCGGGAGCAGGAGAAATCTACAGGGAAAGACAAGGTTACGGTCTCTTGGAGTGATCCAAACCCGGCGAAGCGACACAATCCCGGCCAAGGCTCGACTAATCTTGACGGATTGGATTTGTCAAACTTAGCCCAAAGCACGGAGAGCGATCCTGTCAAATATGAACAGCGTTGGAATGATGGGGGATGTAAACGGTTCTATGGCCCACACATGAAACGAGGAGACAAAGGGTCGATGCAGGATTGTGTTGTCTGGTATTTCTGCGAGGGGCGTCAGGACTGGTTTCCGGTGCCACCAGGCTACGTTGCTCCCTACCCAAGTGCTGAAGCCGAGGACGATGCCCCATTCCGCTAGTCTGTTTTCAAAAATATATACCATGATACGTAGTTAGTAGCGTAGTTGTTTCGATGCCTCACAATATACTGTTGCCGTTTTTTGCCTAACCCGATGCCCAACATGTTGAGAAATAATTGCAGCGCATAGATTCAGATGATGTGTACAAAATGGAGAAGACTAGATATAACCACTGTTCTGAAACCAACCTGCTGCCTTGGATGGAGTAATACTATTACAGGCCATCATAATATCATACACAGTAGATTCAGAACGGCTGCGACACAAGAAAGCCTTCATCGAAGAAAATGCGTGCTCGATGGGATTGAAGTCGGGAGAGTATGGCGGTAGAAAAACAAGTTTACATACTGCAATATATTCCTCATTAGTTCCGGCAGCATTCCACAAGCAGAGTGAGCTTACACGCGTGATCTTCAACAAGTTCACGGACTTCTTCTGCATGGTGAGTGTTACAATTGTCGAGGACGAGCACACTTCGAGGGCCAGGATAAGGGTTTGTGAGTGGTATCTAGTATGAATTTAGTGACGTGAAGACACATTAGATTGAAACTTACAATAAATTCTGTCAAAAACTGCAAAAACCTTGCTGATGTAACGGATCCTTCCACGATATCGTATGCAATGATACCATCAAGCGTCAGGACAGGGAGTACGCTATACCTCTGACCTCGGATGAAATATTGGCGCTGTACACAACGACTCCCAGCCTTCGCCCAGCCCTTCCTGCGTGTCATGGTCCGCCTATCCACAGAAGATTCATCCGTAAACATCAGCATGTCAGGGTTGGTGATGATCTGGCCAATGTGGTTCATATAGGCAGCTCGTCGGAGCTGATCCCTTTCGATGGCTTCACGGGACACTTGCTTGTTGGTGTAATCGATCCGGCGCAATGTGCGAGTAAGCGTGGATACGGAGACAGCGATCTTTCGGTGATGGTACAATTGGTCCTGGATTTCATCAAGAAACAGTGTTGGGGAGTTTTCAAGAAGGGAGATAATGAAAATGATATCGGATGTGGTGAGTTTGCGCCCGCGCTGTACTTTACAGGGATTGGAAGTGACGCCGTATTTCCGATGATACTGGAGGGCGTGGTATACTGAAGATTTCCTAATACCAAGTACCTTGCAGATCCCCTTGATAGACATGTTGTGCTGGTGGTACAATATGGGAACACGGTCCTTGAGTGCAGTGGGAATAAGCCTGCCCATGTCGAGCGTTTAGAGTACTTAGTCGGCGCTACAAAATTGTACACGGAATCTCGGCAGACTACATATTTGGAAATGCACAGCCACCTCCAAATTTTGGAGTTTCCACACCTCGATGAAAACAGCTGTAACTGCGCAGCAGGAGAAAGTGATCACGTGATCACACACAGACCGCTGCGGCGACGTTCGTCGTTCGACCTAGTAGTACAGTATGGGGAACGCACACTCAGGATCTACATTGACTCGGACGAGCGGCGCACTGGATTCGTTTGTCTCGGAGCTGGCTGGAGATATTGTCTATGAAAAGAGGCAAACCGATTCACTGCTCTCGCTGCTCCGTTCGCCAATGCTTATCACCATAACAGTCTAGGTTCCGCGCGCTTTCTCAAGACTGTAAAATGCCGACATCGATGTGGATATATGGTTATCAAGATATTCATTAAGCCCGACCCTGGCTTGAGTTTGAGGACGTACCTGCGCAGGCTGAAGAGTACGTGTTTAACATGGGCTGCAGGATCACGGGCTTGATGACGAAATTATGTTATTATTGCGCTGCTGCAGTCGAACGAGAAGCGCTGGTGGATATAGCAAACGTCTATAACTATCAAAGCTTCTTTGAAACGGACAAAGCTGGTTATATTGTTCGCCAATGGATAGCCAGTAATCTCTATGACCGTATCAGGTGCGCCACATCTACTCGTTTCTGTCTTGCCAAAAGTTGACGTGCTGCCAGTACTCGTCCGTTCCTGAGTATGGTTGAGAAGAGATGGATTGTGTTTCAACTTCTTAATGCTCTTCGTGATACTCGCAACCGAAAGATTTCGCATGGCGACATCAAATCTGAAAACATTTTGGTAACGTCGTGGAATTGGGTATACCTTTCTGACTTTGCGTCTTTCAAACCTACTTTCCTTCCCCTTGACGATCCGTCCGACTTTTCTTTCTTCTTCGACACATCTGGCCGGCGCACCTGCTATATTGCTCCAGAGCGTTTCTACACTGCCTCAACCAACCCCGAAATAAGCGCAAAGAAGTCCAAGCTGGCTCTGGATGACAGTGAAGGGAAAAGGGATGGTAAAGTTACCGAGTCTATGGATTGTTTTAGTTTGGGATGCGTTATCGCAGAGCTGTTCTTGGAGGGTGCACCCTTATTCACCCTTAGCCAATTGTTCAAGTACCGGGAGGGGGAATTCAATGTGGAGGGCCCTTTAGGAGTGATTGATGATCAAGGTGTTCGAGTGAGTGGATTTAATTCTCGTTCGTCATGCCCTTTGTGTAACCGTGACCTGGGCAGTAGAATATGATCAAACAGATGATTGCCCTCGACCCATCAGCGCGACCTACCTTTGACACTATTTTGCATACATCTCGCGGGACTGTTTTTCCCGAATCTTTCTATTCCTTCTTCCACAATTATGTGTCATCAATTAACGACCCGCCTACCCCTCTTCCTTGCTCCCCGCCTTCAACATCTCCCCTCACTCCGCACACAATGGCACCATCGATATCAATCAGTCCAACCGTTAGGTCCACCACGACAGGACATCAGGCAGGCGTTTCTTCTGGTATCGTATTGAATGAGGCTTTGCCTAGTGATTCTGATCACAGATTGGAGAGAATATGGGCGGATTACGAAAGTGTGGAGACATACCTCGCTCCAGATACTGGGGAGGAAACGGTGATGGATATCAAAATCGACTACACGTCATCGGCAAATTCGTGCAAGGCATTTGAGGTCGGTTCTGATGTGACAAGACAACAAATAATGCCATTTACGGAATTGCCGCAGGATATTATCCCGGTTGAGCTGTGCATCCCCAACAAAGATTCTAAACTTAAGGGGGCTTTGCAATCAGGTCCTCGCGCGGCGACTGAAGGTATACACATGTCGTTTGTCCTTATTTTGGTTAATACTTGGCTGCAGATGGACCTGCCCTGATCATCCTTGCGCTTGTGACTGCTAATATCCGAAATTGTTTTCTCCCAAGCTCCAAGGTCCGCGCATTGGATGTATTTCTCGCACTGTCTTCCCACCTCACGGACGAAGCGAAATTGGATCGCATGGTGCCTTATATTGTCGATCTCCTCCATGATGATACAGCTATTGTACGGGCCGCTGCATTGCGGACTCTAATGCAAGTGGTATGTTGGCCTTCATTTCGGCGCGATAAAGAACTGACTAGGCTGTTGCATAGCTAATGCTGGTAACCGTGATAACGCCATCAAATGCTGCCCTGTTTCCAGAGTACATCATTCCCAACATCAAGTACCTGGCACATGATCCTGAAGTGTCTGTACGGTGTATGTACGCCCAATGCATTGTGCACCTAGCAGACACGGCTGTGAGGTACCTGGAAATGGGCCAAGCGCTGAAGGCGCATGGGACCTTTAAGCTTGCTCCCAATGCACAAGAATACGATCAAGCGCATTTTGAGGTTTAATATGTCTTACCCTCTTGCGACCTCGTATTCATATGGCTATTAACGACAGGTGTCGTATGATTCCAGCATGCAAGAACTCCAGAACAACATACAAGAACACCTTTCGGCTCTTCTCGTAGACCCTTCCAGCGTCGTGAAGCGAGCGATGCTGCACAACATATCGTCACTCTGCATCTTTCTTGGCAGGCAACGGACGAATGATGTTTTGCTGAGCCATATGATTACTTACTTGAACGATCGGGATTGGTTATTACGCTACGCATTCTTTGAGAGTATCGTGGACGTCGCAGCGTGCGCTGGTGGACGGAGCTTGGAGGAATATATTCTGCCACTCATGATTCAGGCACTATCCGGTGAGTGCTATCAATAGTTGTGTCTGATTATCTTACATTTGGCTAGACGTCGAAGAAACGGTTGTGGCGAAAGTACTCGCCGCCCTGACGAGCTTGTGTGAACTGGGATTGTTTCAAAAAATGCGCATCTGGGAATTGATGAGCGCAACTCTTGGATTCCTGTATCATCCAAATATGTGGATACGACAAGGTTACTTCTGTTTTCACAATTGAACAATCTCGTGTCTGACTGACTTCACCATTCCGTAGGGGCTGCGTCATTCATCGCTTCAGCCGCGAAGCATTTACCTGACAGCGATGTGTGGTGTATCCTTTATCCATCTCTGCGTCATTTTCTGAAATCCGATGTTGTAACGATCGACGAACGAAGTTTAATGACTTCCATGAAATCTCCAGTATGTATGTTCCATTTCGACAACTTACTTACCACTTACACTTACCGTCTCTTCTTGCACTTGGCTAGCTCTCTAGGCAAATATTCGATGCCGCAGTCCTGTGGGCGATGAAGGCCGACAAAACAAGCTTTTGGCGAGGACATCGACGGGCTAACACCAAAATTACGTCCCCTCGAGAAAGTGTAATTTCAATCCGTAAATCTGGCAGCATGATTGCGAGGAACAAATCGGAAGAGTATGTCTTTGATCCTCAGCTATTTCATAAATTATGCTTGACGGGCTTGTCCAGAGACCAAGCTCAGCTTAGTAAATTACAACAGCTCGGCATGACGTCGAACGAAGAAGCCAAATTGTTAGCAATGCGGGATTATATTTTGAAGCTGGCGAATGCCACCTCAAGGTTAGTGAAGGTATCAGAGCTCGCTTGCTGCATCAATTTGCTGATAGCAATCAGCTTTGCTTCACGTTTGAGTTTAGAAGCCGAGACGGAAAAGAATCTGAAGACGGTTGGTGACATCGAGCTACCAAGACTTGGCGTCGTGCCCCAGACGGTGTTCTTGAAAGCTCGCACAACCGATTTTGCACAACGTTCGTCACGCATGACCTCACCGCTATCACGGAGATCGACCGTCGACATGCAAGGACGAACACCGATCCTTACACCGGTCCGGGCGAGTCGCACGTCAATGGGAGACTATGGATCAAGTGGTGCGCCATTTGAAGATCTTCGTCGTAGGCTTGCAGCTATCAATGGATCTGCATCTTCCCTTGGCCAGGCTCATAGCCATCGAGATCCACGTAGCCCTTCACCGCTGGTTGGTGGAACCCCTAACAGTTCAGCCGGATTACCTCCTGTACTTGATCGATCAAGCAGTCCAACTGAATCCATGGTTTCTACATCCAATTCTTCGACATTCCACCCAGCTCAGCGATTACAAGTTGGAAGTACTGATGGCCAAAAGGCTGCCCCTGCTATCGGATCATCCAAAGCGAATGCCACTGGGCTCCTGGAGGCGCCATCCAAGTTGCGTCAGGAGGGCTCGCCGGAACATTCTGGCAGATCATCCCCCTTTTCTGCGGCAGGTACCCTTCGTGGGTCTCAGAGACATCGGGTCCCATCCGCATTGCCTATTTCTACTTATGGTTGGTTTGCATTTCTACGTGACGTGGGCGCCGTCTCACTGAGTACTCTTTCCCTAGATGGCCAGGAGCCTGGCATCAGTAATATGCTAGAAAATTTATATCTCGATAATAATCGCGAACTTCAACATGACTTCGGACCAAAAGTCCACGAAGGGCCTGTCCGGCGACGAAATGCCGCGAGACACAGCTTCGCGCCCCGTGACGGAACAACTCGTCGTTTTGAAGCGACGCTCATCGCCAATCTCACATCACATTCGGATACTATCACTGGCCTGGCGGCTGCTCCTGATCACACGTTCTTTGTGTCGTCATCGGACGATAAGACTGTCAAGGTGTGGGACACGGCGCGGCTGGAACGTAACGTCACGAGCAAACCCAGACACACCTATGGCCAGCACCATGCGCGGGTCAAATGTGTTTGTATGTTAGAGGGTGTTCATTGCTTTGCAAGTGCAGCCGACGACGGAAGCATGCATGTGGTTCGTGTCTATATCACGCAGGGTGGAACACTGCCAAAGTACAACAAGCTTCAAGTAATTCGTGAGCACCGCGTTGACCATGCAGGAGAGTACATTACTTGTATGGCGCATTACAACACAGGTATGAGGCCAATGCTCAAACCATCGGCGCTATGGTTCATTTTACGCTTTACAGATGCGTCTTCTAGTCTAGTCTATGCTACAACACACTCCGTCATCACAGTATTGGATCTCCGAACTATGAGAATCTTACAGACGATGGAGAATCCCCGGCAGTATGGTCCCATCACCTCTATGTGCCTTGATCGCAGACGGTCTTGGATTGTCGTTGGGACTTCTACAGGTGTTTTGACGCTATGGGATCGACGTTTTGGACTCCTGCTGAAGAGTTGGCATGTCGGTATCGCGTCAACAGGTAGCTCGGTGCGTATACACCAATGTGTCATTCACCCGTCAAAAGGGCAAGGCAGGTGGGTTATGGTCGCCGTTGAGGCATCGAGGATCAGTTTGGACCATGCAACAACAAATCTGGTAGAAGTCTGGGACATTGAAAAAGGTGTCCATGTAGAGACCTTTATAACGAGGACAGCCTCTGCCGCATCTGAACCAATCGAAGAGCCTCACGATCGTACTGGAGTTGACGCCGATACGAATCCAGCAACGGCTATTGCTGCCCTTGTTCGATCACGTCACGCTAACACGACAGGATCTGTTGATAACTTGATCAAGCGCGGTCGTCCGTCATCCCAGAGCACAGACAAAGACGAACTGCTACCTGCACCTGCACCTGATGTTCGTGCCATCGTGGTCGGATCCGACTTTGGAGGTCATTCCTTGTTACATAGGCCTGACATGAGTAACCTGACAGGCGATGTTGCGTCCCACCGCACCGTTGGGAAAGGTTTCATGGTCACCGGGTCAGAAAATTGCTTGATTCGTCTGTGGGACTTGGGCAACCCGGAACGCACTGTGATACTGAACGGCCTCGAAGTAGAGCACGAAAGGCCATCATACCGGTATGTTGATAGGATTATTTGTGGCCTGTTGAATGATTCAAATGGTATTTAACAATTCTCTACCCAGAACCGTCCGCGAAGCTTCTGGGCCTGCATCGATCTACGTTGAAACCTGGCTGAGTTCATCCATAACCGCAAGCCTGGTCAACCGACCACCTCAACGGATGTCTCTGATAACACATAATCAACAACATCTTCTCAAATCTCACCAGGATGTCATAACGGCTTTAGCCTGTATCGACTCCCCGTTCCGAGGTGGGATTATCAGTGGTGATCGAGCAGGCATAATCAAAATTTGGAAAGTGGAAAGTGCTGATCACTGATAAGTGCTCCAAGTGGAGACTTGCATGTAATCATCCGGAGACTTGTAGCATTGCCATTTTTATTTACAGAATTACTAGTAACTAGAGTCGTCGTTGGTGACCGTTGTATATAAGCCTATGACAAAGATACTTCTGTAGGTTGCAATAAATATAATATAAAAATAGAAATTATTACTATAAATAGGATTGCAATTGCATCATAGGTTTAACAGGGGCTTTCAAAACAACCTCCCAGCAAAGAATCACCTCGCCGCAATGTCCATTCTATCAATTATAGCAGCAATCATGCACATCCTATCCTATGCCATTCCCTTTGCAACACTCACACTCCTGCCTAATCTACTCAAGGCACGCTTCTTTGACATCCCTGCAGGGTCCACCCTCATCGCCACGACCGTGATTGCCCATGTGTATGCCAAGAATAGTGATGGAAAAGATAAGATGTTTATTTTATGGCAATTCTTGTGGTGGAGTGGGGCATGGGCAGCAATTGCTATTCATCACAGTAAGTCTCCCTGGTAAATTCTATATTATAATATCTAATACCTTCTAGTTCCTTCTAACCTCCTTCCACCCACTACCCTTAGTGTTCTGGCAACGCTTTCCTTTTTCATCCTTGAGCTTGTCTTTTGGAGTTTGATGGGGTCCCTGCCTGAAGAAGACTTAGGGATCTTCGGAGTCCTTCACTGGCGATTCTGGGTGACTCTCCACATAGCTTATACCAGCTGTCTTGATTTCTTGAATCTTCTCTTGGAATTCCTGGGTCACCTCAGAAATATTTTTCAAGTCCAAGCTCAGGTTCAAGAAGAAATTCAGGCAAGTCCTCCTCCACCTTACTCTGTGAGTCTTTTTTTTTTTTGTTGCATATATATTTTGATATTAATTTTTGGGTTTATTTAGCAATTTGTAGCTAACTCTGAAAACAGCAACCACAAGGGTGATTGGGTTTAATTATTATTATTATTACACACTTGGAACAAAACATTATTATTTCTGTATTATGCAACATGGAACAGAAACCGTGGGAACGGACTTTCAAGTACTTAAACTAAAAGATGGCCATCACCGCATGCTGACTCGATTTCAGCATTTTGCCCGTCGCAGAACACTATCGTATCTCCATCAGACCTTTCATTCTCATCCTCGTCACTACCAGTCACTGGCTACCACCATGGTCTCGCCTATAACCCCAGAGGCTGTCTCCGCGCCCTCCCAATCAGTCCAAGAAGCAGTGGACGAAAACACATTGAGCAACGCTAAGGAGAAGAAGGCAAAGGCTGGACCTATTTCCGCGTATCCTTTGGAGGTTAGTTAACAATAATATTTTACCTAATGTTACTGACTCACAGTCATTGATAGCTTCAACCTCCCCCAGCATTCTTTGACCATCGTCTAAAAATTTTCGAGAAACTGAAGGCTGAGCACGAGAAGTTCTTAAAAGGCAAGTTTTGCTATATGAAGGACAATCCAATAAAGTCGCGAATCACGATCACTAGCACAATTACGCCAAGAGATCGTTATCACCCTTCCGGATGGTTCAGAGCGGAAGGGAACGAGTTGGGAGACTAGTCCTATGAAGGTTGCTGAGGGATTGTCCAAAAGTTTATCTGAACGAATTGTGATCGCCAAGGTTCGTCAGTAAACGTCGACCATCGGCTGACGCTCTTGCTCACGACAATGTATCAGGTCAATGGGGCACTTTGGGATTTAGAAAGACCACTAGAGGCTTCTTGCAAACTTGAGCTCCTTGATTTCGAGGACCCAGAAGGTGATCGAGTTAAAATTGAGTTATCATCGATACTAACAATGGGTTGTTGTAGGGAAGCGCGTTTTCTGGCATTCCTCTGCTCACGTCCTCGGTGAAGCGGCAGAACGTCATTACGGATGTCATTTGTGTATTGGTCCGCCCACGGAAGATGGCTTTTATTACGAGATGGCAATCGAAGACCGCCCTGTAATCTCTGCAGAGTATCCAGTACTAGAAAAATTATCCGAACTCGCGATCAAGGAAAAACAAAAGTTTGAACGGCTTGTGGTGCGGAAAGAGACCCTCCTAGAAATGTTTTCGGTGAGTGTCAACATACATACATATATCAAAGTTAATGAATTAGGCTTCAAGTACAACAAATATAAGAAATACCTCATCGAATCGAAGATTCCTGATGGTACCTCTACGACTGTTTATAGATGTGGTCCCATGGTGGACCTTTGCCTGGGTCCTCACATCCCACACACGGGAAAGATTAAAGCCTTCATGGTCACCAAGGTACGTCTGAACACCAATATCTTATTCCCATATTCGAGGAATTCATGTTGTGCAGAGCTCGTCATCTTACTTCCTCGGAGACGCCAACAATGACACTCTGCAGCGGATCTATGGCATTTCTTTCCCCGATAAAAAGCAATTGACGGATTATAAGACCTTCCTAGCTGAAGCGGCCAAGCGTGATCATCGTAAGATTGGCAAGGTGATTGAATATGTATATTGAAAACTCTCTCCTAATGATGATGCTAGGAACAAGAACTATTCTTCTTCAATGACCTCAGTCCGGGCAGCTGCTTCTTCCTCCCTCATGGTACGCGTATTTACAACACACTCCTAGAGCTCATGCGGGTAATATCTTAAACTTGTCTGGTCTTACCTGTGCTGACGCACTGTGATAGTCTGAATACTACAAGCGAGGATACCAGGAAGGCAAGTCTCAAACTTGAGCCTACTCACTCGCCATCGTTCATAAGCGTCTTCCAGTAATTTCTCCAAACATGTACAACAGCAAGCTTTGGGAAACATCGGGGCATTGGCAGAACTACAAAAATGACATGTTCGTGCTTAACGTCGAAAAGGAGCAATGGGCTCTCAAGCCAATGAACTGTCCTGGTCATTGTATGATGTTTGACTCCCGGGATCGCAGCTACAGAGAACTGCCCATTCGTATGGCTGAATTCGGCATTGTTCATAGAAATGAGGCATCCGGCGCATTGACTGGATTGACCCGAGTCAGGAGATTCGTTCAGGACGACTCGCATGTGTTTTGTATGCATTCTCAGGTGCGTGGCAGACAATGCCTGTACGATAAACAACTCATTCATGAGAACAATATAGATCGAAGACGAAATCAGTATTCTTTTTGATTTTATGCAACATGTGTATGGCCTTTTCGGGTTTGAATTTCGCCTGGAATTGTCTACGCGACCTGAAAATTACTTGGGCGCCATCGAGACTTGGAACGTTGCTGAAGATGTACGTCTCTTGTTGCCACGTGGCAATCAAGACCTTGACATCTGTTTTCTACACCCAGCAACTCAAGCAAGCCCTAGAACGGCATTATCCGAACAAATGGGTTCTCAATCCTGGAGATGGTGCATTCTATGGCCCTAAAATCGATGTGACCATACGGGATGCATTGCGCCGATCTTTCCAATGCGCAACGATCCAACTCGACTTCCAGTTACCAGAACGGTTTGATCTAAAGTATCGGTCGGCTGATGCGGAAGCCAGTCCCGATAAGGCACCTTCGAGACCCGTCATTATTCATCGTACGATCTTGGGTAGCTTGGAACGTTTCATTGCCATAATCACCGAGCATTTTGCTGGAAAATGGTGCGTCCTACTTCGTCCAATCAGTTATGTTTGTCTAACATTCTGAAATAGGCCATTCTGGCTTTCTCCGCGCCAAGTCCTTGTTATACCTGTTGCCAATCCTTTCGTTCGTTTGCTTTTTTCACTAGATAGGACCATGCTGACATCGTGACGGCATACAGAGAGAATATGCTTCGAAGGTTGCGGGGATACTTTCTAACTTTGGCCTCTTCGTAGACGTAGATAACGGCGAGAATACTCTCCCGAAGAAGATTCGAAATGGCGAAATTGCTCAATATAACTTCATTCTCGGTATGTTATGCTACACGTACATGTGCAGGTGTGCTATATCACATTGATGTGTCTATCATCTACAACAGTTGTTGGTCAAGAAGAACTCGACAGCCAGGCTGTCAATGTGAGAAACAGGGATGACGTTGGTACAAAGGCGAAGGGGAAGATGGTTTCCCTGGATATAATCGCCGCGAAATTAGTGGAATTGAAGTGTTCGAAGAGTCTGAAGAACGAATTCTTGTGATTAAGAAAACCGCTCTAGCGTAGTAGATTTTGCATATTTGTTGGGGTATCTCATACTCATAAATGATATTTTAAGATCTTATACTGTGATCCCGCCCATAAACTGACTGCGCTGTTCAAATGGTGGTTGGCGTCAGTGTGACAATGGCATCTAAGCTGTGGATCAAGGTGCTAACCAACTGTTGGATAGCGTCTCGTTCAGTAGGAGGGAGGGCATTGATCTGGTCAGGCGTCAAACTCAGGACTTGCATTAGCATTGCCTTCGCAGGATGCTATCAGTGTCATTTCATCTCATAGTCGCGGAGCACCAAGAAAGCGTACCCTCTGATTAGAGTCAATATTAATGTCTGGAGGAGCCTGTGGGACTTGCGGGGGCGGCGCTTGCTGCGGAAGAGGTGGTCGGTAATAAGATTGCGGCGGTGGCATTTGCATAGGTGGCGCTTGTTGATGCTGAAGTGGGTACATGGGTGGATGACCAGTGGAAACAGGAGGAATGGGCATAGATGGCGGTGGGATCAGTGGTTGCGGTTGCTGGATTGGCGGTGGTGGATGGTACATGTGTTGATGCTGTGGGATTTGTGGTTGCGGCGGGGGCGGGGCCGTATGGCCATTGGTGCCAGATGCGGTTGAGGTAGCTGCTAGCATGCGCTGGTGGTACGGATCGTCAGTTTGCGATAACCAAAAAGGAACATGGGCTCGCCTGTAGGATAGCTGGGTCGACGATTTTATTCAATAGGAGGGCTTGGAATAGCGCGTACGCAAGTTGTGGGTGCGCTACCAATAAAGTGCGTGCTTGTTCGGGATGAGTTATGACAAACGCCTGGCGCTGCTGCGTTAACCCAAGGCATTATAAGAGTTTCATCCCACTTTGCACACCTTCATTTGCGCCAATACTTCCATGAGCTGACTCGGATTCATGGTTGCCAGAGTCTGGCTGATGGTATCTAAGGAAGTCGAGCCTAATGCGACAGGCACGCCAGATGGCAAACTCGCAAGAAACGCGCTGGGATTCGGACGGGCTTGTGGACTTCTTGAATCTGACGGTCCTTTATATTCGTCTCGTTCGCGATCTCGCCATGTTGGGCGCAAATCTGGCCCACCACCGTCGATCAGTTCACCTCTTACAGTAGTCTTGCCCTCGAGAAACGGATCAGAGTCGGCTAGGTCAATGCGAAGAGGACGTCCGCCGACGTCTACGTTGTTGAGGTTTCGCACTGCTGATGCTGCAGTTTCGTGATCTTGATAAGCAGGTAGGTGTTTTTTTGTTGTTTGGTGTTTTGAGGAAGAAGGTCGTTTGATGTCAGACGGAATCAAAGTCTTGAGCACGACAAGAATAAATTTATGTACCCGCGAATTCACAAAAGCCATAGCCTCGAGGCTTTCCTGTATCTCTGTCAAATACCAGTCTGAGCAGAATGATAAATGTCTTGAGCCAGACAAAGACATGAGCACCCAAGTATCACGGTACCTAAAACCGACGACCTGTCCAACAGACTTGAAAACATCGATGAGTTGATCCTGAATACAAATTGCGAAAGGGTTAGAAAAGAAAGGGCAAAGTCGCGGCTGAAAAGAAAACATTCCTCTCCCATGGTGTAAGGGACATTGCCTACTACAATTAACGCGAATATGATCAACATTTGTGGTACGCTGAAGACCAAAAAACACACACCAAATACTACTTTGCTCATGGTTATGCGGCAGTGAGGCGATTGGCAGGTCGTGTGGACACTCAGTAAAGTTGCGAGTTCGTGCTTTATTGAGGCTCACGTGGTTCGTAAAATTTATTACTTATTTATTTACGTCATAATAATTAACCCACCTCGGCCTCGGGGTGGAATTTTGTTCGGACATCGTGTCTGAGAGTATTCGCGCAGTAAAACTTAATCCCTGGCGCCTGGCATTGCTTTTCAGTGATCCGTTTGTCAGCGGACTTTGGAAAGCCCCGGTCATGCCGGCTTGATTTGTGAGCGGCCGGATAACCGGAGCAGCTGAATCTGAACCTTAATTTGCTATGACTCAGCAACATGTGAAATCCGGGCCGAGACCCGGGAAGGCATATAAAGCCTCGATCGGCTGTGTGAGCGACTCCACATAACTTTGTCTGGGCTCTCCCAACGCAAGCCACTCCATGACGACTTCGAAAATGTCCAGCAAAACCAGTCTCGACCGCGTTAACAGCCGAGCTCATTTTCTTCGCCTATTTAATCGAGCGCTTGCAATAAAGCACGCCCAGTTTTTACGAGAAAGGAAGAGGAGGTTGCAATCTGGTCAGTTGTCTGAATTTCTCAAACCTCGGTAAGTGAGGGCTAACCATAAAACTCCCCTTCCAGTTAACATGGTCTAATGCTCAAACGTTTTCAGGATGGATATTTGGGACAGCCCAGACTCTCCAAGCATCACTGCGACACTCGAGCTGCCGGGTTTGAAGAAGGAAGAGATATCTCTTTTGATTCAGGATGGCTCTCTAGTCATATGGGGTGAACGTCGCTCCCGTCTGGCTCCCAGCGGCACAATATCATCAGACAAGTTTCCTGTCCAAGAAGTCAAATATGGGAAATTTCGCCGAGTCATCCCGCTACCGCATGGCGCACAAGTGAGTCAAGTTACGTTACCGAGAAACAGGATATTGACAATTGATAGACCAGCGAGATCTCCGCGTCGATCACCGACGGCATGCTAACAATAGCATGGCCCCGAAATCCTGCAACATTCACTAATCCACTAGTCGTACCGGCGTGACGGAAATAACTCATGCATGTCTCATCGTAGCATTTCGCCGCATGATACACCACTTGCAGACTTCTGTAGACTAAGCACGGTTCATCGTAAGCCCCTGCACATTCTTTGGTTATCGCTCCGTGTTTTTAATTCCCTCGCATAGGCATTCACCAAGTACGGGGAAACATTCTCTTGCCTCGTTTAGACATGTATCGCACTACTCCTCAGGACTTTTGTTATTTATTCAGCTCTGTTTGTATGTATGATTTTTGGACATCCCCTCTCTGATACTTGTAGCCTAGCTGTCGCTCGATGTCCACTCAACACTACTCCGAATTCACTACTTACTACTATATTTCAATATACTAATTACACACAGTTGCTTGTATTTAATGATCGTCTCGAACGCTCCCCAAATACATCTCGTTCTCGGGCTTTTTGCACGTGTGATAGTTTTCGTGCAAAGTCCATGTAGTGGCGAAGATTAATATTGGATAGGCTGGTTTGAAGATTTGTTTGCATACTTGACGTAATGCGAGAGCTCTCCGCAAGGACTTGAGGCTGCAAATTCATTTATTTATGACGAAGTATAAGTCTCAACCAATCATAGTTATTGCGGTCGCCAACACCGACCAATCCAACCAGACATAATGGCGTCTCTGGAACAACAACAAGACAGCAGTACAGATGTTTCTGCATCAATCCTCTGGAGGCCAGGAAACTTGGATCATCCAGATACAGACTCGGTCAATCGAATCGGTGACATCTACAGGCCTGAGGTCCTTGAAACAATCGCAGCGAAAATTGACGAATTAAGAGAGGAGTTAACAAAGCTCAGCCTTGACATTAGCGGTATGTGGGTATCTACTATCGCGGGTAGACTTTTTCATACTAGCGGCGAAAACAGATCACCCAGAACTCAGGTTTGAGGAAATGTACGTCTTTTTTTCCACCACGCTATATAGTTTCAGTTTAAAAACGACGTTTCTTGCGTATTATTAACAGCTATGCTCATGACGTCCTAACGGCCTTCATGTCCACGCAAGGCTTTGAAGTTATCAAGCATCATCTCCTCGAAACCGCCTGGTCAGCTACCTATACTCGTGGACAAGGTGGGCGAACTATCGGAGTCAACTCTGAGATGGACGCCCTCCCAGGTATTGGGCATGGATGTGGACATAACCTGATAGCAGTCGCGGGCGTCGCTACTGCAGTTGGGATGAAGGCCGCCATGAACAAATGGGATATCTCTGGCAAGGTTGTCTTGCTGGGGACTCCCGGTGAGGCAAATTTCTTTCTCGGGTCGTGACCATGTACTGAGGATTTGATTGTTATCAGCCGAAGAGGGTGGCATGGGGAAAGCTCTGCTACTTGATCGAGGAGCATACAAGGGCATGGATATCTGTCTCATGTCTGTCTCTCTTTCTCGCAAGTTTGCCAAAGCTGAGACCTTGACAGGTGTCACCCGGCTCCTGGGCCTTTCCTTTCCGTGAGCCTCAGTGGCTGCCTGGCTCTTGCACGGATTCATGTTGAATACGCCGGACACACGTACGATCGATTCTTTTTTTTTTGACACTCTTCTCGTAGTTAGTGAAATTGTTACAGTGCCCATGCTGCGTTAAGTCCCTGGGAAGGTGCGATACGGAACAACATTCGTTCTTGTGATTTCGGCTTACTTTAAATTGCTTGGAGGAAAGGCCGAAATGCACTCGACGCCGCAGTGCTAGCGTACACAAATATCTCCGTTCTCCGTCAGCAGCTGAAACCAACTTGCCGCGTGCATGGCGTCTTTATGGGAAAAGATTGGGTTCCGGGTAGTAAGTCCCCCCCCCTACTTGTCATCTCTTTGTGTGTTGGCGTTTTGATGCAGTTCTTCCAGTTATCCCTGACAACGCGGAAATGTTGTATGTACGAGCTATTCTTGATCAGTTGCACCGACTTTAAAGCTCCGGGTAGCTGGTATGTTCGAGCACCGACGTGGGCGGAGGTACAAAAAGTGGTCCTTCGGATAACTCCTTGCTTCGAGTATGTATACTCATCGTACAGCAGATAGAGGAATTGACAGTCTGTGGCAACAGAGCTGCGGCTCTCGCAACTGGCTGCATAGTCAAAATCGACCCACCTTCTTCTATGCATGAAATCAGGCAAAACTCGGCACTTGGTACGTCAACCTTCGTGTGTGCGTGCGATGTGTCTGACATCAGCAAATGATGAAACACAACAGGGGATGAAGTCGCCAATGTTGTTAGAAGCCGATACGGGTCGATTGACTACGAATGGGGGATTAGCGGTGCATCAACCGACTTTGTGGGTTCCTGAATTCGATTTTCAGATAATCTTAGATTAGATGACGCATTCCTTCTGTTAGGGAGACGTTTCATACGGTATACCACACTGACCGCTCGCTCTTGCTACAAGAATTGACATTTTTTTAAATATGTTACAGTCCTTCCATCTCTGCACCCTGGTTTCGGTAGGCAGTCTTCGTATTGTGGTCTAGGAGAGCAGCAGCCTAATGTATATCGAAAAGCTATCCCAACGGAGGTCAACGGCGGAAATCACACAGCAGCTTTCGCTAAAGCAGCACGGACTGTGGAAGCTCACAAGGCGTGCTTCAACGTATCAAAGGCCCTCGCTGCCACAGGTATGCGAGTTATGAGCGACGACGAATTCTTTGCCGAGGTCAGATTAATTTCGCCTGTTGACTGACGCGTACAGCATTCATTTAAGCGATGCCACAGGTTCGGAAGTCGTTTGAAGTGGATAAGAAGGTTAGGGGATAGCAATAAAGGCGCAGCTACGCAGGATGTCCAGTAAATTTGTAGTTTTCACGTGATTGTTTCATGATAACCTTCTGGTTCGGATATAACAGTTGTGCAAATATTTAAGAAAGGCCGTTGGGTTGACAGGTGGCGCCCTGCCCCAACAACTGCACCCAATCAGCAATATTGATCAACGTGAGGCCTCCTTCGATAGGAACTGGAATGGGCGGGACTGCGCCTCCTGTACAGTCCGGGTTGCTACATAATAGTGAATGTTGAATGACCCTTCAAATACTAGTAGAAAACAGTATGACCGTGACTCACGGGTTATTGTAACAGGTCGCAGATTTGCAGAAGACCGCCATTTCTGCCAGGTTCCCGTCGACCTGGTAAGGGTAGCATGTATTGAAGTCGAATGTCTTGTAGGCATTATTCGCATATCTGACACCAACGTACTTTGAATGTAGAAAACGGTTAATCACCTTGCCTGATGATGTATGAGAATGGGCTTACAGTGTTACTTCCCCCGTCCTCGCACATTCGATAGAGTTCCGCATATTCAGTTAGGACGGGAATGGATAAAGCGAGGCCAGTAGCAGAAAGGGCAAAAAGAACGGGTACAGATGGCTTCATTGTGAGAGGCTATTGCGATACAGAACCTTCTTTACACATTTGTTGGCGAGCTGTTATGTAAAAGAGCCAGCCCATGCGAGCGCCGCGCGTCCACACGCGAAGAATAGGGAAAATTGAAAAACATTGAAAAAATCCTGGACTTCAAACTAACGCTCATATCTGAATTATATGTCTGATTTTGGTGTACAGCCACTGGACAATTTTGATAGTCATACTGTGACAGACCAGGTAACCGGTCACACTAACAGTTTTGTTCATTTTCTGATGTACCCTCTGTATCTACCTTAAAAAGAAATATGCAGAATTACTGATATACATCTTATCTCTGACCTTGTGTAGTATCAGAATTTTACAAGCACTATTGCAGGTGCTATGAATTTTTCTTTGCGGCATGCACCAAACTGGCCAAGTATGGATTACTCGGTCAACCGTGGGAAATTGCCAAAGCAAATTCTATTGACGTTACAGGCCCCATAGGGGGTATCAAAAAAGTCCAAAATACTAGAGGGAAGGGCCACCTTCGGTGGCGGAACCTTGCTTTATTTGTAATTTTTGTGACAAAATACACTTACTGGCCGATTTAAAAGTCGCTGGAAAAAATTGACAGCAGTCGTACACTATTTAAGAACATGTTCATTCACCCCCTTTTTTTTTTTGGAAGGATTTGAAGTTCCAGTTCATGTGAAAGTTTTCATCTGTCGTTGCCAGATCTGAAGAGGTAAAGAAAGATGTAAAGGCGAAGTCGGTTGATGTCCAACTAACTTTTGTCAGACACAGTCATAGTAATGCACGATTCACTCACTCTGTTTGGTTGCGTGTCGGATGTTTGTAGCGAAAAAATGTGTATATGGTGCATTCTGTGGTGTTGCAGTTCAACACGCAGGCGTTGGTTATCCATGACGATTGTTAAAAGTGATGGGCATGGTGTCAAATCTGGTCTATGAATGGTCTATTTATGATGTGTGCTCCTTGTATGACATAGCTTAGGAGATGCTCCATCATCTGAGACGTTGACCTGTTTTGCGTTTGATCGAACATTGTTGTACGTCACATAATCTCTTCTGTGTCTTCTGGTAGCAGTCGTCCTTGTACGATGCAAAGTGCATTTAGGGGCATGAACCGGGATTGATACCAACCTCACCCTCATAGTAGATTCGGTGAATATGCATAAACTTTTGATAAGTGATCAAAATCCAGTTCAAGGTCTTTCATTGTGGACGTACAACATGAACGCGCAGTTGGGTCACTCGGGATGAGTTTTTCTGATCTGCATTGAATCTTGGCGCCCACTGAACTTCATGGATGTGAAGGTTGGCGCCTTGTCGGAAGTGAATGAAATGAAAGAAACTTGTGGATTCGATAGGAGTGGGCATTTGTCGCGAGGGTTGCAAAGGTGCAAGTCTATGTCTGACATTCTTTATATTTCGGACGACGAAGATTACGTGTTCAGAATCGTCTGGATCATGTGAATACATTTACAGGTGATTATCGTACCATTTGCTACTTGGCTTTCTTTGTTAAGTCTTCAATTTTTTCTTTCCTTTTGCATTGGCGTCGACATCAAAAGGGTCCTTTTTCAAGAGATGTTTCTTCGGTGATGTCTGGGATGCAAGTTTAGCCAGCAAAATAACGCGCAGTGCAGCGATGTTTGCCACAAAAATGTCACGGATTGGGCGACCTTTTTCATTCACAAGGAACTTTTGGAGAGTGAATCGTGCAACCACAGTGGCGCCTTTTAACGTTTGCACATATCGTGGAGGAGGAATCAAATCACCATTGATGTTGAAGGCTTGGATTGGTTTTACTATGTATTGTCCTTCCATGTCCCTGAGGGCAGTGCGTGCTTCATCTGTATTGACAGGCCAATCACAGAGCTTCATTTTGTCCGCCAGATCGTCTTCTCTAACCAATCAGTTACATTATGGAGAAATGGGAGCGGCATTACATTGAACGTACATCTCTTCATCATCTGCAGCATAGGTGCCTCTCTGGAGGCCATCAGAATGACAATGGGTAGAATAGTGAGTTTCATGTACTTGGAAAGGTTGATGACAAAATCTAATTTTCATTGTCCCCCCCTCAGCTGGTTTAATGACTCCCTCAGTGGCGGTTTTGCGGCATCCATCAAATTTCGGAGAGTTTTGATTGCAGTGTTGAAGTTGTTGACAAGGGTTGGTCTTCCAACGGTGGCACCAGTACACGTTAGTTTGATGTCTGCAAATTTCTTGGCCCCCCCTGTTCCCGCTCGCCACATTGCATCCGGCATCAACCAAAAGTTGTCTTCGGTGATGTCGACGATGAGTGACAATTCAACCGAGTTTCCAGCCTCCCCTCCCATTGACAGCAAAATCATGGGTGTGTTTTTACTGTTGTCATCGATTTCGGGGGCCACCAAGCATAGTGTTCGGCCATCTTTCATCCAACGTAACAGCTTGCCAACGTCAGGGTCTCCCAGATACAGTCCCGTTGTTGTCAATGCAGTGCGCCAGAGTTCTAGTTTGGATGTCTCTTTGTCTTCTGGAGACATCTCGAGAGGGGGGATGCCAGTTACATGGATTCTGCTTGACTCATCAGTGATCAAGATTGAAGACAAAAGTAGCTTCGCCATGTACCTTGCTTGGTTGGAGGGTTCTGATGTATTATCAGGTAAGCCGGATTCAGTCAATGTTTCAGTGGAATTGATGGAAGGACAAGTGGACGATTTGCGGGCGGTTGGTGGGGACATGATTCATTCGAAGCGTAATCACTATCCGTTCGCTTTATATTGGCTTCAGACTCACCAATAGATCGAAGTTTGTGGTGCTCTGTCGTCACATCCTCATCATGTTTTGTCATGATTTCGGGCTTACTTTCTGACATCTATTTTGTGACATCTAGTTAGTCATACTCGGATTTGAAGTTGCATTGCATGGCCTCCTTTGCAACGCTCACCGCTCATGACCTTCGACACCTCACAGTGTCTGAATTGTTGGCGCTGTCACGAGGATGTATTCATTTTGACCATTGGAGAGGGTTGGAGGCTGCTGTGGGACTCTCCGAGGGAGTCTTGCTGGAAAGCACGGAAAGACTAGGATGGAATCTATCTACTACATCAGATCAGCTACTGACTACGACGAACCGTGGGAATCCAGTCACGTGACATGACAGGCACTACCACTACAAGTGCCCCCCCTCTTGTAGCGACGCCCTCGTCGCTAGCCAAAGAGAGAAACGCAAAAAGAGAAGCAGGGAAAGGGGTGAGAAAAGAGAGGAACAGACACAAGAAAGAAAGAAAACAAAAACAAAAATCAGTCCAGACAGAAAGCTCAACTCTACCTAGGCCTTGTCCAACCCAAAGCTACAAGGGCTCGACTCAAGTCATGAAGGCGGGGGTCACGATCCCAATCGAGGTGCATCAAGTTGGTTGGCTTCGAGCTGGTTGGCATGAGGGGTTGTGTGACAATGGGCTGTCCTGGACCAATGCCACGTGGATGGTTTCGAGTGATGATGGGACCAGTGGGGGCAGTGAAGAAACATTGGGCGCATGGGCGGTTGCGTCGTCGAGCGCGGCGCCGTAGGGTAGCAAATGGTCTTCTTGTGGTATTGGAGTGGAGAGCAGACATGTCGCAGGGATTTCGCGTTGGAAAGGTGGGATGGACAGGAATCGCGGCAGCGTCTTCAGCCCAGTCGAATCGTGGAGGTGGTAACGTAGGTGCAGGCAAATTTGCTGGGGTGGGGCTGCACATGTGAATCGAGCCATTCGCGGTCCCTCGTTGGCCCTTTCGACGTTGTCTGGACATGGGGCTCGTGCTTGCGACTTCCTGGGGGCGACGTTGTGGTTCCGGGCTGACGTGGACGCGTGTGGGTATAGACCTGGAGGGAAAATGGGGTCTGGGGCGCGTCTGGGTGCATTTTGGTGCACGGGCACAGGATTTTGGGCCTGTGGGGGCATAAACTGGCTGGGTACTGGCACCGGCGCATTGGAATTGCCGTCTGACACGCGTATGGACGCGTTCTTTGGTGGGGGTGGTGGACCTGGGGTCGACGTGGGTGTGTGACGCATTGGGGTGTGCTGGGACGCGTTTTCATGCAAGGGCGGGGCCGTCTGAGTGTCTCCATGCGCACTGGGTGTTGGTGGGCGCATTGGTGGCTCGTCCGCTTGTATTGACGCAGACGTGCAGGCGGATAGGGTTGTCTGAGTGGGCGTTGATGCGTAGTGCATCGTTTTTGATGTATGCGGGTGTGCTAAGATGGCGGCTGCGGTTGAGCCGATGAGTGGTGTTGTCTGTGCGGTTGCGGTGACGTTGCTAAATAGGTCGTGCTGCGTTGCCACCGAGACGCTGGGCAACGGCGTCGTTTGCGTTGAAATGGTCTTGCTGGTGCGTGCTAGTGAAGATGCTGTAGATACGTCAGTCTGCGCTGAAACGGATGCGCAGGTGGATGGCGCTGTCTGGGTCAACGTGGAGATGCTGCTGGATGCCGTTTGGGTCGGGATGAGCGTTGGCGTTTGGGCTGACACGTTTGCGTGGGTAAGCAGCCCTGTTTGCGTTGAGATGGAAGTGCCGGTGAGCGGTGTAGATGCGGGTTCTTGGTGGCTTCGGAACAATAAAGAAATAATGATCCTAACCAAAGGGGTGTCAGCGTAGAAGTGACAGTGGATAAGTCAGTGTCGGGAGTAGTAGTAAAAGGAAGGGAATGTTAGTAAAAGTAAAGCCGCCGCGTAAAACTGGACTAATAACGACGAATCCGGTGATGAACGGAGTGAAAACGGACAAATAATAAAGAACCCGACGATGCCGACGATGTCGGGTATGGCGGGTCGGGTCGGGTTGGGTCGGAAACAATGAACGAATATACGGAAACAACGATAAAGACGACGAAGTGAACTATAAAAAGCTAAGGATCTACGTGGACGAGCATTTGAAGGGATTAAAAGGTGATTCTGACTAAAGGGAAACGGGGACTAATGGTATCTTTTTTTGTACGGTCGTCGGGGACCGTTTTTATAGTACAGGAAACAGTAATCTACTTTCGGACATGTCTACTTTGGCCGATGGTAAGCTACAAAGAAAGGTTGGAATGGGGATGTGGAAAGGGGGGTTGCAAAGCAACGAAGACAGGAAATGGAGGGGAAAACAAATATGCAAGGAAAAGATCTAGAAAGTCCTACATATCTCCGAAAGGACGAGGGGATGCATAAATAAAGTAAATCCGAAGTCGGGGATTGAGTCCGAAGAGATCCATCTCCTGGAATTGGAACTCCGAGGCGTTTGAGGCTGCCAGATTTAGCCCAAAAGCGGCCGTCACAAAGCGGCATGTGTCGGGTTATGTCGGTCACGTCGGGTCACGTCACGTCGGGTTACGTCGGGTTCGAATGCAAGTCAAATGGCGGCATCGGGTTGGTCCGGATTCGTGATATATCGATGATACGGACTCAGAGGGACGTCGACCCTCTACAGCGGCTCTGGCTGGGTTGCTGCATTCGTCTGCGTTGATGCTGATATGCGGGTTGGTGAGGTCATTTGGGTTGACTCCCAACGCGCACGCTCCTCCGCGATGCCTTGTAAGATCCCTTCGGCCCTGCCTTTTTCGAGGCATCCTGCCACCAATCTCTCTACGTCTTTCATGCGCACGAGCGAGCCATCTTGAAATAGGGAACCTGAAGCGGTGGGTGCAGGTCCTTGTTGAGGCATGGAAGCCGGGGCTTTTTTTGTAGTTTTCCTTTTGTTGTTTGTCATGGCGAAATGAAAATGTGCTGGGTTCGCGGTTCTCGGTGCTCAGGTTCTGAAGGTTCTTGGTACTCGGTTCTCGGTGCTCGAAATTCTGAAAGTTCACGGTTCTTGGACAACAAAGGGCTCGGTTCTCGGTATTCAATGTTCTGGGCTTGAAAAAGCGCTGAAAGGGCCAGGAAAAGATGGAAAAGCAGGGAGATCACGGGGAATTGCTGGCAGGGTTTGAAGCCGCTCTCATCACCACGTTGGAGAGGGTTGGAGGCTGCTGTGGGACTCTCCGAGGGAGTCTTGCTGGAAAGCACGGAAAGACTAGGATGGAATCTATCTACTACATCAGATCAGCTACTGACTACGACGAACCATGGGAATCCAGTCACGTGACAGGACAGGCACTACCACTACACCGTGATCAACAGACGAGGGATGCAGTGATTAGACGAATCTTAACCATTGGCTCTCATGCTTTCCACGAGCACCTTCAATCAGTCGCATTCGCCAAATGTCGACATCTGAATGATGCCAGGGAGACAAAAGCTAAGGAACGAAAATGCAAAGTTGAGGAGAGTTATGAAAACAGGCGGCAGGCTTTGAAAATCGAACGTATTCCAGTGGACGGCAACCCATCACTTTTCCTCAAGTTGCCTGACGAAGCGCAAACACATGAATGTTATCGACAGTTTTACAGAGCAACGTCAAACGATGCAGTGCGCATGGGTATTTGTGCTATCTGTGCTCATGAAATCAGCATGAACGCAGATGGCCTGCACCAAGTTTGCCTGGCTGAGTTGTGAAATTCACATTGTTTGGTTCCAAAAGTACCCCACTCAGGACACGATCCGACTCATGGTTGGTTACTTCTTCGACAAGCTGTTGAAGTTGGGAATACTATGTCTAACACATGGCTCATGGCCTGCAACGGTTGTATCAAATCGTTAAATGACCCTCAAGACCTCCCACCCTCTTTGTCGCTCACCAACATGCTTTGGATTGGTGATGTGCCATGGGAGTTGCAAAGGCTCACATTTCCAGAGCAACTGCTCATCGCCTTGCTTTATCTGAGGGTGTACATTTTCAAACTTTTTCCCTGAGTGAGCTTTGCAGGTCTTGATCAAGACACGTTACAGCGGGCGATGGGCGGTTCCGTGTGCACATACGATCTCGATGTCGAGGGTGCCAGAGCCATGACAGAAGGCTAGGTTGCTGTCTATCACCTTTATCAGTACCACAGCAGCTCCCCATGCTTCATTACGATCGACTTTCAAAGTGCGGCATCGAGCGGTTCACAATGCGTTGCTATGTTTGAAGAGCCATAATAGCAAATATTATGGCGATATTAACATCTCTGTTGCCAACTTGGCTGAGTTGCCTGAGGATGACGTACCAGAAGAAGTACTTGGGTTGGTGCGTCACTCAACAGATGTTGGATTGCTCGATCAAGAAAATGGAGGGTATTTACCTTCCCATGACGATCCTCTTGCAGGTAAAAATTCCTTCGATTTGTCAAATACAGCAAACTGATCTGTCCGTGTGCTGAATTTAGGTGAATCGAATTTTCGTGCAGATGAAACTACAAATGAGAAAGAAGCAGGTGTGAACATATTGTCAAAACAAAGGAGTCACCGTCTAAATAGTGTTCAGGTCCAGCTGTTGTCCCAATGCATGTTTCTGACGCTGTTGACATGGATCTTACGAAATTGAGTAGCTCAGAGATGATGATGTGGGGACTTGCGAACTTGTGGACAGAGGGCAAGGAGGGAGGCTATGCGATAAAACATGGACAGCAACCGGTATCTGATTTTGGAAGTCGCTCTTCGACAAATAGCCAATCAAACTTTTTCGAAAAGGCTTTTCCATGTTTATATCCCTATGGCACTGGAGGCATCGAGGCAGATCGCCAGACACCATTGGAGTTCCGTGAGCACATCAAATGGATGCTTCAGTACCATGATCGCAGGTTTCGACGACATGAAAATTTCCCTTTTGTGGTTTTTGGAATATTGCAACATCGTCAAGCTCTTGCAACAGCTTGCATGCAGATGAATCGAAACAACTTTCGACGTGAAGCACTGCTGCTAATGGCATTAACCCCCGAACAGTTACATCAGGCAGCAAGGGAAGAAGATGCTAAACTTCCCATTAGTGATCCGGCTGTTCAAAGGCTTTGGCGTCACGTCCATGGTGCCGTTAGCCATGTACAAGGCGCTGACCAAGCTCGCTATCAACTAAGAAGTCAAATCTGGTCCACCGCTCTGTATCATGGAGCACCATCTGTTTGGATAACGATTAACCCATCGGATCTCCATGATCTCATCGTTCAAGTTTTCGCAGGAGAAGACATTGATCTGGACAATTTCGTCGCATCCGCAGGTCCAGATAGCGAGCAGTGTGCACGCAATGTCGCAAAAGATCCGTATGTGGTGGCGAAGTTTTTTCACTTCATTATTCATGCGATCCTGGAAAACTTGCTTCAGATCAAAATCGTGGACCACAAAGTGATGGGAATCTTGGGAGAGTTGTCAGCATATTTCGGGGCGGTTGAGTCTCAGGGCAGAGCGACTCTACACCTACATATACTCCTTTGGATGAAGCATACACCGTCTTTCAATCGCATGACAGAACTTCTCAAAACTGAAGAGTTTCGAGACCAAATTGTTCGCTATATCAGTTCTAATCTTCGTGCACATTTACCTGGTCTGGAATCAGCGGAAACTGTCAAACAGATTCCAAAAGAGAAGGAAATTAGCTATAGTTGACCACCTGATCCATTGGGGCGCAATTACTGGACCAAATTGAAATCCTTTGAACTGAGGCTTGCCTGGATGGATCAGATCCACACATGTAGGATTCATCATTGTCTTAACTACAACAAGGACGGCAAACTTGTATGCAAGAGGCAAGCACCGTTTCAAGTTGCAGCTGACGATTTCGTGACTGCGGAAGGCCATTGGGGATCCAGATGCCTGAATCCGTATCTCAATGGGTGGGTCCCCGGAATACTCGTGAACGTGCGATGTAACAATGATGGCAAGCTCCTGACAAATGGAGGGGACACCAAGAACATTACATACTATGTAACAAGTTACGCCGCCAAGAAGCAGGGTAGAGACTCCAACCTCTCGGCTGTGTTGGCAGATGCATATGCTTATCATATCCGTCATCCAAACCCTTCGTATATGCAGGACCTCCAAGCTCAGCAACGTCTTTTGCTATTTCGTCTTGTCCATGCGATCAATTGAGAGCAGCAGATTGCTGCTCCAATGGTTATTTCGTACTTGATGGGATGGGGGGATGTTTACAAGTCGCATACATATTCCCACATCTATTGGTCGTCTTTTGTGGCATGGTTATTGGGTGCAGATCTCACCTTAAAGAGGTCAGCAGTGATTTAAGAAATTTTTGAATTGATTAACTTGAAACAACAGCTACACAACATTTTCACGTCAACAGTGTGACGAAAATCTTGACCGGCCAAATGTGTATGTTAACCTATCGAAAACAACTCTTCCTGTAGCTAATTTTGACATTCCTGCGAACAAAAGTGTGGCAGGACCATCTATCGACACATCAGATTTACGTGTGAACGATGTAGGAAAGCATCGTGAGGTTGAGGTCAGTAGCATGCTACACAGGGATTTGTTCAGCTCAATGCAAAATACACAGGCAGCAAATGACATCGTCACATTGGAACTAGATTCGGCGGGTCAGTTCTTTCCCAAAAGCCAAGTGACGGACTACCGATGCTGGGGATCAGCTTTAAACAATTACAGTGTATTGGATTTCTTCGTACACACATATGAAGTTGAGGATGTGCACAGCCCGAGCGGTCAAGAGGAACCACAAAGTCGAGGACGTCCCCGCCACCTACGGATCCCGTATCTCCCAACTCACCCCAAAAGTTCATGGTGTTATCGAGTACTTAGGGCAGAGGGACACAGGAACCTCCCTGATGTTGTTGGATGGTGGTTCCCGAGACGTGATGACAATGACAAACTACAGTTTTATGCGGCTTGCATGCTGACCCTGTTGAAACCTTGGCGTGACGTGACGACAGATTTGAAAACAGCTCATGAATCATGGGTCGACACATTTCAAAATTTTATCAAAGACGCATCCTCTCACATTCGTGATGTTCTCTCGGAAATTCAATATTTTCATGAATGCGACAGTGCGGCAAAGAAGGACCTCACAAAAGCAAACATGGCCCATGATCAGCAGGATGGTCGGTGACGATTCATCATTTGATGAATTTGAGTTGCCAGAAGCTACCATGGATGTCGATGATGACCTCACGGAGGAAGATGTTGTTGCATTCAAGAACTCCCAAAAGTCAATCAAGGAGGAGATAAATGGCCAGCTGGTGATTGAATTAGCAAGAAAAGCAAACTTGTTTGAATTTATCGACGCGCGGTGGAAAACAATGAATGTAAGGGCAGTCAATGCAAATGGGAAAGACATGGAGGATTTATCTCGATGGAGAAACAGCTTACAGCAAGACGTAGCACGATCAAATCAACATTCAAACAAGGACAACAGTGAAACACAAAGCATTGTAATAGCAGGTCCCTCAGTCGAGCTACTGCAAGCAAAATCCACACATGGCAAAAGCCATCGCATGGACGTTGTCACCCTGCTTGATAACACAAGACATGAACAAGACGCACTGCTTAGTGAGGAACAGCAACGGGCCCATGATATTATCTTGTGGCATCTGAAGGAGACAGTGGCCAGTGCACATCCACCTCCCCTACGCATGGTGATCTATGGTGAAGGCGGCACAGGGAAATCGAAAGTGATTTGTACCATCACTCAAACATTCGTTGACTATTTCATAGAGAACTGGTTGATCAAAGCTGCGTACACCGCCATTGTGGCATCATTGATTGATGGAAAAACAACAAATCATATCACGCACATGTCTACCATTCGCAACGGGGTCATGTCAGCGGCCATGAAAAACAAGCTCCAAAACTTTTGGAGCCAATATCGATATCTGATCATCGACGAATATTCTATGATAGGAAAGAGCTTTCTCTGCATTTTGTCTCAAAACATTTCAATTGCGAAAGCAGGGGGTGAAGGATCCATGGATCATTCATTTGGAGGTGTGAATGTGATTCTCTGTGGAGATCTACATCAGTTTCCTCCTGTGGCCACAGCGAGGAGAGAAGCCCTTTTTTACCAATCAAACGGCGCCGACAAGCTTGAAGCTCAGATCGGTTGCAAGATTTATGAAGAATTCACTGCGGTTGTGATATTGAAGACTCAGCAGAGAGTCACAGACCCCGTCTGGCGCGATTTTTTGCACCACTTGCGGTATGGAGAAGTCCAAGCATGCCACCTAAAAATGTTGCGAGCTCTGATCATAGGGGAACATCAATGTGAAGACACCAACCTTGAAACACCTGAGTGGCGAAACGCCGTGCTCGTCACCCCAAGGCATGCAGTGAGATGACAATGGAATGCAGCTGCAATCTGAAAACACTGCAAGGAGACGGGAGAGAATCTTTATGTAGTCAGTGCAGAAGACACCATACAAGGCCATGCACTGTCTCTGCGTGAACAGCTAGCGCTGGCAGGATGGGAAGGAAAAGGAAAGAACACACAGAAGGACTTGTCAGAGAAGATAGAACTTGTGAAGGGCATGAAGGTGATGATAACGTCGAATATTGAGACAGACCTTGACATTGCTAACGGCGCACGCGGAGAAATAATCGACATAAAGCTACATCGGAATGAGCCAAACATGAGCTCGGAGCCTATCATCCACTTGAAACACCTCCCGGCGTACATCCTTGTGAAGTTGGAATGAACACGAGCAATGCCGCTTGCAGGACTGCAGTCAAGAATAGTCCCGATTGAGCCCATGAAATGCTGAATGCAGATCAAGATAGGAGAGAGCTCACGAACTGTAACAAAAACCGTGTGACGCCGACAATATTCATTGGCGGGAAGCTACGCATTCACGGACTATCGAGCTCAAGGACAAACTATCCCATATGTGCTCGTGGACATAAAGTGCCCGCCAGTGCCAGGGACTTTAAGTTTATTCAACTTATACGTGGCCCTGTCGAGAAGCTCAGGACGGAAAAATATATGTTTGCTGCGAGATTTCGATGACACCCAATTTTTGCAAGCACACGATCCTGAACTCACCACTGAGGATGAGAGACTGGAAGGACATGACGAAGAGACCAAGCGATGGTGGAAAGAAATGACAGAGAGCTGAGGAGACACATAGTTTGTAGTTCACGAAAGGATTTGTGTTGACGACAATGTTTGATTTGGATCATTGATGGTGTACAAGCTTGATGACTTTGTAGTTTTGAACAGTGATGGAGAGTAGGGATAAAGTCCATTGTTGTTCATTATTTATGATATCCACGCCCAATGCGCTTCTTTTCGGGGGGGTCAGCAACCTTGCAAGCAAGATAACATGTACATGATACAACAAACATGAGGAAAGCAAAAAGAAAGGCCTAAGACTGCCTGGTAGAACGTGTGCTCCGCCGCAAGTTGATTGTTGGTGCTGGTGCCATCTCACCCTCATCTTTGTTGTGCGACCCATCCGATTCGATAATCATGTGATGGGAATGGGGACGGGGACGGTGAGAGGGAGGTGAGGATGGTTCCTCAGACGAGTCAGTAGCTGGCGCTGGCAGCCGTTTCTTCCTCCTGGTAGCAGGGGCTCTCTTCCTTTTCTTCTCTGCTTCAGAAGCTTTCTGAAGGCGCTTCTGCTCCTGTTCCAGGCGTCGTGCTGCTTTCCAAGCGTCTATTGCTGCACGCTTCACTGCTTGTTCGGCGGCTCGCTTCGCCGACTTCTCCTCTCGTTCACGGGCCTTCTCTGCTGCTACAGCTGCCTTTGCGTCATTTTCGAGCTTCTTGCGACACTCTTTGAACATACCAGCAGCCTCCTTGAACAGCTCCTTCATGTGCAACTCCCATTCAGCCCGAGCAAGCGCATCTAAGGCTTCATTGCCCATCATATGACGGGGATGTGAGGTCATCTCCTTCTTCTTGCCCTTTTCCTCCTTTCCAAAGGCACGCTTGCGCAGCTTTTCATTCTCCATATCCATCAGGATCATCTGGGTGTGATCCATCTGGATCTGCTCAATGCTGGCCTTCGCGATCGCACAAAGTTCAGAGAGTTGCTGCTGGAGGGCATTGTGTGATGCAAAAGCTGGCAAGGGAGGGGGCAGACCGATGAGGAGATAGCGAACTTGTTCCTTTGTGAGCGTAGTGTTGTCTTGGGGCATGGTTGTTGATGTTGATGGTTTGGATGGGCTGGTTACGTAAGTGACGCTTGGGTGTGACGTGGACGTTTTGGGGTCCTTCTCCACACATGGAAGCAGGAACATTGGAAACTTAGCGGGAAGTGGTTGTGCGGCCTGTGTACTTGTGTTCTTTGCGGGTTCAAATAACAGCAGGGGAATTGCCTCAGGGTTCAGAGGCCAAAGCCCAGTTTTTGCAAATGCAGAGATGATCGTGGAAGGCTTAAACACAATTTGCCTGGCCTCGCTATAATAGAAGAGGAGATTCGTTTTCGAGATGGTAATATATGCGCGTGTGGCCTTCGTGACCTGTGATTTCCAACAGCTCGCTAAGGGACCAAACACGCCAACGTCACATGGCTGAAGCGCATGGGTGGTGTGTGATGGGAGACAAACAACAATGATGCGATGTGCAGCAGCAAATTTGCAAAAGCGATATGTACAATGGGAATTGTGTCCATTGAGGACAAGGAGACAATAGCCATTACTTGTATTGCGTTTGGCTGTGGCTGGCTCGAAATCCCGTTGTTGAGGCTCTGGGCCCTCTAGACCCGAATCCTCTTCATATCCCACTTCGTCCCCATCCATTTCCGTTCACGTATTGTCGATTCTGCCCGATTCCGGTCCTCTCAATCGATTCCGCTCCGGATTCCGCCTCCGGATTCGTTCCTACACGTACTGCAATGTCTCTAACGACCCAGAATCAGTACATATATAGTTACATATGATATATCTTCATTTCCCGTTACTTAGTACATAGCACCATTCCTCCTATACTCCGCTCCACTCCACTCCCATCAGTTACAGCCTTCGCTTGTAGTACATAGTTACTATAGCACAGGATCACTCCCAGTAGTATAAAAGATGTACCCTTATACTACAATTATCACATTGCATCATATCATATTGCATCGTATCATATTACATCCCATCATATAGAAAATACAGGTTATCACTCCCCTTCAGTTCTATTTCTTAGTCCTCGCTTCGTATCATCTCCATATTAGTATTCGTACTCCACTCCCTTCACTTCCCCTCTGATCCGGAACCCTGGATTCGGGTTGGATTGACTAGACTACATAGACACTAAACTCCTCTGATCACTTCTTAGCTGATCACCACTTTCGTAGATTCCCATTCCGGGTCTACAACCGAACTTGCCGTCACACCATTCTAGCCATTTGGATCCTAACTCTTGGTCTGTCCACCCTTTCGGCAAGTGCGAGATGCTGTTGGGTTATGAGTATCAAGTCTATAGATAGATGCAAACATATGTGAACATACCTGGCATTGCAGGGGTTCACTCTACCCCATTCGAGATTCTGGCGCGCTCCCTGGAATATTACTGATGGCTGGATGGTCGTGCCATCGGCAGAAATACACTCGATGATGGTGACGAGCTCACGGTTTCCATCTTCAACTTGATAAACAGTTTTCTGGTCACGATCAACGAGAGCTGCAACTCGAGCGCCGATCCCTAACTGAATCCCCTTCTCATCCACGTTGTAAATGTTCTCCGGAGAAATGTCATATTCCTCGATGAGGCCTTTCACTAGATCGAAGTATTCTTTGACGACGGCACGGTTTAACGATTGTGCACGGCACTGTTCCAATGACGTTGTCCATTTGACTTTGAGGTCCAGATGTCGAGCCATGAAACATTTTCCCCACGAAGCACCAACCGCTTTCCCACATATGTCAGATGCATAGTCTTGCAGGATACTGGGTGTCACCGGTACTGTCGGAGTTCATGAAGCCGGTCACACTGGCTACTTGGTCACACTCCGTTTTCCACCACTCTGAGGCACTTTTATCCCATTCAAAAATGATAATAGTGAACTAATACATGTGGACTAGTTACCTGTCAATTTTGACCCAGATCCGTTTAGTATTTCATGAGCTAGACTACTGCTGATTGTTGTTGACCTGTGTTTGGCTACCTCAGACATGTATCATGTCATCACTATGCCGCATCATTGTGTCTTCGTCCCATTCCACTTGCTCCCCCAGTGGGAGAGAACCCCCACGTCCTCCATTGCTGCCTGGATGCTGCAATTTCCTTTCGAATCTCTCATTTTATTGTTACCTTTGCTCCTTACTACCGATGTTGACCGTAGAAAAGTGAGGGGGTGTATGGCACGTTCTGGCAACAATTTCGGCTGGTCCTTTTGGTGAGTGATAACACATCTGTAGGGCTTGTCTAATGTGTCTATCTTATATTTTTAGTGATTTTTTTTACGCTTGAAAGTCATCCACCACTCAGCGCCTTCTTATCAGTCAATCGATCGCTACGATGGCCATGCCTCTGCCTTGAGCAAAAATCTCTCAATCCTGACCAATCGTAGGTTCAAACCATCGTTTTTATTGAGGGTTTGTTGATGTTTGACTTGATTATCTACATTATCTCGGCAATTGCCAACCTTGAACAGCCTTGGTCCTTCCATTTCATGTCCTTGCGACTACCTGCTGGTCCGCAGTGCTCAAACCTATATATTTTTTGTGTTCATGCCTTCCCATCCCACAATGCCTTTATTTCGCCTTCCCATCCCACAGCGCCTTCCTTTCGCTTTCCCATGATGCCATCTCCACCCATCCCGACCTTGCCTGTCACCCCATCCTCACCTGTCACCCCAACCTCTGACGATGCACCAGACATAGCATCTCTTCCACAAGAAGAACGTATTTTGATGGCTTTAACGGCCATTGCCAAAGCTGGGACAGGACCTAATGGCCTCCCGACTCTTTCGCTTTGGGAAGCCGTGAAGGCCTTTGGTGTACCAAGGAGCACCCTTACTGGCCGTTTTCACGGTGTCCAAACCTGCAAATTGGCCCATGCTCATCAACAGAAGCTCGCGCCAGCCCAGGAAGCCGTCCTTGTTGAATGGATAAAGGTCATGGGCCAGCGAGGAATACCGGTGACACCCAGTATCCTGCAAGACTATGCATCTGACATATGTGGGAAAGTGGTTGGTGCTTCGTGGGGAAAACGTTTCATGGCTCGACATCCGGACCTCAAAGTCAAATGGACAACGTCATTGGAACAGTGCCATGCACGATCGTTAAACTGTGCCATCGTCAAAGAATACTTCGATCTAGTGAAAGGCCTCATCGAGGAATATGACATTTCTCTGGAGAACATTTACAACATGGATGAGAAGGGGATTCAGTTAGGGATCAGCGCTCGAGTTGCGGCTCTCGTTGACCGTGACCAGAAAACTGTTTATCAAGTTGAAGATGGAAACCGTGAGCTCGTCACCATCATCGAGTGTATTTCTGCCGATGGCACGACCATCCAGCCATCAGTAATATTCCAGGGAGCACGCCAGAATCTCGAATGGGGTAGAGTGAACTCCTGCAATGGCAGGTATGTTCACATATGTTTGCATCTATCTATAGACTTGATACTCATATCCCAACAGCATCTCGCACTCGCCAAAAGGGTGGACAGACCAAGAGTTAGGATCCAAATGGCTAGAACGGGATTTCGAGCCAGCCACAGCCAAACGCAATACAAGTAATGGCTATTGTCTCCTTGTCCTCAATGGACACAATTCCCATTGTACATATCGCTTTTGCAAATTTGCTGCTGCACATCGCATCATTGTTGTTTGTCTCCCATCACACACCACCCATGCGCTTCAGCCATGTGACGTTGGCGTGTTTGGTCCCTTAGCGAGCTGTTGGAAATCACAGGTCACGAAGGCCACACGCGCATATATTACCATCTCGAAAACGAATCTCCTCTTCTATTATAGCGAGGCCAGGCAAATTGTGTTTAAGCCTTCCACGATCATCTCTGCATTTGCAAAAACTGGGCTTTGGCCTCTGAACCCTGAGGCAATTCCCCTGCTGTTATTTGAACCCGCAAAGAACACAAGTACACAGGCCGCACAACCACTTCCCGCTAAGTTTCCAATGTTCCTGCTTCCATGTGTGGAGAAGGACCCCAAAACGTCCACGTCACACCCAAGCGTCACTTACGTAACCAGCCCATCCAAACCATCAACATCAACAACCATGCCCCAAGACAACACTACGCTCACAAAGGAACAAGTTCGCTATCTCCTCATCGGTCTGCCCCCTCCCTTGCCAGCTTTTGCATCACACAATGCCCTCCAGCAGCAACTCTCTGAACTTTGTGCGATCGCGAAGGCCAGCATTGAGCAGATCCAGATGGATCACACCCAGATGATCCTGATGGATATGGAGAATGAAAAGCTGCGCAAGCGTGCCTTTGGAAAGGAGGAAAAGGGCAAGAAGAAGGAGATGACCTCACATCCCCGTCATATGATGGGCAATGAAGCCTTAGATGCGCTTGCTCGGGCTGAATGGGAGTTGCACATGAAGGAGCTGTTCAAGGAGGCTGCTGGTATGTTCAAAGAGTGTCGCAAGAAGCTCGAAAATGACGCAAAGGCAGCTGTAGCAGCAGAGAAGGCCCGTGAACGAGAGGAGAAGTCGGCGAAGCGAGCCGCCGAACAAGCAGTGAAGCGTGCAGCAATAGACGCTTGGAAAGCAGCACGACGCCTGGAACAGGAGCAGAAGCGCCTTCAGAAAGCTTCTGAAGCAGAGAAGAAAAGGAAGAGAGCCCCTGCTACCAGGAGGAAGAAACGGCTGCCAGCGCCAGCTACTGACTCGTCTGAGGAACCATCCTCACCTCCCTCTCACCGTCCCCGTCCCCATTCCCATCACATGATTATCGAATCGGATGGGTCGCACAACAAAGATGAGGGTGAGATGGCACCAGCACCAACAATCAACTTGCGGCGGAGCACACGTTCTACCAGGCAGTCTTAGGCCTTTCTTTTTGCTTTCCTCATGTTTGTTGTATCGTGTACATGTATTTTGGACTTTTTTGATACCCCCTATGGGGCCTGTAACGTCAATAGAATTTGCCTTGGCAATTTCCCACGGTTGACCAAGTAATCCATACTTGGCCAGTTTGGTGCATGCCGCAAAGAAAATTTCATAGCACCTGCAATAGTACTTGTAAAATTCTGATACTACACAAGGTCAGAGATAAGATGTATATCAGTAATTCTGCATATTTCTTTTTAAGGTAGATACAGAGGGTACATCAGAAAATGAACAAAACTGTTAGTGTGACCGGTTACCTGGTCTGTCACAGTAGGTATCAATGACATCATGTGAGGTCGAGGCGAGAAATAAATGCCAAAAATGGTTACCACAATTTTAAATTGTCAAGGTCACGCCGTCACGGGTTATGTTGTTATCCGCAAGTTACCGCAACGGAGGATTTTCAGGTCGAGGAAAAATAAATTACAAAATCGTTGAAACATTAACAGCATTACAAATAATGCTTTACACCTGACCTAAGCTTACACGGTGCAGATCTCTTGACGCTATCAGTGAAATCTTCGGCTCAATCCGCTCTTTTGCCAATATTTGCAGGGTCCGTCTATTTTCCTTCTGTGGTTATAAATCACTGGGTTTCTATGTGACAGCCGTGACTACACACACAAATACATCCGACAAATTCCTAACTGGGTTGCAACCAAACCACGTTTCAACGGTGTTGTAAACAAAAACCACGTTTCAACGGTGTTGTAAACAAAAAAAATGTAAAAGTTGGTTGTAACTTAATTTTGGCTTAACTTTTTCCGACATTAACGCAACGCTTCTGTGGACATGACAACGGCCGACGTGTTCAATAACGCCAATGTGATCTATGATGCCAACACGTCCAATGACACCAACACCGACGTATTTAACAAGGCCAGACGCGTCCAACGACGCAGACCTGGCCATCGGCACACATCGAGGGACGCCAGCACTTCCAGTTCGCTGACGTGTTGAACATGGAAGGCCCCTATTCCACCTCACGGTATGAATGTCACTGTGTCAATTGACGTGTGTATATGGCTGTGGGGTCGATTGGGGCGGATAACCTATCCATGCCTCTTCCACTCACACGGTCTGAGCAATGGGACAGCTGGTGGCGGTAGGCCGTGAGGAGAAGTGAAGAAACGATTGCGCTTGTTTCCAGCAGAAGTGAGTGGCCAATAATCAACCATTTCTAACTGGTATCGAGATTCGAGAGAAAGCCACTGATAGGACAGTCACTGAAGGCGGTATCGTTTGAAAATATAAGACCCAAACACCAAAATAGACAACCCTGGAACATATCACAGGGTGATAGTTTATACTGAAGCCCGACACACCAATGGAAATTTTAACATTGAGATTTACCTTCGATGTTTGTTATTCCTTTATCATTGAGATTTATCATGATCTTACTATTTGATTACAGCTTCTTATTTCATCGCCAGGCAATGTTTTCGCTACGTAAAATACTGGGAGAGTTACTCCGAGTCGTACCTCAGCTGTTTGACTGCCCTCCTCCTGCAAAAAACTGAGGTGAGCACAGACTGTCTTTTCTTACTGTTCTTCGTTTACTGGTGACTTGTGTAGCCAGTTTTGTTTAGCTTTCCAACTCGCGGAGAAGAAAAGTCTTGCTCTGCACCAATGATTCCAACATTTGTGATCATGTTATTGGCCGCCATCCTCAGAGCGCTGGCCCAAACTGCAGATGTTCCACGTCCGACGCAAGGCTATCAAATCGGTGATCCATCGTCTGGCATGGACATTATTTTTCCGTTGTCGGTCACTCAATGTGACTCCGTTCTCATTTATTACAACATATCTGATTCTAGTGATACTGTCGGGTTGTTGGTTGCACCTGACACTGGAGTCACCTTCCTACTTCTCACCTTTCCTCTGGGTGTTGGCTACATGAATTGGATTTGCAACATTCCCAGCGGCTACACCTTCATCTTGGATAGTTCTGGTCCTTCTCAATATTACACTGTCCAACCTGGATCGTCGTCTGCCTGTTTGGGTGATCTCACAACTACCGTTGCCTATGCAGACTACTACACGACATATTTTCAATCCTACACTCAACATTCTCCATCTGGTGTCCCCGATTACTCAACATCTTTTCAACGGTGAGCTTTCATGAGTCTACTCATTATCTATAACTCAATATCGATATTAGACCAACCGTTGCCTTTCCCACAAGCCCGTTCTACACGATCACCATCAAGTGCGCCTGTTTATCTAGCAACCAATGCAACATTTACTCATTTTCTTCCCATAGCTCAAACATAGCTGTCACTTCAACACCCCTCACATCAATGTCATCTATGCCACGCCCCTCGACTTCTTCCCTCCCAGTGCCCTCGATATCATCATCTTCCCTCCCCATGTCCTCTTCAGCATCGTCCCCAAATTTCAAAAGAGCTGTTATTGTTGGTGGCATCGTCGGTGGACTCACCCTCGTTCTGCCTACCCTCATATTCATCTTCTGGTGGAAGCAAAAAAAAATTCAAGCTGCCTTAGAGTCTCCCACGCCTTATTATGGGTGGATTCCAAGACGACGGCCTGAGCCTACATATTTGTCGTCGCCAAATTCTGGTGCGCGTTCACCATAATATTAATCCTTTCAGCTGTGCCCACCTTATTATATTACCTCAGATAAAAAAACCTCCGAGTCATTATACGCAAATCCGATTAACAACAGACGTCGTGGATTCATACCTAACGTCGACCAAATAGTTGGTCGGGATATTCCTTTTGCGACCCTTCCTGGTAAGTTCCCTCATCGTTCCATATCCTTTCCGAAACAATTCAAGGGCATTATTGACTTTGCACCCTTCTGATGCTGCAGGACCATCCCCAGCTCATACCACGCCTCCATTACTCCCGAAGCCTGATGATAGTAGTTCACCTCACCATACACCCGAGCCGACCACAAGGGGATTACCCCGGAACTCGAGGGCTGACTTACCCCCCACCCTCGATATCACTGGGTTGACGGCCAGTCAACGGCAGGCACTCATCGCTGTCTTGAATACCTCTTCTGATCCGGCTCTATCATCACTGGCACATGCTCAAACATTACCAGCACTACCGCAGTTCACGACGATGGACGAGGTTGCACGGGAAGACCCTGATCATGTTATGGGCGTCATCTCTCAGCTGGTCTCATCCCTCAATACTCTGCTCACACCAAACGAAGCAATGCCACGCAATCTGCATACAATGTCTTCACCACCGCCATACGTGGGGTACAATGTCTAAAAATCCCTTCAAGTTTGGAATCTATCATTTCTTTATTTTATTTTTCTTTCGGGTAGTGTGTGCATCAAGAGACATTCCCATATCTCAACAGTACCAATAGTGGCCTTCTACCAGTAGTTGAACTTGAAAGATCGAATCAATTATTGACTTAGTTCAAGCAACATAGATTAAACTGCTGATCGTCTATGAAGACGGCTTCTCCGCCATGAGACACTACTTGCTCGTTCAGACGGTTTCTCCTCGTCATCTGGCCGTCGCCTCGCGAACCCAAAATTCTCATCCGTCATGGTGTGGCAATTCTTTCATCGCGGAGACACCCACGGCGAAAAGTCCGGCCATGTTATTCCACAATACACTCAAGCTCCCGGCGAATGCTACATTGATCTCGTCGCGGAAGGCTTGGGGAAGACATGAAATTTGGGCATGATAGCATGTGTGATGCCTTGACCCTGTGGGAATTGTGAAATAACCGCAGCAGTCAGGGGTTTTGGAGAATCGTTGACCCGATCGATACGCTCCACGTCTGAAGGCAAAACCAAAACCAGAACGGCATATCGTTTACATTAACGACCACCGGAGAATGTAATCTGTCTACGAAGCTGTGCGAAGGCACGTACAAAAGTGAAGAACGCAAGAGCGTGAGCGGCGTCGGTGACTGTTACGGAAGCCAAAATGGGGAACGTCGTCGAGGTGAACAGAACTCCGTTTATGATTGCAATTGTGAAAGATGTCAATGCCGGAGCGAATCTGGAAGTAGAAGTCTACAACAAGTGATGGTGAGTTCGCTTGGAAATCGGCCTCGAGAGCAGAAATATTTATAACACTTACAAATGACAGTCTCTGCTCGTGATACCATGAAGGAAAGTGGCGGCGTAGCTACGAGTCGATGGGTCAAAAAAGTCAAAAATCACGACATGAGCAAAAGAGGGGCACAAGAACGAGGCGAGTCTAGACAATTAGACAATTAGAGGCTAGAACGATTCGAAAGAAGGATGAAGGGAACGACGGGTTCTTGTGCGTAATAACATTCGTGCGCTAGGAAAATGCCCGACCAACCAGCATTTTATAACTAGACCAAGGATACTTAGTTCCCGCCCAGCTAGGTGCAATGACACAGTGTGGCACTGAGAATAATGAAGTTGCCGCTGGATGACAACGCATGAAATTCTCATCTTCGTTGAGAAACAATGCGAGATCACTCACATCCAGTCCATTCGAGCAAGCTTCTTGCGGAGACTCTCATGGGGAGTGCGGAGGGTCAGGAAGAAAAAACGAGAAGGACGGCGATGTTAGAGAGGGGGAGGTTCAAATCTAGTATGAAGACAAGGTGGGTTGGATGTGTTTGTGACATATGAGGTATGGGAGAACAACCAACGCCAGTGTCCCCCAGTTGCGAGGGCACCACCAACTGGAGGACCCAAAGCGCTCGAGATTGCGAAGACACTTTGAACCACAAGTGATGTGCATCGACTCAACCAGAATGCCAACAACAATAATAATGAACACTATAAACTTACGTTCCAACAATGCCCACGCTCGCGCAAGGGGACCGAGTCCGCGACGATGATTTCAGTCAATGATAAGATTCCTCCGCCGCCTTTCAAGGGATTCAGTCAGATCAAGTTGACAGTAGAGTTAGGAATGGGAGACACACCTACACCTTGAACGGCTGCGAGAATCAAAGTAGAGAGTTGGAGGTGCATATTCAAACGGAGAAGAAATGTATGACATACTACGACCGCCCATGTTCTGCGCAGCGCCAGAGATGGCGGAACCGGCGAAAAATACCAATGAAGCCAACATTACTGGTCTTCGTCCAAATATTTGTGCCAACCCGCCAGACATCGGGAGAAACGCGGCAGAAGGGAGCGCATATGCACTTCCGACCCGGACGAAACCGGAACCATTAAGGTTGATAGTTGGTAGAGCAGTGGAAACCGAGGGCGGATATGCATATGGCCGAAAAGACGAGCCAGAATCGAAGATCTGTTTTCGGTGAGGAGAGCCCTGTATGGTTGTAGCGGAAGATGCAGCGGATGGAACGTTTGCAACACGAAGTTCGGTCACCGTTGTCGTGTGAGCTCTGTCTCTGTACAGTCACCGTGCGGAGTCAGTTTTATGAGAGGAGATGAATGTGATGCGCGAACGAACTTGAACTTGAACTGTTCATGACAGTGTTGTGCATGAACTACATGTAGTAAATTGGTCAAGCGAACTTCAACTCCAAGTTCTACCGAACTTCTACGGCTGAGATGGCTGCTCAAGTGAAGAAAGATATTCTGCTTGTCGGCTTCGGGGCTGTTGGCGCAATCTGTGCGAATTAATCCGTCTAGTCTGTCTTGCTTTGATGGACGACCAGTACTTCAGACTCCTTCATCCTGACGAGAAGTGGACTGGCAGCTGTCACGTCTGTCGCCCGTAGCAACTACGACGCTGTAAACGGTCGGTGCCATCTCTCTGGTTGCAGAAGTACTTGTAGTTGTTTGATCTTTATGCTTGGTTAGAATATGGCATGCATCTCAGGAGCCAGAAGTACGGCGAAATTTCAGGATGGAAACCGCATAGACGTAAGTTCTCTTCGTTTACTCTTATCCGAACAGCTCTTTTGTCTTCAAAAGACTACGGCATACCTGCTAGTTTGCCATTCACTTTCTTACTTGGCGAAAAGGTCAATCATTCCATTCACCTTCTCTCTTCGAACAGTTTGCAATTCTGTATCCAATGCCGCCGACAGACCTTATTCCTATGTCATCGTCACCACTAAAGCCATTCCCGAGCTTTCAAAGACTCCCAGCCTTCTCGCGCCCTTGCTCGAGTCAGCGTATACCCAAAAATTTCCACAACCCACCTATGTGCTTATGCAAAACGGGCTCAACGTCGAGGTGGATCTCTACGCAGCTGTCAAGAAACTGGGGCAAGGCGAGCCGAGAATTATCAGCACCGCTTTATGGATTGCAACCAATTTATTGGAGAGGAACATTGTAGAACACAGCAACTTCGTATGCATAAGCGATTGATTTTATCAACGACTGTGGGGCTCAATATTTCTTCAGGATAGAGTGGCACTCGGTGTTTATAGGCACGACGACGTTGCCATCACAGTCAACTCAGCTGCGGAAGCTGCCCTTCTCGCAGATTTTGGCCGGATATTAGAAGCAGGCGGGAGCACAGTCCAAATCGTTACCGAAATACAGCGTGCAAAGTTCAGGAAGAACTTTTGGAATGTGGCATTTTCCTCCCTTTCTACTCTGACGGGCTACACGTTGCCTGCTATATTTCGACATCCACCGACAGACCTCATGCCTAAATATTCGCCTTACGTCTCACCTACGACCGCTGATCTCGTGGCCACCGAGACGATTCCAGCAATACATGCAATACTACGGGAACTCCTCACGCTGGGTAATGCACCAAGTCTTGTCATAAAAGCTAATCACGCTGAAATTGTCAACTGCTAAGGTCGTGCTATGGGGTTCCCAGAATCTGATCTGCCCTCATCGCTTGTTGGAGATACTATTGAGAGCACAGCTCGATTGCATCAATCACCCGATAGTTCTCACCGTGCCAGTATGCTCCTCGATTCGGAACGTAACCAACCAATCGAGGTTGAGGTCATCTTGGGAGAGGTGGTGAGGATGGCAAGGAAGTACCATGTTGAAATACCCGTGAGCAACTTTTTTTTGGTCAATTGCAGATCGTGCCAGTGCTCACCTTGAGGCAGCGTATTGAGATGCTGTATGCTCTGTTGGTCGTGGTGCAGAATCAGATTTTGCGCAGAAGGGAGATGGGACTGCCACACATTTATTTTCAACGATTGTAACAGTCGGCAGAACAGCACGGAGCAATACTAGTGCTTCTGAGGTGAAGCGGAGTTGATCGGCTTCTCAAAGTCTAATTCAGAACGGATCGCGATTTGAATCAGATTGTACCGTATTATGTAAATGTTATCTCCAGCCTGAGTTATCGGAAGAGTCAGCGCTTCGCCTGTGGTTCCTCAACGCTGAGGCTTTTCTTTTCGTCGACAACACTTCCTCGACCACTCATTTCGAAAGCTAAACCAAACATCGAGGTCCAATGAGTTTCAGAGGTGAACGTGGTCGTGGCGGTGAGCGGGGGCGAGGAGGGCGTGGTGGTCCGGATAACTTCAGAGGTAGGGGTGGCCCGGATACTTTCAGAGGCCGAGGCGGTCCGGATACCTTCAGAGGGAGGGGTGGTTCGGAGGGCGGAGGTGGTCCAGATAGAGGCAGAGGTGGCAGTCCGGATAGAGGACATCGTGGGGGCTACCAAGATCGTGGGGGAGGGAGAGGATTTGATAGAGGCGGTGGGAGAGGGAGGGGAGGATTCGCTCCCAGAGAACAGGGAGGGTGAGTCATCCCCTTTAAATCTGACGATGACTGAAGCATTCTTGTCGTGCATTCTTGTAGGGTTTTCGCTGCTGATAAGCCCGCAGCAATTGATGCTCGGCTGACGAATGGTTCGCAGGATGCCCTTGTAGCTTCCTTCCGCTCTCTCTCTACGCGCGATGATGGTTTACCTCTCCGACCTGACTTCGGAAAAATTGGCACTGCCGTCAAATTACGGGCGAATTTCTTTCCTGTCAAGGTCCCCAAAGGCCCTTTATATGAGTACGACATCTCTATCTCACCAACTGCAGGAACCGCCCCACGTCGGGTTAAAAGAAGAATATTCAAGCTCGCTGAGCAAACGCCTGAATGGAGTCAAGCTGGTCTTCAGGGTGTGGTTGCTCATGACCATGCCTCAAAGTTGATTGCTGCCAAAAAGCTAGTTATGCCGTTAACAATCACAATTCCGTTCTACGACGAGGACCAGACTGGACCCAGGGCGGGTGGGAAAGAATTCACACTTACTTTCCAGTTTATCCAGGAAATAGAGACACAAAGCTTGAAGGAGTCAGTCTATGTTGCTCTCGCTTCTGGTCCATCCTGTTCAACTTGATTTTGTTCACAAGTTATCTGGCTGGCCAACCCCAATATAGAGACTATGACGTGTTACCCGTCATAGCAGCTCTCAATATCGTCCTTGCTGCTCACCCGAGTAGAACAGCCGCTGGTGGCGGCGTCATGGTGGGCCGCAACAGATTTTTCTTCCCTCAAGCTTCTCCACCTGTTTCTCTCGGCGGGGGACTCGAAGCCGTGAAAGGCTTCTATTCGTCTGTTCGGCCCACGTACAGCCAACTAATGGTGAATGTGAATGTTTGTACCACTGCATTCTACACACCAGGAAATTTGGCGGATGCGATGATAGCTTTCCGCAACGCAAGCTTCGGAGCGCGGGTTTCGGGCTTCGTCAAAGGGGTCCGAATCAAGACAACACATTTGGGGTATACCAAGACCGTTAAGACCTTGTCAAAGCAAACACCAAGGGAACATGTGTTTGAAACTCCAGATTATGGCAGAGTTTCTGTTGAGAGTTACTTTGAGAAAAGTGAGTGAAGCTGCTGGCCCTCCCATCGTTGTGGGATGTTGACTTTCCCATACTGTTCAGAATATAAGAAGAAACTGCGCCATCCAGATCTCCCACTCGTCGACGTAGGTGGCGCGAAATCGAATTTCCTCCCTCCAGAACTTTGCGAAATTCTGCCGGGGCAACCCTTCCGCGGAAAACTCACCGATGATCACACAGCAGCCATGATCACCGTAGCTTGCAAACCCCCGAACGTGAATGCTGCCGCAATTGTTGGATCGGGTCTCACAGAGCTCGGCTTCTCTATGGGAGCTGCACCGATGGGGGCGTTTGGAATTACGATCGGCAAGGAAATGGCGGTCGTTCCCGGAAGGATCCTTCCATCTCCGGGCATAAAATATAGAGTGGGAGCACCAAGAGTTGACGAACGTGCGAGCTGGAACCTGCGGGACGTGAAGTTTGCTGTTGGAGGGCGGCTGGGAAAGTGGGCCGTTCTCGTATTACAAGACGGAAATCAAGGGGAATTTCGGGATACCAATGATCCTGAGCTTAGGCAGGTCATTAAAGGTTTCGCAGACATGTGTAGGACAAGCGGCATGACGGTTGATGCTGCTGATCCGTCCGTCATCGCAGCGAGACTCCCGCCCAAACAACCCGCGGATCCAACCAGGGATAGAGCCATTGCAGCCATACAGGCTTCGCTAAAGACACTCAAAGCCAAGCCGGACATGGTGTTAGTAATTCTCTCCAATGGCGACAAACACGTGTATTCAGGCCTGAAACACCTCTGTGACTCCCATTTGGGCGTTGCTACCGTTTGTGTGCATTCAACAAAGATAAGAAAGGAGAAAGGCCAGCTACAGTATTTTGCGAATGTTGCGCTCAAGGTGAACATGAAGATGGGAGGCGTGAATCACGGCTTAGACCCGAGGAACATGGTATGGTTGCAGCAGCAGCCGACTATGCTTGTGGGGATGGATGTGACCCATCCGGGACCTGGGAGTCTCAGAGGAACAGTCAGTGTCTCTTGCTCGTTCCGCCAATTATTCTGATCGTAAAGTATTTGGTAGCCCTCCATTGCGGCAGTTGTCGCAAGTATTGACACTCACTTTGCCCAGTATCCAGCAAGCATGGAGATTCAAGAATCAAAGAAAGAGGTTAATTTCGTTTTCTATTTGGAATGATGGACTATCATTGACAGGCTAGTAGATGATCACGAATCTTGCTAGTATGATGGTTGAACGGTTGAGTGCTTTCAAACAGCGCAACAACAACAAGTTGCCTGAACGCATTCTCGTGTATCGGGATGGCGTTTCTGAGGTTTGTTGCATTGATGTCGATGATATTGGCAACCCTTACGAGTAAAACTCAGGGCCAGTTCAATATCGTCGTCCACGAAGAACTTCCCGCAATTAGAGAAGCTTTCAAGAAATTTGGCACGGCGCAGCGCCTTTACCGCCCGAAGCTTACCATCGTAATCTGCGGCAAACGCCACCATACTCGATTCTATCCCACTGAAGCATCTGGTGCTGACCGAGACGGAAATCCTCGACCCGGTACCGTAGTAGATCGCGGCGTTACTGCAGTATACGACTTCGATTTCTTCTTGCAAGGTGCGTTGGCGGTTTGATTGATTGATCCATTCTGAATGGTGGGGGATGTAGCACACGGCGGTCTTCAAGGCACGACACGACCCACGCACTACTATGTGGTGCACGACGAAATCAAGTTCAAATCAGATGAACTTCAGGGACTCACCAATTCGGTGAGTTACATGTTTGCTCGCGCAACGAAGGCGGTTAGCTTGGTTTCCCCGGCGTACTACGCCGACCTGGCGTGCGAGAGGGGGAGGTGTTATTTGCACAAACTATTGCAAGGCATCGGAGGGGGTGGAACGACAACGGCAAGCGGAGAGGAGCAGGTCATGCAGGAAGCAACGCAGTTATGGCACGGTGGTGTGGCGCCAGGTTTGAAGAATACAATGTTCTATTTGTGAGCTGTGTAATTAGTTTTCACGTTGTACAATTTACTTATACACGGATGAGGATGTTTTGCAATCAAATAATTGGCACACTCAGATAATTGGCACACTCAGAAGCACACACAGCATGAATAGACAAAACCAAAAACCATGTACTTGTGTTTTGTTAGCTAGACTGGAGGATGGAGCAAGAGAGTATATAGTGATATGATCTAGACTCTTGTCATAGGTTTTTTTGGGGGAAATCAGTAGTGATGGTAAGGCTTGGTTCAGGTCAAAAAAATCTGAACCTTGAACTGGACCTGTGGTTCAGTTCAGCTTATTTGCTGAACCTTGAACTGAACCTGTGAACATATAAGTGTACTAGCTGATCAATTTTCCCAATGCCAAAATTTTCCTTTATTTCCTACCATCATCCATGACCATTTGGGAAATCTAATAAAATTGAGTTGGCAAAGCAGCAATTGGTCTCAGACTTTTTGTTAGCTCAATCTAGCATATATAAGGTGTATATATCCAAGAGCTTAAGCAATGACAGCTTGTAGATCTTATCCCATGCTCTTATCAGTTCATCTAGTACAAAAAATATGAATTTTGTTTCGAGTTGTTCATTGCTCAGTGTATATTTCTTGGACAAATTAGGGTACAATACATAACTTCTCATCATGCCTGCACTTGTGGGGGTGTATTCAGGAGTGGAGAGTCACCTGTTGGGACAGGAGGAGCCTTTTCATCAATTTTGACTTTGATCACTCAGTCACATCATGCTTGGCTAATGGCTTGATTTGGACAGCTCAATTTGGCAAGCAAAAAATTTGACAACCCTCAAGATGGTGGGCCGTGCAAAATCATCAAGGTACATGAAGAGAAAATCAGCTGAACTCAAAGAAACCTGGATGCAAAGGGCAATGCACATCTATCAACATGAACTTGCCAATCCAAAATCTCTCTCATCAGCCTGTAGGATCTGGATTCTGGAAGATTAGATAACCGGTACATCATACCCAGCATGATTGGGTCATGTCCCAAATGGCCATGGTTGCACTGATAAGAAAATTTGTCGCTGATCCTGCACGATATGGACCATCCTCAGCCTGATTAGCTACAAAATGGAATGAAATCCAACTTTATTTACAAAAGACATAATCTGTCTATTAAGTTTTGGTACAATACTGCCAAATATTTATTCTGAGACTGAATAAGATTTGGCCATCCCAAATGGTCATGGATGATGGTACTACTGTACAAAATGCAAACACAACCATTATTGTGCTAAGGGTTTGATCCTTCAATCACATCTAGTGTGTCCTTGTTCAATGTGAATGAATCAAAAGAGTCATGTGGTAGATGTGTCAAAAGGACAGCAAGTGTGAATTATCCTGGAGAACTGTTTAGACAGTTATTGCAAATGATTGCAGGATTTGCAATATTTTAAGTTAACAGATTAGACCTTGCAAGTGAGGTACCTAAATCATACAACATGGCTTCCTAGGCTGAACTTTAACTTTACATTTTAACATATAATCAAGGTTGTAGACATTCTTGTTATGGAAGTACTTGGGCTAATTGTAACAATATACAACTCTTATTATTGCTAGTGCTGAAATTTCAAGTCAGTATATAGTTGGACCAAAACTAAGACTTTAGTGATCTGATTCTCAGTAGAAATTAGACTAGTATATAAAATATTGGGTTCAGGTTCAAACCAGTTCAAACCAGGTTCACAAGTTGCCTGAACCTTGAACTGAACTTAGGTTCGGTTCACATAGGTTCAGGTTCGAACCGAGGTTCAGAACTGAATCATACCTAGTGATGTGCATGGCCCAGCTTGGCCCAAAAGCCCTGGCTTTGGCCTGGCTTTCTCAAACCTCAGGCCAAGCTGTGGCTGACAGCTCTGCCTTGGCTCTGGTTTGGTTTGGCCCAGGCCACAGCTTTTGTATTGACTTCACCTCAAGTGTAACTTACCATAAACAGTTGAAAAAAATCAATTGATATGACCAGTCATAGCAATCAATTCAAGTTCTCAGCAGTTGGAATCTCATCCTCATCATCAATAATGAGCTCATCTCACCCCTTCTCACTTTCTGAAGACTCTCCTTCAATGTCGTCAGTCCCCATCCCCATCCACCTCCATCATTGATGATGGCGCAGGCTCTTGAAATAACAAATCATGCTGGATGGTACACTTTACACACTGCAAGGCTTCCACTATGTCCCCCTTCAGGTGGCTATTGCACTTGCTGATGGTTATCCCACCCCATGAGAATGCCTGCTCACTGGAAACAGAAGATGCCATGATGGAAAGGTAGTCCCAGGACAGTGACACCCAGGCAGGATCATAGCAGTGACAATTGAGCTATGTGACAATTTAGTTGCCCATAAATCATCCAGAAACTGCAGACTCCCCCACCACTTTATCATTGTCCATCCCTCTGGTACATGCTCCAAGACATCGATGTAAGCATGGAAGTGCTTCAACCATGGCCAATTTGGATCATCCAGCTGATCGGAAGCTGTGTTCATTTCAGCGTCTTCAATGTCACTAAGCTCCCAAAGGTCACACTCAAATCTCCTGCTAACAACAAATATTGTTCCTTAAACGACCTCAACATGATGTTATACTTAGCTAATAAGCTTGTAGAATGACCCAGGATTAACAAACTAGTTAGCTTAATGTTATGTTTTTCAACTCCGCAACTCTGATTCAAACTCCAGTAACTACCATGACGATTCCACATTACCACACCTTTGTTTTTCGTTCCCCTTTGCCTTTTGTCTTCTTTTGGACATTGTTGTTTATTCTTGTTCTTGTTCCCTTTTTATCTTTCTTCTAGAACAATCCAGACTGACCACACATCTCCACATGACCTTGCTATACCTGAATAGTCCCCTTGCCAATGGATGTCACTCTCATTGTCCTTGCTGTACGACATACTGTCTTCCCAAACTGATACACAATGGCGATCCTCACCAAACAGTTCATAATCGTGATGATCATTGGTGCCATAGCGATCACCTTCCTGATTGGTTTCTACATCATCATGATTTGCCTCTGGAAAAGGCAACCTTCCTTCATTGATGAAACTGACATCTGCCTTGACAGTATACCAACACGTAATTGATTATTTTCATTCCCAGATATATGGTTTCCACTTTCGCATCCCATGCCTACCATTATCCTCCCTGACTATCTGACGACATTCCTCACCTGCATGTATATTCTGAATAATCCTCAATCACAAGATATTTCACTGTTCCCTCCAACCCGACCATCGCTGAAGCACACACCTTCAGACTTCGACCACAGACCATGCAACTTCCCAATACAGTGAACCAACCCCTATTGTGTATTGTTCACATGTCATCGCTTCCATGCAGTACCCAATGACTTGTTCCCACAGCTTGTCACCTATTCCATGACCTGAAACCTGGACCCACATTCATTTATCCTTTTCTATCTGTAACCTTGATACCTCCCACACTTGTTTACAACAATACCTTTTCTTGGAAGAATACCGACATCAGGTGGACCTCATTGTTCCACACACAGGATAAGACATCACCCCTCGATATGTCATTGACACAGACATTGTCATCCAGCACACCTTATGCTGTTCACATGTCTGACCTCGACTATCCCACCATCCTAGTTGGCTTTTCCCCAGCACATTCCTTTGTTTTCTTTCATACCAACCTTGCCGCTATATCCACAATACCTCAAGACACTCCCTTCACCAATCCCCCACTGGATGATGCCTCTCTCCAACCTGACCATGCAATGCACTTGCTAGACTGTGCACTTGCCCATTACAGCAAGTGTACAGTACTTTTCACTCTACCATGTGTTCCTACCCACTCCCTAGGGACTACATTTCATCCAACATGACCTAGGGATTCCCTAGGGATTCCATCTGAAAATCCCAATTTCATCCAATTTTACTCCCTAGGGAGTATTTGTAGTAGTCCCTAGGGACTCCCTGAGGAATCCCTAAAAAACTCGGCTTTTCGTAACCATTTTGCTTATATCTCAATCACTATTCAAGTTGTTACCATTTTGTTGTTACAGTTCAATTTAAAGCTTCAAAGCCTTTGATTTGGCTTGTTAGCTCTAGATTTTTATTCAAGTTGTCCCTAGGGAATCCCTAAAAAAACACAGCTTTTCTTAACCATTTTGCTGTTATTTGACTCACTTTTTAAGTTGGTTACATCTCAATGTCCTACATAGCTCAATGTAAAGCATGTAAGCCTTTTATTGGGCTTGCTTTATATATTTTCACTGATATTGAAGCTACTACAACTTTAAGACTGGAACTAGAATCAGTTGATTTAAAGACTATTCAGCTTGATTGCTTATATATATTATAGAGAAAAATGCCATCAAGTATTCTAATGTTCAGTCATCTCTGTCAATATCAATTCCATAGTCCTCATCCTCATCTCCATCTCCATCTTCATTCTTCTGAGCACCTTTTGAGTTTTGCTTGTCAATGACATGTTTGTATGAAGAAACAACATTGCATATAAAAACCAGTCAAAATTACAAGGAAGCATTCTTTTGAGAATAGGTTCAAATCCACCCAGCCACGCATTCAGTTACTCACATGCCTATTACAGCTGTTTTAGTAATTCATGGCACTGGCAGGTCTTTTTTGTTTCAATTGAGAAATGTAGACTTAGTGGAATTTCAAGTGCTGAATCATGTATCTCATGAAATACTGCATGGATTGAGATGGTTATAGAGGAAAAGTTGTACTATTCTTTAAGGGCTATCTACTGCTGTAATTACATTTGGACAATATTTAGTATATGGTAAGCTGTGGATGAACTAAAAAGTAAACTAGTAATTTTTAACACCCAAAATGGTATTATCAAATTACACTGTCAGATGAAGTCCTATGAATAAGATTGTAGGGAGAAAGTTTTTCAGTTTTTCAAGGGCTAGAAGTACATATACCGTGTTTTCCTTCATTTTTATTCCTTTCAGCCAACATGTGGAATTCATGTAATATTTCAATCCTGATTTGACAAACATAGTACGGGCAATATTGGCTGGAAGGAAAAAAATGAAGGAAAACATGGTATATGTACTTCTAGCCCTTGAAAAACTGAAAAACTTTCTCCCTACAATCTTATTCATAGGACTTCATCTGACAGTGTAATTTGATAATACCATTTTGGGTGTTAAAAATTACTAGTTTACCTTTTAGTTCATCCACAGCTTACCATATACTAAATATTGTCCAAATGTAATTACAGCAGTAGATAGCCCTTAAAGAATAGTACAACTTTTCCTCTATAACCATCTCAATCCATGCAGTATTTCATGAGATACATGATTCAGCACTTGAAATTCCACTAAGTCTGCATTTCTCAATTGAAACAAAAAAGACCTGCCAGTGCCATGAATTACTAAAACAGCTGTAATATCATCAATTTCAATACAAGTTAAAAGAGAAATCATCTAATACTCACTTTGGTATTAAAAGCACATTTGTAATAAGGTCTTCATTGCCTATCATATTCCACAATAACCAGATTTGGAGCAGATCCATTCAATGGATCAAGATTGCACCATTTACAACAAAGATAGTCCACTGTTCTGTGGTTGAGATAATGATAAGAATCCACAATAAATCAGGTAGTTTCTTTCCAGATATTCCAGCTTCCATTGGCAATACTGGTTCTGAGCAGCATACAAGCTTTGTCCACACATATGTAGTCTGGTCATGATCCTTTTGTTGGACACACTGATTCCAAAAAACCACAAAATATTTGTTGGAGATTCTGATCTTCTTAACAATCTACAAATGTCCAGTATGCTTTGATGACCATAACAAGTGACATGGTTATGCCACTGTTCTTGATGGATATCACAAGCCTTTGTCCCAGCAACTTTTTGGTTATTACAGTCTCGAATACGACATTGAGCATCACCGTATCCAGGTATTGTATCCACAATTTCTATTTCTGATAGTTATTGCTCACTGTATTATTCTATCAAGTTCACTGACCCTCCCTCCCTAGCACAATATTGTTTGTTACTCGGATTGTACCCCACAAATTTTGATATGGACTTCTTTCCTCTTCTCTAACCATTTACCTCAGACAGACTCCTGGGAGTCAGATTAGTCCTCAGACTTGGCTAGGACTTTGCTTGGACTTTGTCTGGACTTTTTTAGTTGCTGTTGTTGTTGCTGCTGTTGTTGTATTGTGGTTTTCAGTCATGTAGTTGTCATTGTCTCAATTCATGTTTCTGTGTTGTCTTTTGTGTTACTGTACTAGTCTTGTGCCTGCAGCAAAACCCATAAGTTGATTGTGTCATTCACTATTCATATCTGTAAACTCAAAGATTTATTTATTAGTTAATTCTTGATACTATTACAATATGAAACAATTATATTAACAATGCATATCCATTCTCTACCAATATCAATACCAGCTTCTTCATCATCACTCTTCTCCATATTTCTTGATTCTTGCCAGTGTTCATTCTCTTTGCACCCTGTCTTTGAAATAATTTTTCTCTGGGATATTTTCACAAGACAACAACATAAATAGTTTCAAAATGTCACTGAATATCTGCTCACAAAAAATTGAAAGACTATTCACTAGGTGCTTAAGGATGATTAAAAACAGATGAACTCCAAACCGCCTGTCACAGGAGACAGACAAGCATTTTTTGTGATAAAATAATGTGCAAATATCCAGTCACATTTTAAAACTATTTGCTTTATTGTTTTCATTATTGTGTACATGTATTCAGAAAAAGAAAAAGACCCAAATATATAGGATTTCTGGCTGGATATCTGTGGATCTTATTGTCAGGCAGATCTTCTGATCTCGAGATAATTCAGGCACAAGCCAGGTCCCGATTATCTGGCAACCAAATAGTCTACAATTCTGCCCTCACAATAAAAGCCATAGATATTGGTCTAGAAATCCTAAATATTTGAGTCATTTTCTATTTTCTGAATACATGTTCACAATAATGAAAATAATAAAGGCCTAAATAATTGTAATTTCTGTATGCACTATTTTCTGTATGAATACCACTTTTAGATAATATTATTTTCTGCAATATGTTCACAAGTGAGATAACAACACAAATAGTTTCAAAATGTGATTAGATATCTGCATATTATTTGATCACAAAAATTCCTCATCCATCTCCTGTGTGTCTCCAAATAAATTAAATGCTATTTACAGGTCATAACTACATTAATGTAATAAAGAGGCAGAGGAAAAGGGAGGAGTGGAAGGGAGTGAAAATGGAAGGACATAAAGGGAAGGGAAGAGAGGTGGAGTTAGCCGACAGAGGGAGGAGGAAAGGGAGAGAGAGAATTTGGGGACAGGGAAGAGGGGTCAAGAGTAGAGGGAAAGAAGGAGGGGTAAGAAAGGGGGAGGGGGAGGGTGAATGGAAGGAAGGAGGAGGAGGAGGGACAATACTCACCGCTGCTGCCATTGCTGCTGTTGCTGCAGCCATTGGCATTGTTGCTGCCGTTGTTGCTGCCATGGCGCTGCTGCCATTGCTGTTGTTGCTGCTGCCGTGGCCGTGGCCATTGCTGCTGCTGCCATTGCTGCTGCTGTTGCTGCTGCCGTGGCGCTGCTGCTGTTGCCACTGTTGCTGCTGCTGCTGCTGTGGCGCCACCGCCTGGGTGTCCCCCTGTGCCTCACCGTGGCTTGGCCTGTAAGTGTGGGGTGAGTTAGTAAATAAAAGACACAAAAAAAAGAGAAAAAACTTGCCTAGGCAGCGAGGGTGGGTGCACCACTCCCCACTGCATCCTTTCTTCGTTACTGTTCCCGCCATCTTGCTTGTCCCTGTTGTCCACCTTGGCCCCATTTCCGTGCTTGCGGATGCGGTCCCGTCGTCTTCCTGGCCCGTGCTAGGAGTAGTTAGTAGATAATAATATCATATAAACAAAAAACTCATAGAAGAGCGTGGGTGAACCACCCACGCCCAGTGCGACTCTCGTTGATCTTCACCATCCTTGCCATTGTCTTCGCACTCATTGTGCGTTGTTTGTGGTTCGCCGTTCTTGTCCTCGCCATCCTTGTTCTGCTGTGTATTAGGCCGGGGTCGGTGTGGGTGGGCCTGGTATTGCAAATAGTCAGTAGATAACAATAATAATAATAAAAACTTACCGAGGCGTGCAGATAATCGTACCCATGCCTGGCCACTGCTTGCGGTTCTTGGTGTTTTGGTTGCTGGTTCACCGGTGAAAGTGTCGTTGTTTGTTGAACGACACGTGACTTTCTGACGTTGTTTGTTGATGCGTTTTGTTGATACGTTACCAAAATTGGTCCGTGCACCAAACAAAGGTATATAAAGCACCAAAAATTCATTACTTAATTTGGGGCACCAACCCCCTTTAGAATTATTAGTTACAATAACAATAACAATAATAACAATAATAACAATAATAATAATAATAACTAAAATAGGTTGACTTGGAATTAAGGTTGACCACGGGTACAGGTCAACCCGCGGTATTTCCAAAACGGGTTGCGCAGGTACGGGTACAGTTGCCAAATACAGCACCTGCGACCAAACCGTGACCCGTACCCGTGGTTTCACGGTTTTCAATGGGTTAGCAACAACAATAGGGCCATATGCCCTCAGGTATGTTTCTTTCATCATTTAACACTATTCTAATCCTTTTTTTCAGGTAACAACAACACTAACTCAAGCACAACACATCACCGCACCACGAGAGGCCATCTCGGCCCCACTCGTTGACATCCCAGCCCTCTCGTTAACACCCTGACGACAACAACAACGACAACACAATGGGAAGGCAGGAAAGAAGCCAGCCAGAGAGGTGGTGCACCCACCCTCTGGCTGTCAGGTACGTCTCAGTGTCTTTTGTCATTATATCATTGCTGATGCCATTCTTTTTAGTTTCATTATTTTCTTTTCTAAACTACGATGACAACACAACAACAACAACAACAACGCCCTCACCGCGTCTCGGCACCCCATCGTCAACATCTCCTACCCCCTCACCCCATCGTCAACATCTCGGCCTCTCGGTCTCCCACCGACCCCCTCGTCAACGTCTCCCACTCTCGCATCAATAACTTGGCACCCCTCAGCAACGTCTCCCACCTCTCGTTAATGCCCCGGCTCTCGCTAACAACAACACGCCCCGAAGACGTGACGACGACGCGACAGGATGCGTACAACATGACCAACCTGTGTTTGAGACACAGGTTGGTCGTATTCGCAGTCACTCCACCTCGCGCAGCCCAACTGGTGTCAATTGACATCAGTGTGGTCAGCGCGAGGTAGTGGTAATGCCACCGCAGCACCACCGCGGTTAGAGGAGACGGGTACGGGTTGAACCCGTTGGGGGTGCGGTTTTGGCGGGTGCGGGTGCGGTGTTAGCCGAGCCAACCCGTCTGAGACCCATGGTCAACCCTACTTGGAATTCTAACAGGGCTGACCTCAGATTGTCCCTGCTATTCCTAGGGAGTCCCTAGGGACACTATACTGCAGGGACTCCCTAGGGACAGCAGAGAATCCCTAGGGAGTCCCTATGGTAGGGACAGCATTTTTAGTAAAAATGGCTGGGATAAAATCCCTAGGGAGTCCCTGCTGTCCCTAGGGAGACCCTAGGGACGAGGTAGGAACCCGTGGTAGAGTGTAAAGAGCCCCAAGTGTAGACTCCGAATTGGCAAATCTGTATATCACATGATCTGATGACAAATCATCCAAGTCATCTGGACCTCCTCTATCCCTCAATGACACCCAGGCCTCCAGTTGGATCGTGAGAACATCAACATGAGGATGCCTCATGTCCACTTGCTGTAGCTTCAGGGTTGGATTTCCGTTTATCTCCCCTCAAGACCAGTCACTATATCTACTGTTCTTGTAGTTGGTTTGGACTTTTTCTCCTTTTCTCTTCTTTACATTTAGTCTGGTTCTTGGAGCAGACCCTCTTGTCTTGGGTAACCCCCACAGCTCACAATGACATTAGACCATGACACCCCCCCTTGTAGCAGTGTTGTCTTACTTATAAGCAACAATGAAACTGCTGTTCTCTCCTCTGGAAACTGATCCCCAGTTAAGTTGATTGTTGCCAGAGCCCGCTGCAGAAGTGATCTGTAACACTTAAAAGTTATGAATTCCCACACATTGCCAATAATTACATGAATAGCAAGGCTCAGAACACTACTCAGAGGCATGGTAGATAGTATTCTAAATATAGTAACATTGAGGAACAAGGGCACTGATGGGCTCAGGCTTTCCCATCACCATTGCAATGGCCCCACCCATCACTTACAGGCATGTGTGCTCATTGTTGACAACAATGAGCTCAACTAATGCATTATCATTTTGTAGATTTTAGTATATATCATGTATTAGTGCAACTACATAGTGTCTATGGACTAATACACATGAAAAAATGAAAGAGATATAAAAGAAATAAACATAGGGGGATACATAGGGTGCTGGCACTGAACTGGGGGGTGCTCACCTTCACAGAGGGGTTGGAGTAGGTCTAGAATGATGCTGGATGGTGAGTGATGGGAGGGATGGATGCTGGAGGGTGGGAAAGGGCATCTAGAGGTGGGGGTGGGCAGGGAAGCATGGTGAATGGTGGAAAATGCAAGGTAGTGGATGGGGGAGGGTTCCCAGCCCCAAAAGAGCAGCAGGAAGGGGTAAATATGTGGGGGAAAAACAGGAGGGGGTGGATGCTTACCTGTGCCATTGAGGCCCCTGGCCCTCCATTTCTTCCACAATTAATAGAAGAACTGGGGATGTCATCTTCAACATCCCCAGTGGCCCCATTGTGGCTTTTGCCATCCCAATTGGTCCTGTTGTTGAGTTGTGTGAGGGTGGTGATGGTGGCAGTTGCAGCAATAATATCTCGATGATGACGATGCCATTGATGATGCCATTGCCATGGGAAAGTTCTAGTGTTGCCATAGTCCAGTTTGGAACCAATCAGAACCTGGTTCAAACCCCAAACCGAACCCTGGGTTCAGTCTAAAGTTCAGTCAAGTGCTGAACTGGACCGTGGGTTCAGTTTGCAGTTCTGGTGAGGCACAGACTTTCAAACCAGATTCAAATGTGGTTCAAACCGTGAACCATAATGTCTATATACCTACCTAGATACTCATTTAGATACTCATTTTTTGTATGAGACCATGTGAACTTGGGTCATGTGACCTTACACATACACGTGAATTCGACTCAACAACAACAGCAATGAACAACAACAGCAACACAGGTAAGTAATTAGTTTATTTCTTACTTTACTGACATTTTCTTACACAAAGAAGCCCGCCACGGTCCATGCCCACACCCACGCCTGCCCATGCCAAAACCATGCTCATGCCAACACCATGCCCACACCAATGCTCACAACAGGAACCATGGACAGCAGCAACAAAAGGATGCAGCAGGGAGTGGTGCGGCCACCCCTGCTGCTAAGGTACATCATCTTTATTATATTTCATTGTTTATCTATACTTACCCCCCACAGCTCTATGATGCCCATGAGTGTGAATGTGGCAGCAGCCCCATGGCAACCCCAGCAGCAGCATCGACAGCAGCAGCAGCAGTGACAGTGGCAATGGCAGCAGTAGCAACAATGGCACCAGCAGCAACACAGCACCAATGCAGCAACAGTGGCGACACAGCACCAATGCAGCAACAGCTGCGACACAGCAAAATGAAGGTCCCCCCTTCCTCCCCACCCCTCCCAACTCCTCGCAACCCCAGGCCCACATCAATTGATGTGGCACTGTGGCTTGCGAGGAAATTTGAGGGTGGAGGAGGATGGTTTGTGGTGTCCAGATGCAGACCAAACTGCATGGAACAGTCCCACACGGTCCTGGTTCCAGTTCAGCAGAAGGGCTGAACTGAACTGAGGGTCCAGTTTTGAGTTCAGCCAAAAAGGCCGAAAACCAGACCAAACTGGACTTTGGCAACACTATGGGGAACCCTCTACATCATCTTCATTGCATTCATCACTATTCACCTTGTCCACCACCACTAGTTCCGATGTTCGAGCCCATTGGTTGAAGATGGCAGGGGCACTCCTACTCAGTTTTGAGGGCATGCAGGGGGGCATACTTGGTGTGAATAATCCTTGTCATCCTTGTAGTCCTCATTCCTGTCATTGTTGAGGTGGTGGAGAGTGGGAGTATGGTGAAATGGGGGGGTGATGGTGGTTCAGTCACATATGCTTTACCACCACCCACTTGCCTCCCAACTTGTCTCCCGCCACACTTCCACTCCCCACCACCTTGACAACAATGGAAATGGAGATGGGGATGACAACGGCAATGATTCACACCAAGATCGCCACCCCAGACATCCTCAAAACTCCAGAGGACCATGCCTGAGTTTTTCAACCATCAGCCTCAATTGTCAGAACCAGCAGTGGCAGGATGGGCACAGAGTCATGGCAACTATGAAGGTAACGTGGAGGGTCGCCCATGGCAATGGCATGGTCAATGGCAGTGGTGTTGTTGAGTAGTGTTGCCGAAGTTCGGTTCGGTCTGGTTTTTCACTATTTTTGAAAAACCGGAACCGGAACCGATGGTTCGGTTCAGCGAAATGCCAAACCCGAACCGGAACCGTGTCGAACGGTTTCACGGCATTCGGTCTGCGTTCAAACGCGGTTCGGACCGCGAACCCACCTCCAAATACCTCGCGCGGGCCAGACGCGCGTCAATTGACGCGGCTGTCACCCTCACGAGGTAGATGGGGGGGCTCCGTCTGTTTTTGCGAGGTTGGGTTGGGGCCAGGCACTTCCCATGGGCGTCCGCGTGTGCTACCTACCTCGCGAAGAACCGGGACGCGTCAATTGACACGCTCCATCTGTTTTCGCGAGGTTAGATGGGGCTGGGGACTTTCCATGGGCGTCCGCGAGTGCTGACGACCTCGCGAATAACGGGGCACGTCAATTGACGCGCTCCGTCTGTTTTCGCGAGGTTGGATGGGGCTGGGGACTTCCTATGGGCGTCCGCACGTCAATTGACGCGGCTAGGGCGTGTTCGTGAGGTGGGTCTTCGTCGTCGCCTCGTCCATTCCCCTCGTTAGCCGATGTCGTTGGGACTGGATTTGGGGGACGTACCTGGCTGCTGCCGCCGGTGTTGCTCTGCTGCTGCTGCTGCTGCTGCCGTTGCCGCTGCCACTGCTGCTGCTGTTGCCGTTGCCGCTGCTGCTGTTGCCGTTGCCACTGCGCTGCTGCTGCTGTTGCCGTTGCCACTGCGCTGCTGCTGCTGCTGCTGCTGTTGCTGTTGCCGCTGCTGCTGCTGCTGCTGCTGTTGCCGTTGCCGCTGCGCTGCTGCTGCTGTTGCCGTTGCCGTTGCTGCTGCTGCTGCTGTTGTTGCGGTCATTTGGCCGTCGTCGTCGTCGTCATTTGGCTGTCGTCGTCGTCGTCGTCGTCGTCGGGGTGGTGGTATGTGGTGTTGCCACTGCCGTTGCTGCTGCTGCCGCTGCTGCCATCGATTCACTCCGACTCGCGTTGGAACACGAGGGAGGTTGTTGGGTGGAGTTGACCACGGGCGCCTTCTTTATGTGGTCAAGGTGGGCCACGGGGGGCTGTTCTATGTAATAAAATGTCAGTAAAATATAGTATCAGGCCGTTACTTACCGTGGTTGTTGAGTAACGTTCAAGTTAGTGTTTCGCACGTATGTTTAAGGTCACATGACCTAAGTTCACGCGACTGCATAGAAAAAAATGTGAAAAATTAAGTATCTAAATGAGTATCTACATAGGTAACTATACATTACGGTTCGCGGTTTGAACCGCGTTTGAACGCGGTTTGAACCGCATGTCAGTGCCAGAACCGCAAACTGAACCAGCGGTTCGGTTCAGCCAAATGGCTGAACCAGAACCGAACTTCCGGTTCGGTTCGTGGTTCAAACTGGGTTTGGATCGGTTCCGAACCGAACTTCGGCATCACTACTTGCAATGCCTAGTCTTTCCAGACCCAGGCCACACACAATTCTCCTCACACTCCACACATGCCTTGCACTGTACAGCCCTGCTTCTCTTGTCACCTCTGGGTCTGCTTGGATGTGACTGTTTTGCTTACCCATCTCTTTTCCTTTTCCCCTTTGCCATGCTCATGGGTCCTGAGTCGCCTGCTGCACTTGTTCAAGGCTCCTCCACCATGGCCTTCCTCTTATTCTCCTCCTCTGCTCTTCTCTTCTCCTCCTCCACTTTTTTCCTCTCCTCCCACTTGCTCCTTGCTTCCTCCACTGCTTTCTTCCTCTGTTCCTCCTCCTCCAACCCTCTCTGCTCTTCCTTCATTTTCCTCCATTCCTTCTCTTCTTCCTTCACCCTTGTCTCAGCAAACTCACATTCCATCTCCTTAATGCGGGTGGCAAGGTTTTGGAAGGATGGCATTTTTGTGGAGTTGTCTCCTGGTCCAGGAGTTGCTTTTATACTGCCTGAATCCAGCTTCAAATGCCGCTTCAGTTCTCTCTATGTTCCAGAGGTGTCTCAGGGGTTCAATGCGAAGGGGGAGATACTGTCATATCCATGCAACTCTGGCAGATTCTGATGATCTCTGCTCTGGACTTTTCTGCCCCCTTTATCTTATCTTATCCTCTCATGTACATTATTGTTCCTTTCCTTGTTATACTTGTTATTCTTCATCTCTGTTACTCTGGACTCCTATCTGTTCCTACCATTTTTTTACTTGTCACCATATGTAGCAACCTTTTATCCCTTTTATCCTTCTCCGAACTCCAGTACCTCTTCCAGAGTTCTTAGTTACTAAGGACATAACAATTAGTTTACCAAGTATATAAGCTAGAGCTACAATGTCCTGTAAATCCATTCTGAAAATCAACTTGAGCTCAAACTTAAGGCTTTGCCTTGAGCTCACTATTAGTCCCCACCTTTAGTCCAAACCTCCAGACTAACTCCGCTTCATCTGCCTCATGCCTACTTGGTATAAAAGCAGTACATTTACACTACAAAACCATATAGAAATTCAGGTTATCGTCCCACTTCAGCTCTATGTCTTAATCCTCTCTTCATATTGTCCACACATCTCTTTGTCCCTTCTCCCACACTCTCCCTCTGATTCTGGACCCTTTGGATTTGGGTTGGATTGATTAGACTTCTCTATAGAAACTGAATTCCTCAGATCACTTCTTAGCTAATCACCCCTTTCTGTAGATTCCTCATCCGAGTCTACATTTGAACTTGCCATCACACCACAAGAAGAGGACCCATGAGAAGGAGGTTACAGAAGCTGTGGATGGGGTCTGACACCAGTGGCTCTGTAATTTTTTTTGCTGTACTTCAATTTTTTTTATGTATTTAGTTGCTCAGTGCTCAGAACTAAGCTCAAATATTTGTTGAGGGTATCGTTCAAGTGGTACAGAAAAGTACAGAGTAAGGAATATAAAAATATGATGCCGGTAAATTTATTAGGGGGGAGGGGGAGCTACAAAGTTGGCAATTGCACAGCCAACCTTCTCAAGCTCTCTCTTCACCCAGAGCTGGTGCAGGCTGTCTCTGCAGATACCAATGTAGGTTTGCACCCGTGATGCATTCTTGGCAAACAAATCAAACATGGCAATCATCGAGTCATCATCAAGGTATATCTCCTTTTCCTGCAATATGTCTTGGGCCTCCTGCCTAAGTTGATTATCAGACCAGGCCAGTGGGGATGGGGGAAGGTTCTCATGCTGATGCATTTTGTGCTCACATAGAGTACATATAGTAGTGTTGAATGTAGACATTCCTCCTTGATTCCGTATAAGGCAACGGGCGCGCTTGGAAGAACTTCCCTCGGTCATGACAAAAGAGGATATCGTTAGATCTGACACAGATGGGGTGGCTGAGTCCAGCACGCTGTTGCATTTCTTCCCCTTATCTGTTTTGGGGGGACTTGGAGGTGGGGAGGAAGGGGGTGGGGGGTGGCTTTCATTGGATGACCCGCTACTAGTGAATGGCATGGGTATGGATAAACCTGCAGGTTTTGCCATGGGTAAGCCACGGGTTTGGGTCTGGGTCACACTTTTGTGTGTGACCCATGGCTATACCTGTACCTGCGATGGGTTACCTGTGACTTTTAAGTCACTGAGCTTGTCGCTCAACCAACACCAGCAGAGGTAAGTTTCTCTTTTTCATTGAGCTTTTTATATTATTCTAATGAATCTGACAGGTAAAACATAACTACGTGAATCAAAATGAGGATGAAAACAAGGATGGTGGCAGGTGAATGACAATGGCAATGGCCACAATGACAGCGACGATGATAACGACCATGGCCATGACCATGACCACGACCATGACCATGACCATTACCACGACCACCAAGAACACCAATGAGATTGGGGTGCAAGGTGGACAACTGCGAATGAGGGCAGTGGCCAGGTGGGTGGTGCGCCCACCGCCCAGCCTCTTGGTATGTGTCCCCGTCCCATCAACCAAGCTAATGCTTGAATGAACAGGCTGCCACAATACCTCGCGAACGTGCCATGATGCGTTGACTGACGCATAGACATTGTTCGCAAGGTTGGCACCAAGAAGGACTGGCACCAAGAAGGACAACAGCACCACAAAGGACAATGGGAGCGTGGGCTATACCTGCACTCCCATTTCTGGGGCTCAAGACTCATCCCAGGCCCCCCGCATACCAGTCCACGATGGGCCAGAGTGCCCAAAGACCACCACCCTCTTCACCTCGTGTCCACCGGCATTGCATCAATTGATGCACATCCGTTGTCGCGAGGTCAAATGGTGACCTGGGCAGGGCGATAAGTGGGTGAGACCTGCGGGTGCAGGTCCCGGGTGACCCTAGGGTTAGAAATCAGGGACCCATTGAAAACCCGTACCCCAGGGTGGGTACGGGTTCTCAACGGGTATGGGTATGGGTACCCCTGGAATTACCCAGGGGTTACCTGTGCCATTCACTACAGGTACATCCTTTGGGATTTTCCTTTCCTGATGAAGACAGTGAACTGGGTGCCACATTGGGGGCAGATTGTGAGGGCCAGCTGCATGTCAACAAAAAACTCCCAGCCCTTGTTGCAGAAGGGACAGGCTTTTGGATGTTTCTACATGACTGGTCAACAGGATAGAGAGAATTGGGCAGACAAAAATACCTTGATATATTGATCTCAGACTGGCTGAGTGTGCTCATCAATATTAAGCCCATGCAAATGGTCCCAGGGCAAACCGGACAGCCTTGTGAGGGGCTCAACATCACGATAGATCTCCTGTAACTGAATTGCAATATCAGCACACGATACTGTCATTACAAGCCACAATATACTCACCCTCCCCTATCTGGATTGACAAGAAGCAGCTGACTTGGGAATCTCCTTTTCAGCTGGGGTTTTGGCCATTGCAGCAGCAGCAGCATTCCACATTGCCACCTTAAAATTGGCACCATCGCCTGCTTCTGCCTTGTGCTGCATGAGGAAATATTTAAGGAAGCGGGTTTCATTGTCACTCCATCGTGTCTGTTGACAAGGCTTCTCATTAGGGTTCTCTTCACCTGCCTTAGCCTGTATTTATCACTCCCCCGGGAATCCACATGGAATCCACCTTCAGTCCACCTTCAGTCCACATTGTCTGGGTCCAGTCCACCTCCAGTCCACCTTTAGTCCTACCAAAATTTGTCCACCCCCAGTCCACTCCAGGTGGACTCCACATGGAGTCCGCATGTAGGACTGGACTATTGGTGGACTATTGGTGAACTTTGTCCAGACTTTTGATGGACTGATAAACAATTTTCAGGATAAAGCTTCCACATGGATTCCACATGGACTCCGCATGGACAAGACATGGACTATGGGACTGATGCAAGAACAGATTCAAGATGGACTCCATGTGGACTCCATGTGGGCTTTATCTGGACTTTTCATGGACTGATGAATGATAATCATAGCAAAGTAACTATTATGTATTTCATGGGATCATGACATAAACTAGACATGAAAGCATCATAAAGAGAAATCAACATTTTAGCATACTTTTTATGAAGGAATCCAGTTGAAATTCAGTTAGAAACCTTACACAAATTTCTAAACCACCGGCTTTCATCGACCATTTTGTAATTTACTAACCCAATTTTGTAGATAATGCAATTCTAAAACTGCCAGGGGTCTTAGAAGTCACAAGAGCATATTATTTATTTTAGGTATTATTTTCCCATGCTCCATATTTAGTAACTCTTAAGTCCATGCAAAACTAATGGTCCCCTATCTGATTGTATTTATATCAAATACCAGTATTATTATATCAGTTCTCATAATTAGAAGTGCTCAATTCTGAAGAAAGGTTGCATGACTTGTCATGCAACCTTAAGTATGCACAGTTTATGACTGTGCATACTGTTACTGTTACAAGCCACTAAATTATGTAATATTTCATATTAGTGAATATTGTCACAAGCAGTATTCTATTATTTAGAAACATTTTTATCATCATACAATTGTATGATATATGGAATGTTGAAAATAGTTAGTTTCAACACTCACTCAGTTCAAGCCCTCACAATTTGTTCAAGATGATACATATATAAAGACAACATCTGAACTGCATATTTCCTGTTAATGACAAACCTATGATGCAATTGCTAGCCTTCTCTGTCAATGTCAATTCCATCATCAATGTCACTATCATCATCACCATCAGAATCCATTTCCTCTCTTCTCTTCTGCTTTTCTGTCTGCCTTTTGATCACTCGCTCTGTATGAAGAAACAGCATTGTATGCAAAAACCAGTTAAAGTTGCCCACAGTCATGGTTTTCAGAATGGTCTGAAATCCTCCTACCCATGCATTTAACTGCTCACTTGCCTATAATATGTTTTTAGTATCAGCTAAGTAAATGATTGAAATAGAACTTGCTTGAGTATTAAATGCATGTTTATAATGAGGGTTCCCATGCCTATCATGTTCAACTGTGACAAGATTTGGTTGAGAACCATTCAGGGGAGCAGGATTGCACCATGTTCGACACAGATAGTCTGACGTATGATGATTGATATAATGATAGGAATCCACAATGAATCGTGTTGTTGTTTTCCATGTGTTCCAACTCCCATTAGAAATAGCTGTACGGAGGACCATGCAGGCTTTGTCAATGCAAACATAGTCTGGTCGTAGTTCAGGAGTTGGATAGACTGATTCCAAAAAGTTGAGGATATTGGTAGGTGACTTGGCTTTGGCAAACTTGGTCCAAGCAATTACCACACCACATGGTGCACATATAGTCTCCACACAATAGAATCATGGTGCTTTGAAATAGTTATTCTTTGGTCTATCTGCACCATGACCAGGTTCATCATGGGGCTGAACTGGTTGATTACGAGAAGGCAACCAAGGAAGGCGTTCCTCCTCTGTCCTCCGGATTATACGACTAATTCCAAGCACTGATTGATGACCATATTTGACCATATGAGAGAACCAGCGATTTTGGTGTTCCTGGCATGTCCGACTCCCCTCAGCTTTAGGATTTTGACAATCCTTAATATGGCATAAACTACCCTGCATCAGTTCATGCTCAATGCAAAATACACCCTGTCGTGCATTTGCAAGTTCCTCAATGCAATTGGCATATGCACAATGAGTGGGTCCCATAACTTGTCCATCCATAACAATCAGCTTGATGGGTGCTGTGTTGGAACCACCAATATCACTTTCATCGACATTCATTGCATTATGTGCTGTGAATCGAGCCTGGGCAGCATCTTGAACAGCTAAATTGGCATGTTCTCCTTCCAGTACAGGAACAATGTGATTTTCATCAACTCCAACCAGAGCAGCCAGGTCATCACCAGTTATTCTGCCTGCAATTCTTTTGAATGGATGAGTGCATTCAGAACAAAAATGCTTGTCAGCACTTCTGATGATTCCATCCTCTCCCAGCACTTCAAAGGCCTTCTTGGTAATTTCTCCAATTGGAAGACCATCTGGAAGCTCCAGGGCATGATTAGATGATGCTGCAATTTGCCGAACTGATTCCTGAACAAAGGCTTGCCACATCTGTCAACGAGTTATTTTTTTGGATGTGGTTTCTTGAGTAGCCCAGAAGCTATCAGTCCAGAATTCAGCAAATGCTGAGGATGAGGCATGAAAGCTATAAGCTCCATTCAAAACAGCTCCTGAAAATACACGATCAACCCAAAGTTGCTGGCCAATCTTGAGATATTTGGCTGAATTTATGTAATATCTGGTCCAGCTATTCCCAGACTGCAAGACACTTTCATGGTCTGCATAGTATTTGGTCTTGCAGTTGGGACATCTACCACTGAGAACGAAGACCTTGTGGTAGATCTTTGTGCCTTTGATGAAAGTAACTTTGGGTACGTCACGAATATCGGTATTCTGGAGGAGTGAGCGTGGATTGCATGTGGAGGTTTCACATTCCATGACAGGTGGACATATCACCATAGCAGGTTCAATATCCTTGTCAGAAATTGGCTTTAATTTTTGTGTAACTGACCCATCATCATCATGCAGATCCAGCTTCAGCAGCTTGGATAGCTTGTCAAGCTTGATGGCAAGCCTCATGGTGTTCTGATCCACAGATAACTGAGACTGATCCTCTGATGGTTGAAACAACTTTTCAGCCGAATCACCAAGCTTTTCCTGCAATGCACGTGACAGTGCTTTCATCCAACCAGATATCTGCTGGGGCTGCTCTTCCACAAAGAAACGCTTTTGTTGACGAGCATGCAGATTGAGCAGATCAGGATTACTTGTCAGAGTGAATAGCACAGCTAAGACTGTTGCTAGTGAAACTCTGGCACTGAAGTGCTCCTGAATAAAAGTTGAGAACAGCTGAAAAGGCACATCTGGAAAACCAGAATGATCCAGTCCAGAAGCCAAAGCAGTTGGCCAGAACCCCAACAGATATATCAAGAATAAAGTGGCAAGATGACCCCCAGATTTTGAGTTGATGATCCAGAGGATGAGTTGTAGCAACTGCTGAACAAAATGTCCAACAATCACCAAGCAGTAACTAGAGTCATCAATCAAATTCACTATTTAGAGGCAGTCACTGTCCAGTCTACTCACTAAGCTTTGACAGCTTTTTTCTTACCACCAGTAGACTTATCTCCCTTCCTCTTCCCTTGTGAAGAACCACTTGTACCAGCCTTCTCATTCTTCCCCTTCTTCCCCTTGCCCGCACTCTTCAAGAAATCCTCCAAATCCCCAAATGTATATACATTCTTCTGAACCCCCCATGCGTCTTTATCAGTCAGAGCATCCTCCCCATTCTCGAGCCAGCGATGGAGAGCAGTAGTCATATGCACAGATATTGAAACCTGCACGGGTCACAGGTACAGGTCTGCGTGGGTACGGGTACGGGTACGGGTACGGGTAGCCAAATCGGGACCCATGATTTACCCGTACCCATGCCACAGGTCCATGGGTAGTGTCACGATCCCGTGACACGCGACTTTGACATCGACTACATGGCAACAGCAAGACCAAACGTAACGAAATGAAGATGGGCGAGGTTAGGGGGGCGAAAAGAGCAGCGGGAAGCACCACACCCGTGCTGCAATAAGTATTTATTTATAGAGTTCTATCATACTGACTAACCAGACAACTACAGACACCACAAAACCATGACGATGAACCAACTACGAGGATGGGGACAAAAAGGACGAGGGGATGAGGACCGCAACCGCAACCGCAACCACGACAATGGCAACTGCGACAATGGCACCCACGACGACGGCAAGCCACGACGACGGCAAGCCATGACGATACGACAACGGCAGGTCACGACAATCGCAAACGACAATGGCAAGCCAGGGTGATGGCAAACGACGACGATGGCAAGTGTGGTGGCAATGGACAACGAAGGCAAAGAGAGGAGCAGTGGGGGTGGTGCACCCACCACCCGCTGCAGCAGGTATGTCTTTTATTATAATTATACATTGCTACACTACTGACTACAGCCGCAGATGCTCCCCAACCCCCATGCCCACACCCACCCCCCTCAACCAGTGGGCCAACGACAGATGCCAAGAGCAGTGCCGGCCAAACGACCACCAGACACGCCGGTGATGGCACGCCCTCAACCCGCCTCGCAAACCAGCGTCACCATGCCAATCGTCACCGGCACCACGTCCGTGAGGATACCACCTAGGAGACGAGGGGGAGATGAGGAGGAGACGAGGAGGCCCACCCATGTCACCTCGCGAAGATGCAGCGCGACGTCAATTGACATCGGTGCTGTGTTCGCGAGGTAATGGGAGGTTGGGCCTTCTGGCGTAGACCCGTACCCGTGGCACGGGTACGGGTTTCCACGGGTACGGGTATGGGTAGCCGTGGAATACCCACGGGTTACCCGTGCCATTCACTAGAGAGCAGGGTGGTTCTGGACATGGGGAAAATTGGGCTGATAGTTCTTGAAGAATGATGACTTCCCAATAAAAACAGATATGAGATCTTCACCAGTAGGCTTCTTAGCAAGAGGCCACTTTGCATCCCGAACTAGTTTTGCCAGTGCTTGTTGAGCTTCAACATAAGCAAGATATTTGGCATACGAGATATGAAGACCCGAAGTAGTACGATCTGTCAAGTAGGAAGGAATATTTAGAAGTGAAATGATATGATCATGAGCAGAGTTGGAAGCAGGTCGGGAGCCCAAAGCAACAGAGTGAGTGGCAGTGGATACAACTGCGGGAGCAGCAATAATCACTTCCACATCCTGAGAGGAAATTAATATTACCTCAGTAGAATGGTAAAAACATTACCGTGAGGATAGAAAGCATCATTTCACCCTTCTCGTTTGTATCCCACTGGACAGGATCACCATCTCTGACGGCACTCTGGAAGCGGCCTTTGGTGGACCACATATCATCTTCACGTAAATATATACAATAGTTCATATCTACAAGGAAATGTTGAGCAAGGAAACAAAAAAGAAAAAAGAACTTACTTTCAATGGGAGAATAATGGCCCGATAGCTCTTGAAGAATAGTGGGAAGATCCGGTGTCACATCTTGACGCATTACCATCATGGGTTCCCCAGACTCACGACTCGTGTATAATAGGACCCTCCCTTGGACTTGAACTTGGAGATCAGTGTCCATATCCAAAGCTACGACAACAATTAATTAGTTAACAGTTCTCCAGCACAGAATTGAATGCTTACGAGGATCAGCACTATTCAGGACATTGCCATTGGCTTTACCATGAAAGAATCTGCCAAAAGTGCGGGAGGAACCTTGAAGACTGACCATGGAAGGTGTTGGGCTATTGGGAGGTCCAAACTCAGACGCCGCCACACTCAACGCTGACCTCTTCGTGGCTTTGGTATATCGGCTGTCTACACTGACTTTGCATGGACTGCGTTGCCTTTTGGAGGACCAACCACGGCCAATCGGTGCACATTTCCTCCCTTTGCGAGGGGGGGAACGGTCAAATGTGTCCACGTCAATATGAGGGGGGCTCTGGTGATTACTGGTGATTACTAGGGGGAGGGGAGGAGACCCAAGGCCATCCTTGAGTTCATTGTCAGCATGCTCGCCACTGTCCTCATGTTCGCCATCCACGTCCTCGCCGTCCACGTCCACGTCCACGTCCTCACAATCGCCGTCCTCATCCTCACGTTGGCCATCCTCGTCCTCACATTGGCCGTCCTCGTCCTCGCGTTGGCCATCCTTGCACTCGCGTTGGCTGTCCTTGCACTTGCCATCCTCGCCTTCCTGGCGTTTGCTGTCCTCATCCCCACGTTCACCATCCTCATCCTCGCCGTCCTTGCGCTCATCATCCTTGCACTCATCCTCCCTGTGCTCAGGCTCGTCAAGCTCGCCTCCCTTGTCTTTGCTACCTTGATCATCGGCCACCTCCTTGTTAGCAACAACGTCGTTGGCCCCGCTCTTTTCGGGCATGTCTCTGCCGCCCTCTCCTGTCACAGCAGGTTGGGCAGCATCCAAACGGTGGACACGGCCCCCTTGATGCTGGTTGGGCTCTGCCTTAGGATGGAGGGTGTTGGTAGTGGGACGATGGCGCTCCGGTGGTGCAACGGAATTGCCCGCTCTGTTGAGCATAAGCTCAGTCCTATCATAAAATAAGCATTAGTTGAAAGATCACAGGAAGTAAGAAAAAAAACCTTGTGAGTTTGGCGGGCACACCGGCTGCTAAATCTTCTCGTAGATGCTGGACTGATGTCCTAATGAATCAGATGGTTAGTGATGAGAACGAAGAAAAATACCCTACGTACTTTTTATTGCGTTTACCAGCGCTGCCGCCTCCTTTGACTCGCACTCCCGTTCCCTTCTTCCTGTTGATCCCCTTCTCATCGTCGTCGTCTGACACATTCTCGTTCTCGCTGGCATCCTCGTTCTCACTGGCGTCTTGGTTCTCGTTTGCATCGTCAGGCCTCGCCGCTGTTTTCTTGCCATGGTACTTGGCTGCGACCTTTGGTTTGGTTTGTGGGCCCTTGGATATGTTCGATCCATCGCCCTCGTTTTTGCCGCCATTCTCACTCCTGTTCCTGTGATCGTTCTCGACACTTTCATCGCTCGCGGCCTTCTTTTGGGCGGTGTGCTTGGCCGTTGCCTTCAATTTGGCCTTTTGGGCCAGTTTCGGTTGCTTGACCTTAGGCAGGGGGCCTTGGCTTCATGTACGCGAACCTGGAGCGCTAGTCGACCTAGTATTTTTCATGTTTGTACAAGTGGGATTGCAACGGTAACGGCGTGAGGTTGAGTTAAAGGCGGTGTTTGCCACGTGTGACTGTGATGGAATGTTTGAGAATGCAAATGCGAAAATAAATGCAAGAAATGTGAAAATAATTGAAGGTTACTGTATACGGAGAGTAGGAGTACTTATAGACCATTGAAGTCCTCAAAGAAAAGCTGTTGTGGTACAGTGGTTATAGGTGCCATATATAGCATTGTTGATGGTGATGAGAGTTCAATCCTCACTAGGTACATTTTTTATAAATGGATGACATAATACTCGAAGAACCATGACTCCACATGGACTCCACATGGACTCCACATGGACTCTATTTAACATGGACTCCACCTGGATTCCAGATGGACTCCACTTGAAATTTTATGTGGGAGTCCTGATCCTCCACCTAAAGTCCCATGGAGTCCACCATGTGGACTGGACTTTAGGTGGACTCCACATGGACTTTAGGTGGACTGAAGGTGGATGGAAAAATGTCAATTTGGCTGTGAGTCCACATTAAGTCCACCTTCAGTCCACCTAAAGTCCACTAATAGTCCGGATGCAGTTCACCTATAGTCCACCAAGAGTCCACATGGACTTTAGGTGGATCCCCAGCTTAGTGACAAGTGCTCCCTTTGGCTTTGACCTTGACTTTGAGGCCAACATCATGGGGGAGGGGGGAGATACAACAATCAGAGGTGACTCCTCTGCCATAGGAGGAAGAACAAACAGGTGGAGTTTGTTAGCAATCTATGGCATGTACAGCATGTCTGAGGAAACAATCAATGTGCTTTGTTATTGAGTTGCTGAACAAGCCCATAGCCTTATCTACAATTTCATTCAGGCTCATCTTATTTAGCTCCAATTCTCCCTCTGTGTGATTGTCCATATCAATAAGTATTTGCCTTGCTTTGATGGCTTTGATGGCTTGGGTCTGAGGGTCGAGGTGAGAGGCCATGTTCGTGTGTGGTGGTTGTTTGTTAAGGGCTTCTTTGTAGGAGCTAGCTGTAGATTCTAGTTTGTGAGAGGTATCCCAGATTTTTCCAGCAGCTGCAGCTATTTCATGCTTCATGTCTGCAGCTGCTTTACCTAGATCCTCAGTGGCCTTTCATATCATGTCTTGGGCTTAACTCCATCAATTTGGTTATTCATTTCGAGAGGTCTTTGAAGGTTGGTTCGAGTGCAACTTCCAGGTAGGCTCCAAGGTTGTCTAGTTGGTGTCTGAATGACTCTGAAGTCCTTGTTCAAGCTCCTGCTCCTTAACGTGCTTGTTGATAATCGTGGCTAGTGTGCAGATGATGTTGGCTGTCCTTTTAAGCTCATTCAGTTTGATTTCATCTGCTATCTGTTTGAGTAGCTCTGACAGGGTAGTTGGTGGTAGGCTATTGCATGGATAATCTGTGGATACATCTGAGGCTATCCATATCCGTATCCATCAATATCCATACCTGAGCCATGAATACGGATATAGATATGGATTTCATCATGGATACAGATGGATTGGTGGGCATTTACCTTGCATTTACCATGCCAATATCAATTGATGTTGCGGCATGCTTGCACAAGGTAAAACAGGCCCTAACCTGTGGTAACCACCCCTGTCCTGGTGACAGGTACCAAACTGCACCCATTGATGGCAGGTGCCCTCAGTTTCCATGCCAGACACCTCACGAACGCCATGCATGCATCAATTGATGTGGACATATGTGTTCACGAGGTGAGGTCGTGGTCATGGACATGTGTGTTCGCAAGGTGGTCATGTTCATGGATGAGCCGTGAGCTGTGAAAATGGGAGTGTGGGCTACACCCACACTCCCATCATCTGTCTTGATGCCAGGTACCTCGCAAACAATGTTGACATGTCAGACGACATGTCAGTGTGGATTCATGAGGTGTGGTGGCTTGAGGGCCATGTCATTCTGTCATATGTGTAGTGGGGTGGTGGTCCTACATGTCTTATTCGTTGTATGTGTTCCTGTCAATGTGATCGTGGTTGGCCACGACATGTTTTCGTGGTTGGAAACATTTAGGTTGGCTGTGAAAGTGCCTAAATCAGCCTATTATGAAAAACCACGATGGAATTAACTATGCACCTGAAGGCCAGGATGTGGAAGTACCAAAGTCCCAGCCCTTTTCCCTCTCTCCTGGTCTGTCAGCAGCATGGTTGTAGTTGTGGTCGATGTTGTTGGTGATGTTGATGTGTGACGTGGATAACATGACAATGCCAAAATATGGACCACGGATTGCCAGATACAGATACACAGGTCAGCGGATACCAAAAATGGTATCTGTACCCATATCTGAGATGATCCATATCTGTGATCCACACTGATCTGCCAAATCCATGCATTTGCCTAGTTAGCAGCAATTCTGAGTCTGGGTCTATCACCTGTTTTTCTACCAGGTAGGCTTTGGCTTGGTTGATGTTAGCTATTTCCTGACTCCTGGCATCTGCTTTGCCTTTCATGTTTGACATTTTCTTGGTAGTCAGTCTTCCTTGTGCATTATCAGTAGGTAGTGTCGATTGATGGAGAGCACTCATTGCTCTTGTCCTTATTCTACCAGTGTCTTTAATTGTGTGCTTCTCCATGTCCTCAGAGCTAGATAAGAGTAAGATTGGAATTATGGTGGGTTTTAGGTCTAAAGCTGTCTATGAGGAGACTCTCAATTTTGGGTCCCAGATGGGGTGCCACCATGTAGAAGGTCAAGAAATGTTCATGCTCCATCTTAATATTTGTTCTCATTTCTAAGTAACATGCTATGCAAGGCAATGGCCCATGCCCAACTAGTGTGCCTCCTATCCACCACATCCCCTTCTGTCAGCACAATAGTGTTACATACATAAGGCCCTACATGGGTATACTGCAGGTCCGATTTCTGGACATTGCACCCGTACCCGCACCCATTCGGATAACGGGTATGGTGGTAGATGGCAGGTACCCAGTACACCTGGGAGCCCCATACCTCATGTGGGCCAGATGCAGGTCAATTGACATCATCATCACCCTCATGAGGTAGATGGGGGGTCTCTGGTGGGCTTTGCACTTGGGGTTAACCTCATTCGCAAGGTGGGGTCTCTGATGGGCTTCACAGTTGGGGTTAACCTCGTTCGCGAGGGGTGGGGGTGCCGCGTGAGCCCTATGCATCAGTTGATACATCTACACATGTTTATGAGGTCCCCGTGTATTCTTCTGTGCTGGAGACCTTGCAAACACATGTTGATGCATGTCTGGGAGATGTGGTTGTTGTGAGGCGTAGTTGTTGGGAGGGTTAGCAATGTCAATGAGGCTGGGTTGGGGGCAGGTACCTGGGCTGTTCGGTGGGTGCACCACCCTCCTGGCCTTGTTCTGTTGTTTTTGTTGCTGAGCCCAGGTCTGAGTTGTGGTTGTTTTGTTTGTTGTTGTGGTTCATTTTTGAGTTGATTTGTATATGAATTATATAGGACATAAAATAAAATAAAATAGTAATAATAGTAAAATAAAAGAAAATTAATTACTTATGGGGTCTTGACAGTAGGCCATCCTGCATAACTGCAGCCACCTGCATACCGTGGGTGAAGGGTGTGGTTTGGTCATGGTGTCCAAACCCGCATTACCCTTTTTGGAATAACCATGGGTTTACCCTTACCTGTGTATAGCCTTATGGGTAATGGAGTTTGGATGGGTGCATGTATATACAGTAATCCAAAAAGGTAATGCATCACATGGTTTTATTTGCTTTTCCTCATTGTATCAACACAATTCATCATTTTGTGAGGAGATTTTAACACCATTGTACTCACATAGGAACAGAGATGTCAAATAATTACAACAGTAACATGATTTTTATTCATTGAAAAGAAATTCATTGAAAAGGTATTCATCAAATATGTCAGGTAATACTATGCAATTCTCTTTTGGAAAGTAAACTTAATCTAGAGTAGTGTTGCTGAAGTTCAGTTTGGTCCGGTTCTGACCCTTTTTGGCAGAACCGCAAACTGAACTTCGGGTCCGGTTTGGCGCATGGCCAAACCTGGACCCAGATGGCATTGAACCATCTCGCCGCATTCGGTCTGGGTTCAGACACGGTCTGAAACCCAGACCGAGGTGGGCTCCAATGAGCTCCGTTCTCCTCGCAAATGGCAGGCACGTATCAATAGATATGGCGCTGCATATTGCGAGGTAGATGGGTGTGGGGGAGCCCTCCAGTGTCCCCAAGGGATGTGGAGGGATGGGGCATCTTGTCCCATGGTCCCTGCCTGGCATTGCCGGCGTTGCTGCTGCTGGCGCTGGCACTGCCACTGCTGCTGCTGCCATTGCTGCCAGCACTGGTGCTTCTGTTGCTGCTGCTGCTGCTGCTGCCGTTGTAGAGAACGTGGCCTGGGTAGGCACGGATTCGATGTGCGAGTTCGTTGTCAGTTGGGGTGAAAACCCAAAACTCTTCTTGTTTGTGACTATTTACAACAGCCACTACATACAAATAATAGAACAAATAGGGAATATGGTAAAATGAGTGAATACGTACCAAGAGATATATATGTCTCTACATCCAGTAGGGACACAAATAGAGACTGTCCCCAGTCTCACACAAGGCAAGGAAGAAAGAAATAGTGAAAAGAAAAAGGGAGGGAGGGAAGGGACAATACTGAAAACAAAACAAACAAAACAAAAACAAACGCAAAAAATCCAATCAACTCAACACGAATCTTCCAACACAAAGTCTTCCAACTTCTCCAACCGATCCACCAACTTTACCAACTTTTGCTCCAGAACCTTGAGGGCCTTAAGGGATAACAATGCTGACTCGAGTGCAAGCAAAGTCGCAGCAGGTATGTCATCAGTGGCAAATGTGGATGTTGGCAGCATGCCCTGGCCTGCTTCTGGGGATAATGACAAGGGTGTAGTGGGTACGAAGTCATGGAGCGGCAGTGCATGGGCATAGCAGGATGGGGTCGAGCACAGAGTCGTGGTATGGGCTACCGAATGGGCCTGTGAGGCTCTGTGGGGTGGATCATGGGCGTGCGGGGTTGACTGGGGTAGCAGGTGATGTGGTGTGTTCGGGGCATTGAAGGAGGGGGGCGGACTCATTTGGGATGGGAGGGGGCCATACAGAGGCGTGGGGGCGTGAACGTGGGCGTAGGGGCTGGTCCGTGGGTCCGTTGGGGGCTTGAACGCGGTGGGGGTGGCTTGTACGGCGTCATGGAGGGTGATATGGGGGTCCTGGCGGTGGTACGCGGCTGATGGGGGTTGAAACGAGAGCGGAATGGGGGCAGAAACAGTGGAATATGTCAAAAACAGCATCTGTTGGGCACTGGCACAGTCTCCAGGTGACGGCGTGGGCTCAGATGGCGGGGGCGTGTCACAGATCGCTTCTGGGGACAACGTCGAGGCTGTAGACGCGAACGCAGGGTGAAACGGAGGCAGACACGCCGGGACGCGTGGAAAACGGCCTTGGGCGCGCGCGGACGCATTTTGCCAGGGACGGCGCAGGCACAGACGACAGCGGCATGGCGTGGCTTGTTGCTAGAGATAAGGGAGAGGGCGTGGACGATGAGGGGGACCGAAAGGAGAGCAGAACGGGGGTGGGGTTGTCAAAATGCACATGGACACATTTTCCTGGGGCTGGCATGGGCACAGATGGCGACGGTGTGTCATGGTTGGCCTCTGGGGACGACGGCGGGTATGTAGGCGCAAATGGCAGGTGAAACGAGAGTGGAATGCGGGCAGAAACGGGGGCCGATGTTGAAAATGGCGTCTGCAGGGTGCTAGCGCGGATTCCTGGGGATGACGCGGGCTCAAGCAGTGGGGGCGTGTCACTGTTCACGCGTGTGGTCGACGGTGTGGGCATACACGCAAACAGGGGGCAATTTGACCTGGAAACAAGGGGGGACACGTCAATACGCGCATTATCGGTGCGTTGGCATGCGCGGATGCATTTTTCCGGGGACAACGCGGGTGCAGACGATGGCGGCATGTGTTGGAACAACCCTGTGGACGATTGTGAGGGCATATGCGAAGACGGGGGCCAAAACGAGGCGGAAACGAGTGAGGATGCGTCAATACGCATATTCACGTTGGACTTGCACATGCGGACGTGTTTACCTGCGCGGCAACCACAGGAACAACGGGGACAGGCGTACCTGGGACTATACATGCAATATCGATTCCATTGGACTCGCTTTCCCTGCTCTACGACATATCCGCTAGACGTTGGACATGCGTGTGGCGCTCCTTGTTGGATGGGCTCGTTGCGGCTGTTTTGGGGCTTTCTGGGTGCAGTTTTTCGAGCAGAATCGGTGGGGTGTCGACTTCCTGGTCTGTTGGATGTGTTAGAATGAGTGTGGGTGGAGGAACTAGTAAAATATAATGGAAATGCAAAGGGGGGGGGCGTATTGGGCACTGTGTGATGTGGCTGTGATGGTGTGACAAAAAGGCAACAAGGCTGAGTTCTACAGCCCAGGGGGCGCAACTGGTGCGAAGAAACAATACAAAGGTGTTGAAAACATCAGAAATGGGCCTGAGAACTGATGGGAGACTGGAGGTGTGTGAAATGCTGCCGGATACAGGGCGCTGTTGACTATGGGGCGCTGTTGCTGCCAGAAAGGAGAGAGGTGCCAAAAATGGCAAAGTCAAAGAATGGAAAATTGAAGAGGTTGACGGTCCTCGCAGTGGGCTCCAGATGTGGTGATCGCGGCCTGGGTAGGTGCAGATTCATTGTTTTCCGAGTCCTGTCAGTGGGATCAAAACCCAAACTCTTCTTGTTTGTGACTATGTACAACAGCCACTACATACAAATAATAGAACAAATAGGGAATATGGTAAAATGAGAATACGTACCCAGAGATATATATGTCTCTACATCGTAGTGGCTGTTGTAAATAGTCACAAACAAGAAGAGTTTTGGGTTTTCACCCCAACTGACAATGAACTCACACATTGAATCCACGCCTACCCAGGCCGCGTTCTCTACACCATTGCCATTTCCGCCGGCGCTGCTGCTGCTGTTGCCATTGCTGTTGCTGCCGGGGAGCCCTCTGGTGTCCCCAAGGGATGTGGAGGGATGGGGCGTCTTGTCCTGTGGTCCCTGCCTGGCATTGCCGGCATTTGCTGCTGCTGCCGTTGCCGTTGCTGCCGGCGCTGCAGTTGCTGCTGCTGCTGCTGCTGCTGTTGCTGGCCGTTGCCGTTGCCATTGCTGCTGGTGGTGGTGGTGGTGGTGGTGGTGGTGGTGGTGCGGCTGTCCCGTGTCCATTGGTGTTGGGTGGTCATCTCGCGGCCGTGGGTATGGTCACACTGCGGTCGTGGTTGAGCTTCCTGTAGCAGGCAACATTAGTAAAGTTCAGGAAAGTAAAATACGTACCTGTGTTCATGAACGCGAAATTGTGTCGCGTTCATTGGCCTTGCGTTGTTGCATGTTGGTGAAGAATGCTACCTGTAACAGTCACATGATACCATTTAACATGAAAAGTAAGTAAAGGAATGTGAAAAATAAATGAAATAAATACCTTAAAAATATCCACGTTCACAGTTTGGATGTGGTTTGGAGCCATTCAGGAAATCCGGCAGGCCTTGAAACCCAGAACTGAACCCACGGTCTGGTTCAGCACTTGGCTGAACTTAGACTGAACTTAGGGTTTGGTTCGGGGTTTGAACCGGGTTCGGCTAGGTTCGGAACCGAACTATGGCAACACTAATCTAGAGTTGGCTGATTTCTTTCTACCGTTGTCATCTGTCATACAACCTCTGTCCCCAAACCCTTTCAACCTGTCTTCTGCAACTTTTAAGCACTCATGGCTTACACCTTGCCTACTAAAAAGGCTCAAATTGTCTTCTTAAAGAAACAAGGTGTGTGAGCCTGAGAGATTGCAGAAAGGTACTCCGTAGATGAGAGTACTGTCAACCACATCTTTTACAGATATGCTGAAAACAATGATTTCTACCATGTCAAGCTGAACTCAGGTTGTCCTTGCAAGTTTACCACACACAACATCCATGTTGCAGTCAGAATTTTGGCCATCACTCAGGTACATAATGTTGTAGACCTTTTTTAAAGACAAATGTTCCCAGATTTGCACCCTGATACAATCAGGAAAAGACTCACTGCATGTGGACTAAAAGCATATGTATGCCATAGGCAGCCACTCTTGTCTCCAGCTCACAAGCAAAAGTGGCTTGATTGGGCCGAAGCCCACAAACACTAAATGGTCAAAGATTGGAAATCAGTTGTATTCTCTGATGAATTAAAATTCAATCATTCAGGTCAGATGGTAATTGCTGGTGTTGGAGGAGGCCAGTTTGATGAAAGATACATGAGGAAAGAGGTGAAGCATACTAGTGGTGTGGTGAACACAGCCTTTGTAGGCTTGGGTTTGGGGTGTGCAAGTCCTTGTCATTGGGGTGAAAACCCAAAACTCAGCTGGTTTGTATGTATGTACATGAAACACGATATAGGTACTATATAGTATCTATAAAGGGAGTGTACTAAGAAAATGGAATATAATGAATAGAGGAGAATGCAGAAGGAAGAGGGATGAAGGAAAATGGAAGAATACGTGCTCACAGAGATATGGATCTCTACAGTGGGCATATGATGGTTTGGGGCTATGTTACAGCCATGGGCTTGGGCTGCATTGTCAAGCCCTTGCAGCGTATCTTGCCCAGTAACAGTGGGGGAGCCCATGGGCTAAAGGTCCAATCCCAGTGGATGGGCCGAGATGGGCCAAGATGGGCCAAGATAATATCCAGACCTATTGGAATGGATGGGCTGAGATGAGCCAAGATATTTCTTTCCCTTCACATTGCATGGGCCCAGAAAGTTAGAAATAACGATTTCCCACTGGAATTAGATGGGCCGAATTTAGGTAGGCTAATTATTTCCCAATAGCATTGGGTGGGCCCAAATGGGGTGAGATATTTTTGGGCCAATAGCAGTGGATGGGGTGAGATATTTTATTTTCCACTGGCAGTGGATGGGCTGAGATGGGGGTGGGATATTACTGTCCCACTGGCAGTGGATGGGCCGAGATGGGATGGGATATTTAATTCCCGCTGCCACTGGATGGGCCAAGATGGGGTGGTATATTTAGATGCCACTTAGTGAATGGCACGGGTATGGCGACCCGCACGGGTAACAGGTAGGGGTAGCCGCGAATACGGGTATGGGTACGAATCTCCTACCTGTGAGCTTTATTTTAAGCCCTGTGAGCTTTATTTTAAGCCCTGGATCGTCCAAAATGGTCAAGTATTGGGTGAGTTATGATCAAAACAATCATTCTTCATTGTTTTGATCATAACTCACCCAATACTTGACTGTTTTGGACGATCCAGGGCTCAAAATGACAGGTAAACCCGCCAGATCATGGGTAGGGGTAGCTGTGGGTATTGGTACGGGTACAATGCCAATACCCACAGGTTACCTGTGCCATTCACTAATGCCACTGGTAGTGGATGGGCTGAGATGGGGTGGGATATTACTGTCCCACTGGCAGTGGATGGGCCGAGATGAGTATATATCAAGTAGGTAGTAGTAGTACTAGTAGTGGTCTATTGTAGTACTACTATTACTCAGGCACAATGGGTAGTACTACACTGTCACTAGTACAAGACACAATGTCATGCTGATTGGGCATGCTCAAACAGGTGCCGATCCTTATCGGCCTATCTTTACCCGATACCCTCATCATGCCCCCTCCCCCTCATCGATGGAGGCACTGGTCACCATCTCCCCGACGTCGTCTCTCCTTTCCACGTCGCTTGTTCGTATGTGAGGCCACACTGAGCATGGCCTCACACTCTTTCCAGGTGTGTGGCCGTCTTCTCCATTCTCCATTTAACCACTGGAGATGCCACTATAATCGTTTTCTCCCCACTTTCTCCTCTCATTCTCCCCCACTTGCAATGGCTAGCCCATCGCCACTGCTTGACATCGAGAAGATCCTTGTCAACATATCTGATGATGATCTCCAACGATTTGTCTCAACGGTAAACACTTCTAATCCATTTCTTATCCATATTCTAATGCTTTATTCGTATAGCATCTCCCTCAGGACATTCGGGACGCTCTCGAAGCTATCCAGCCCGGTTACTACTCTCGCGACAATGCCGCCGCTTGGATTCAGCCGCACATCTTCCTACCGTGGCTCAGCAACACGATCATGGGTCGGGCCGCATCGCGGCGAGACACTATGGTCACTAGTTCCACGTGTTCTACAATAGCTACAATGTCTGGACCGCCGCCAACTCCACCAACTGCCATCTTGCATTCCCACACCTCGTCAGCCTTGTCTCTGACCTCATCCGCGTATTCCCTGGCCTCTTCGGCATCTTCCTGGTCGACCCCAAGCCCCAACACGTCTCAGAAGGCCAAATCACAAGAAATCGACCCCATCACGCCACTGGTCTTCGATACGCCTAAGGCCCTCCATGGGTATACCGCGGGTCCGATTTCCGGACACCGCACCCGTACCCGCTGTACCCGCACCCGTTCGGATAACGGGTACATACCGTACCCGCTAGAGGCGGGTACGGCAGTAGACGGCGGGTACTTGGTACACCGCGGGCACCTGGGAGCCCCATACCTCGCGCGGGCCAGACGGACGTCAATTGACGTCGTCGTCACCCTCGCGAGGTAAACGGGGGGGTCTCTGGTGGGCTCCGTGCTCGGGGGTAACCTCGTTCAACCTCGTTTGCGAGGGGTGGGGATGCCGCGTGAGCCCTACGCGCAAGTCGACGCGTCTGCGCGTGTTTGCGAGGTCCTTGTGTCTTCTGTGGCTGGAGACCTCGCGAACACACGTTGACGTGTGTCCGCGAGGCGTGGTTGGTGTGCCGTGGTTGTTGTGAGGCGCGGTTGGGAGCCGTGGTTGTTGGCTGGCGTTAGCAAACGTCTTGGAGGCTAGAATGGGGGCACATACCTGGGCCGTTCGGTGGGCGCACCACCCTCCCGGCCTTGTTCCGTTGTTTGCCTTGCTGAGCTCGCGTTCGTTGTTGTTGTCATTCGTTGTTGTTGTCATTCGTTGTTGTTGTTGTTCGTTGTTGTTCATTTTCGAGTTGGTTTGTATATGAAATATCTAGGAAGTAAAATAAAATAAATTAGTAGTAGTAAAATAACAGAAAACTAAGTACTTACTGGGTCTTGGGAGGCCAACCCGGAGGCCAACTCGCACAACCGCAGCCACCCGCGGCCACCCGCATACCGCGGGTGAAGGGTGCGGTTTGGGCACGGTGTCCAAATCGGGACACCGTACCCGAACCCGCGTTACCCTTTTGGGAATAACCGCGGGTTTACCCCTACCCGTGGAGGGCCTTAGATACGCCCCAAAAATCCAAAAAACATGCCGTTCTTGTGGATTCAGATGACGATCTGGTGGAGATTAGTTCGGACAATGACGTCGCAGTCCCCAGACACGTTATCGTGCCCCTCAAGAAGCGGAAGCTGGGGCTTGCTTGGGACAGTAAAGCCACAGGTACCATCAAGCAGGAAGTCGTCGAGTCCAAGATCAAGCAGGAAGTTGGCACGCCAAAGATCAAGCAAGAAGTCAGTGAGACCAACATCCAGCAGGAAGTCATCGAGATTGATGACTCGGATACTAACAATAACGATACTCCGATTTTCGTGACACGCGAGGTGAAAGTGGACGAATTACGAATAGCTACAACTCCCCCCAAGTATTGGGAGGTCCCGCAACCTGGAAAGTCCTTTGCAACAGTCCTCGATGTGTCAAGGAAGCCAGAGGGCAGTTACGTCAACCAAAAGGGTGAGATCCTCTCAATTGCTCAAATTTTCTGGGCCTATGTACGTTCCTTCACTCATTCTGGAACGTTTGCTGACACAATGGTGAGCAGGATCAAGAGGCATGGGTTACCGTCACTGGCGGCTCCACAAATCCGAAGAAAGCAACCAAGGTTCTCTGCCTCGGACCCGACGTCATCCTGTGTCAAGCCACGATCTTGCAATGCAACGGTTTCTACGCATGCGACCAACTCCGAGAAGATATACTCCCTTGTGAACGCTTTCAGGTCAATCTTGAAGCACAGAAGGCAATCATCAACGCGGAGCGCGATCTCAATGAGTTGGAGCAGTCGTCCATGGAATACAGAGTGGCCCAGTAAGTTTTCAAGCATTATACAACAAGTGCTAATGTACAATCACCTTCAAACAGGTTCTATAACGAGATCCAGTCCATCCAATGTCGATTCATTCGAGGAGATGCAGTTTGTAATGGAGGGCCTGTCATGCGCAAATTCAAGCAGGTATGTAACCTTTTCTTCAAAATACTGAGTCGATAATCAGCCTATCAACAGATCTCACCCGATGGAAAGGCCTACTTTGTTGGATGTGCTGGGTATCATCTGGGAGACAACATCAACGGCCACCGCTTCACTGGGATCCCACTGTCTGTTGACGAAAAGATACTCTTGAAAGTGATGCAGAACAATGGCGCGTTCAAGCACGCTCTCCATGACGTCGCAATTGCTCAAGGATGCGTCAACATGCGCTCGTGTAGGTCAGGTGCAAAATATAAAGATGGTTGCGGTAAGTGATCACGCTATGATCTTCAAGCTGTTCTTTGACTTGGCTTGTTCGCAGAATACACCCACATCAAAGATGGGGTGATCACCAAAGGCAAGATGGTGCCTCACCCCTGCTCTACACGTGTCACGATCTACTCGCCTATCGATCGCAAGCAGCTGCGTGGCGTCATTGTACTCAAAAATGGTCACAGCCATCCCATCATTGCTGCTGACAAAGTCATGAAAGAGGGTGTGCATCTGTATGAGCAGGCGATTGAAGCATTCGGTGTTACAGGTGCGACAGTAGGAAAAATAGATCGGGGTATGTAGTTTGGTTGTAATAGAATGGAAGATTCTCATCTGAGTGATGTCCTTCAGCTGCAACAACGCGTGCTGTCTTTGAGAACCAGAGTCCCTCCCATATCGATGTGGCCCTAGGTAACAATCGAAAACGACGTGCTATCCTCGCACGAATGAAGGCCAAAGTCACTCCATTTGGTACCGGAATTGAAGGTGTAATCAATGCAAGCCGATCTGAATCGCAGTTGCCAGTGGAAGATCAATACATTCACGAAATACACACTGTCAATGGTGTTGACATGGTATGCGCAATGCTGCCATACCTGGCAAATCTTGTACATTCAACAAACGCATTGCTGGCTGATGACACGTACAAGTGCGTACATGGCTCCTGGAAAGAATGGGAGATAGTAGTTTGGAATCGTCCACTAAACATGCGTACGTGACCATCTCATGACTTTAGGCCAACTTTTAACATCATTCTACACTAGGTACTACAATCGCTCGTCTCTACAGCCAACACGAGACTCATGTTGCATATGGTATGCTGTGGAAAGCTCTTTTCGACACCTTTGAGCGGGTCACAAAAAAAGTTGTAGGATTACGGTTCTTAGACAGCCACGGACTTGAAGGCATCATATTGGATGGTTGCAGGGCACAGGCAGAAGGCCTGGGAGATTATTTGATGACCCGAAACCGACCTGAGACAACAGGAGTCACAGAAATGGATCCGCTGGTAATGGTAACCTATATTTTACGTCTCTGTTATGTTCACATTGACCGGTAACCTAGTCTTCACTTCTCGTTACCATGCCGCTCACTGATCCAACTTGACTAGGAATCAAGAGAAATTGCGCCCATACCTGAACCAAGCCGACTTTGACCGCGTTCATGCCTCAAGATTCCTTGAAACACAAGAGGAGTTGATGGCATTTGAGGGATGGTGTCAGGCACACAAGGCCAAGGAGCTTCAAGGTGAGTATATGTGTTCCATCGCCGAGTGTACTAACATCGAGCATATCAGATTGGATCAAAGACAAAGACTCACGCTGTTCTTGGTTTTGGGCGTCTATCAACAAGAATTTCACAAGGATACCAAGCGACCGATGGGACTTGCTGCCCAGTAGCACGAATCTCAATGAGAGTTCTCACCCACTCACAAATCAGAACACCGGAGTCAACCTACTGTTGTTAGAAGCTGTCATAGCGTATGTATCTTAATCTTTTCAGCCATTTAGCTCACATCTCATGTTTTTGTAGTGCCAAACGATTCGATGAAACCATTCGTGAGAAGATACAACAAGCTAATGATACCGGGATTCTGCCCAATTGGCTCAACTCGGAATCCAAATGGCTTCACAAGAACCGGCTCCGTAAAGAGAGCAAGATACGTCAAGCAGCGGCTCGACATACAGCAATCGCTCAATACGACACGATCAGGGCCGAGTTGGAGGCTGAATTGGCAAATCGGAAGCAGTCAGCCGAGAAAACGAAGGCATTGAAGAATCAACTGGCCGCGCTGAAAGCGTCTGGCGCATCATACCGGTCACAACAGAAGGGCGCCAAGCGAGGCTTGCAGTATCATCCAGATCCCGAGGATGTGTACAACTCAGCCACCAGGGAGACAGGTACCTGAACATTTAATTTCACTTGTATGTGCTCACTCAATTTTTACATGTAGACGAAACGAGCAAGGACAACGACAATGACGACGATTTCGACAGAGACAACGACGGAGACAATGACACCCTCAGCATTCTTGGGCGCATATTCAATAAGGCCGCGACCCCTCCACCTGATGCAACACCAGAAGCCAGATCTTCCAGACAGGACTCAGTGGCGGGACCTCCGGAATCAGATGCCAAATCTGAACACAATGGCACTGCGAACATGGACGCAATCGTAGACAATGGCAACGACCCAAATGTGGATCTGGCAGTGGTGTCACCTCCCAAGGGGCATGGGCACCGGTACGTTCCACATAGCCTAACTCAATCAATGCTAAGCCTTTTCTTGTAGCAAAATCAAGACAAGAGTCATGTATGCACCAGAGATTAGCCCACCCAAAAGGAGACGAAGCCGTAAATAGATTTTTTGTATGTCATAACACATTTCAAAAAAGTTTGGCCACTCCGAGTGTGAATTACCAATTACTAAGTAAGCGACTGAGTACTACTACTACTACCTAAGTGGAAGTAGTACTACCTACTACCTGTTTGGTCACCCCTCGGCCGAGATGGGGTGGGATATTTATTTCTCACTTGCTCCAACATCTGGGGGATATTTACATGTCTTTCCTGACATTCTATATAGGCTTATTCTATTTGGCACCCCGGGGAGCCACTTAGTCATCCAGGCACAATCGGAGATTGGGGGCGCTTTCGATGTCATGGTGCCCCCACCGATCTCAATCTCATATCATATCTGGAATCTTATCACATGCAGCTGTACAAAAGGCTAGGCACGTTCGGGTTAACCCGCGGTTTTGCCTAAAGGTCGGGTACGGGGTAGCACATCAACAACGACGACGTCAACATGGTGCCCACCAAGGGGCTGGCTTGGCAACAGTGCTGGTGATGACCTACGGCTGCGAGGATACGAAACCAGGACGGCGATGGTGGCGACCCAGAAGCTGGCAACCGCTCCCAGTTCAACCCGTCAATTCTCACCTTGGCCCTCAGCTTTCTGATTCTGCAGCAAACCAACACCCACTCGCTGTTAGGGTATAACACGGGTAACCCCCGGGTCACTTTTTAGAACACCGGACCCGAACCCTTTGAAACCGCACCCGGAACGGGTCTCAACCCGAACCTTACCCGTTTAGCATGGGTTCTCAAGGTAACCGGTTCCAATTCGGTAACCGCATCAAACTCGGTAACTGCAGACATTACCGCGGGTTTTCATTGCAAGACGGGGGGCGGGACAATATATCTATGCTACGGGGGGGGGTTCTTCGGTCTCTTCAACATCAGACTCAGCCCGTTTCCTCTTCTTCTCCCTGACTGCTGCCAGTAGATCCGCCATCTCCACAAGGCCTTTGCGGCACCAGTCGCTGAGGCAGAGGTTAGCACGAATGGATGCAGGGGTGAGTCGGTTTCGCGTGAAATTGAGAAGACCACGACCCTGTGAAAAAACTCGCTCAACCGCTGTTGATGTGGCAGGGGCGCTGAGATAGTCGAGAGCCATCCTAGATAAGTTAGGGTAAATGAAACGATTGTCATACCACCATGCAAGTGGGTCTTTGACATTCTCAACCGGATGACGCAAGTATTCCTCATACTCATCCCGAGCCCTTGCGACATTCTTAACAGAGATATTGCTGAAATCGTTATCACCGCCAGAGCCCTGACATCGTCACACATTAGCCTTGACCGATAAAATGGTGACAAACATACATCACCGGTCTCGGATGCCGAGTTGGGATCACCAACGTTCTTCAAATAATTGCGGTTGAACTCGTCTCGAACTAAGTTTTTGGCAGTCTCGATCCACTCCTCCTCCCACTCTTGCTGACGGAAATACTCGAGCTTTAGACCAGGATGAAGCACTGAGAAGGAAATTGTAGTCAGCAGTAAAGAAACAGGCCAAACACTCACCCATAGAGATCCTGTAGACGCTGGAAAGATCTGTGAGAGAGTAGTACCGATTGATCTTCTTGCGAGCCAACTTCATGGCAGCGAGGATTGCCGGATGGTATGTTTTCCCCGTGTGTGCATTGAGATTACTTTCGAGCTTGTCTATGGCCGGAATCACAGCAGCAATGCTAGCTACATCACTTGAGAAGAATATTGTCGCCTTTTTGTAAAGCTGTATACCATTAGAGTACATCGCTACATAGATAAGATAAATGCCTCACCTCGAGGACGGCCACAAGATCCTGAATGATTGCCCAATCATCGTCCACAAGCTCATATTTGCGCAGCTTAAGTGCCTTGTCGGCAGTGATAGCGTCAATGGCAATGCGATACCTCAGGGCAAAGCACATCATATCATATGTCGAGTTCCAGCGTGTGACGACATCACGTGGAATGAGATTGGGTTTGAGCCCTTTGGCGGTGCAGATGGATCGCCAGGCCGGAAGAGCGATGGTAGTTGAATGAATGATAGCGAAGGACAGGTTCCGGATCTGCTGGGCGTTAGTGATGTCCTTGTTGGAAATGCAGGTAACATACCTTGGTAACGGTTTCACGGACTGCAGCCGTGTCCTCCAACAACTGTTCACGCTCGCGCTCAGTCAATTCCTGCAACTCATCCACCCCATCATCGTCTTCGTCTTCGCGGATTTCATCAGATTCTCCTTCCTCGTCCTCATTCACGGCTGCGTAGACATCAAGAACATCAACATCTTCACCCTCCTCATCAGAAGCCAGAGGCGATGCGGCACCCAGGCCCGCGTTGAAAGGTTTGATGAGTGTTTTGGCCGAAAGTTGCACTGTATGGTTAAAACAGCGAACTCGATTGTACTCCTCGAAAGAGTTGGCTTTGGCAGCAAGACAGGTGGTCTGCTTGTCGTTGCAGGAGGCATTGTCGCCGTTGAATGTCAGGATCTAGCAATGATAAATCAGCGGGTTAGCAGAAAGTTCATCTATTGCTCGTACTTTGTTCTCCAACCCAAAACAAACCAACATATTGTGGAATTCCCGTGCCAATGTCGCTCCAGTGTGAGACTCAGGCACCTCGACGGTGTCCAACAGAAATCCGAGCATGTGGCCTTGATGCTCAAGGTGGACGGTCCACGCAACGAAAGCACGGTGATTCGGTGACGTCCAGGCATCGGTGGCAAAATGCAAGCGTCCAGGGTGGTCCTGTTTGAGAAATTCGTGAGCTGCGATATGTCTGAACGGATGTTTTACCTGTAGTAATTTGGCAACGCGATCTTTGCACCTCTCGAAAGCAGCCTTGACATCGCGTGCGACAGTGATCGGTGAGGGAAGCTCGAGCTTGGGTCGACCAGCCGTAAGGAGTTCCTGGAGTTCAGGGTCGTTCACAATGTTTGCAGGACGCCTGCTCTCCGTGACCCACTTGACGAGATGAGCACTAAAGAGGAAATTGTTAGATACCCATATGCCACAAATATAACGTACCGTGCTTCAGCATTCGTGTGAGAGCGATGAGAGACGTTCACAGGCTTCTGGCCTTGTCTGGCAAACGAGGCGAAGATGGAACCATTCGAGGACGTTTCCTTTGCACCCAGAGTGGAAACATTCTGGACAGCCTCTAGACCCCAGCACCTTTCGGCGTGATGTCTGAGGTTTCCGGTGGAGGACTTGTCCTTCTTGTCCTGATAACGCCGTACGCCTCCACCATCTTTACAGACCCGGGCTGCGCAGCGGAACCAATGGTAGAGACGTTTCTGGTCGTCGTATTTGATGGTGACATCGGTTTTGAAGAATTGATAGATTGGCGAGCGCCATGTTAGTTTTGCTTTAGCTGAATCCGAAGCTCGTAAGACTCTAATCAGCAGAAGGTGAGCACTTACCGAGTTCTTCTTCCGGGCTATCGGGCTTCTCACTGTCAGACTTCTCAGTATCGGAATCGACCTCGATCGGATCATCGGGAGGCTGGGATGTGGTAGACAAGATCGAGTGAGTTGAGGGAGTCCTGTGAAGCGAAGTAGTAGTAACACTCTTTTGAGCGCGTTTAGCAGACGTGGATTCGGAAGGGGTCTTTTTGGCGGTGGGCATGGTGGGTAAGAGATATGGGAGAGAGAAAAAGGAGGAGACTTTATACGCACAGAGATTGGACTGATCCGCAGATCAAAAAAAATACTGCCCGATGGATCCATGAGTGTGTTGCAACGACTAACAACATCGAAGCGAATACTGAACGGGATTTGCAGACGGGATTTCGAGAAGTGGGAGGGCAGCATGGTCGACGATGCTGAATGAATTGGACCCATCAACGGAGAGCAATGAAACACGGGGAATTGTCGAAGTCGGGCGTGGGAACCCGTGAAACCCGGAGAACCGCGATTTCGGGTACGGTATTGCCTGGGGTGCTGAATCGGCAACCCATACCCGGAACTGCGGCACCCATTATAGGGAACCCTCGGGTAAACCCGAACCCATGTTATACCCTACTCGCTGTCCTGGGCCCACAAAGTCTTTTTCAAGTACCGGATCATCCAAGTCATTCGACCTGGACTTCCGCTGACTCGACAACTCACAATGATCCTTTTATGCATATCCCGCACCGCCCAGCAAAACTCTCTCTTCTGAATCCCTGCTCTCTAGTACATGCACGCATTCTCCCACTCTCTCGCCCATAGGGCTCCCCCCGCCACTCGCACCAGGGTCCGCTGGCAACCCTATAGTGCTCTGCCTGCTTCTCTCCCCTCTCACTCGCCTCCCGTGTCTTACTTGAATACCCCAGCATCTTCTGCCTCCTCTTTACCCCTCTCTACCACATCGAAATCGGACGATGCGAGCGGGCCCTGGGCGATGCTCTTGAGTGGCAGCTTTGGGTTGGAAAAACACCACTACCATCGCCAGCGGCCTCCACATCAGCACCGAACGTCATCATACGGACTGTCGTCAGATGTCACAGTGACAGCGATCTGATGGCGGTTTCCAAATTGACGAAGAGACTACAGACGGAACCGCATATCATTGACCTTCTGTCTTCAACCACGCTCAGCGTGAGAGGCCTCGCACGTCGTGCGACGCTTCCAGCGAGCGGATTAGCGGAACAGATACCATCGTCTATGACGATGCAATACTCTCAATCCCTGAAACCAAGAGAACCTCCCCTCGAAGCACCGTCAACGGGATATGACACGATGACGACCACGACACCGATGCGTACGACAATGATGACCGGCCCCCCGATATATACTCCGGTGAATGCGGAACAATTCGGCTCAAGTCCAAACAATGTGGCGACACCAACACTGACTTTTTCTCCTTCGTCGACCGAATCTTCAGATGGGGATCGCACGATTCACATGGCGAGCTTCATCGATGAACCTACCGGTACGTTTGGCGCAAATGGCTGCTTCGTTCTCGCAAACGAGAACTTCAAGGTGTCACCACCTATCGGGGAGAGGGTTTCCGCGTACCCCTATGGAACACCTTATGCCCCCACCAACCCCGCGATGCTCCAAAGCAAGTTCTTCTTTCTTCCACACCCAAATGTAGTCAACCTGGACTTCCACTGATGAACCTATCATGCATATCCCGCACCGCCCAGCAAAACTCCCTCTCTTCTGAATCCCTGCTCTCTAGTTCACCCCTCCTCAAACCTGGACCCGATAACCCACCACCGCGACAGCGCGGGAAGGTTGAAGGGCGTGGCTGCCGTACATTTTCAGAGAAAAGGAACAATCAGCTAAGTGCCTCTGCTTTCCCCTTGCGATGCCATCATTTTTCATCCTCCGCTGACACAGAAAATCTCGAAATCCTTCGCAACAAGGTTCCTGACCTTTACGGCGAGGTTGTGGGATCACGGCCCCATCATCTCGCTCACGGACCCCCTCGGCCCCTTGTTCTCTACCCACAGCCAAAAGCCGTGGCTTAGCAAATGCCTCATCCCAGTCACCTCACGAACACAAATGGCCACGTCAATTGACGTGCGTCTGATGTTCGTGAGGTGAATATTGGGTGTTTGCCCTTGCCCGTTCTGCCCCAGTCCCCTCATGAACACAATCGAATCGGATCAAGACTGGAACAATTTTGCGTGTGCCTATTAGATCCGGATGGATGAACAATAGCTGTCAGGTACGCATCAAATTTCTGACCAGTGTGAAAAGCATATTGGAGTGCTGGATCTCAAGGCACTATTTCTACGCTGTGAATGTCGTTGGATTGGGTCAATGCTGATGGTGCTGCCGATCTTACTTTAGGGGCTGTACTGATGCTCAATCTCGGGGAATGCAGATTTCGACTCAGATCAAGTAGCCCTCTTTCGATCTAGCGCAGTTCTCTCTTGGCCAGCGAGAGCTCGCAGATGCAGCCAGGCATATATTAGGTCCATTGGGTGTCCGTCTGTACCCCTGTCGAGCATTCCCAAAGTCATGGGCGGCGGGGACGCAAGTGAGGACTCGGATGGCTCAGACTTCCTTGTCTTTCCTTCGCTTGGTTCATCTACTGGTTTTACAGCATACGAGTCGTCTACTGCTGATGTTCCTTTTTCCTCAGATGCTCTGGCAACACTCACCATCCAGGAATCATTTGACCTTCTAGCAAAGTTCCCCGCTATTCTGCCTGACAACAGCCTTCGTCTCATCGGTTGGTCTCAGACAACCCCTGCAGCCGACCATTTCCCAAGCCACTTGTTCCCTTCTCTGAAAGACATCCGAAAGTTTCTTGGCAACCAGCCGGAAAGGTTTTCTCAAGGTTACCGAGCCGTTGTTGTTGAGGTTCAAGGCAAGTTCTCCGCCTCACATGCTATCCATGTGTTGACCCAGTTTGGGATACAGGCGTTGTCCATACAGTTCATTTTCGCACCACTCGGCCATGGTCCAATGCACTGTTATTCCGTAACCGCACCTCCAAATTGTCGGATATCATTGGAACTATTCGTGAACACCAATTATTGGATCCTGACACTTTCGAGGCATTGCTTCAATGCAAAGCTGATGCCGAGCTCAATGGCTTTCCCATTGATATAGATGTTCCACAGTTGTGTGCATTGCACGAGCTCCTCAATGACAACTGGCTTGGGGAGCGCGTTCTTGACGTGTGTAGCCATCTCATCGCACTCGAACTTCAGTCGCCCAATTCGGAACAAATGAATTGCCCAATCTCATTGATCCTTCCGTCCATATTCGACACGCAACTCACTAACGCGTACAATGCGAAACGTCTATCCAAGACGTTGAAGGAACTCCGAGACTCCTTGCTTGCCGATCTTCCCGACTATATGGCGTATATTTTCAACAAGAAAGGTGTGCACTGGGCACCTTGTATCGTTTCGATGAAGGAACTTGTTGTCTATCAGGGCGATATGCTTCGCTGGGCAGCCAATGAAACTGCACTGGCAAAACTGCAGTGGTTTTTGGCCAACATCACCGACACCCAAGGCCGATCGACAGAAAAGGTACTTCCCATGCCGGAACAAGGGAAAGACAGCGGGTCGTGTGGGATCATTGCCTTGAACGTCATTCACACATTCATTGATCCAAGTGTGCCATTATGGCGCCAGGAAGATGCAAGTACTTTTCGTCGGAACTGGTTGACCAAACTCCTGCTGTTTCATCTAGCATCACTGCGCGAGGTTGACAAGGTTAGTGTTTACGCAATGCCGGAACATTCACCTGAAGCATTTCCTCCAATAGAGCCCACCTCCTGACGGACTCGCACGGCCTGAGCCTGCGGAAGACAGATCCAGCCTGAGCGGTGACTCAGATGATTCAAATTCAGACACCCTTCCCGGTCCTGGTCGCAAGCTTGCTGCAGTGGAAGATTCGTTGGTTGGCACCTCCAGATCCCAGCGTCGCGCTCATACGCCACCCCAGCCGACATTCGATCCGACTGTGCCTCGTTCTCAAAGTGGTTCACCAAGCAAGGCACCAGACGCCCCTTTGGATCCACAGCGCCCACAAACGGGGATGATGTTTGAGACACTTGAGGGGGCAGTGCATTTCGTATATGAATATGAGCGACGACATGGGTACCAATGGAGAAAGGCAGAAAGTGTCCGGGATCGTGGAAAAGGTATGCCTTACGATCTCAGATGACTTGATTCTCATATTACCAGGGAAACTTCGGCGTCTGCGACTTCGATGCTCTAGCTCTCTAGAACGCCGTCCTCTGCGTGGACAGACGATTGATCCTGCAAATTATCGCCAAGGGAAAACAAAGCGTTGCTCATGCACAGCCCGTGTCAACATACGGTCTGCTGAATCAGGCCTTTTCCATTTTGCATATGTCGGCCTTGCTCATAATCATCCCGCAACTCAAGACGACCACCTTCCTGAATACCGGCCTCCATCCGAGTGCCAGAAAGAGTTGGTCCGCGAGCTTGTCCCCATCAAATCCCTTGGACGTGCCGACATCCACACTCTGTTGTTAGCGCAGTTCCCCGATCACCCACTATCTCTACGTCAGGTCACGAATATTCTTGATGATGCCAGAAGAGCGACCCGTAATGCTGTGCAGAGTCTTGGAGGAGACTTTGTCGCAATTGTCCAGAAACTCACGGAACTCAAGAATGCTGATCACCGCTGGGTGTTCCAGGTCCAAATCGACGAATCGACCCACCAATTCAAGAACATATTCTGGATGTCACCCACGCAGGTGACGGTCGCACAGCGCTTCAGCGATGTCATCATTAATGATATCGCTATGGGCCGCAACCAGTATGGGCTTCCCCTAAATGTCTTCGTTGTCATCGACCAATTCTTCTCATCTCGAAACATCGCTTACTCGATCCACACCAGCGAGACCGCTGATACACATGTATGGGCCCTAGATTGTCTGTTTGCAGTTCTCCCACCGTACCCTGATCGTGTCTTTTTCTCTGATGCCGACCTTGGGCTGGACCTTGCGATCTCTAGGCGACCGCCATCAGACATTGCGTTTCACGGTCGTTGTCTGAACCATCTTGATGGCAACATTATGAGAAAGATGGCCCAGATACTCGGGCCTCTTTGTCAATCCTTTCGTGAGGCGTTCTGGACTGTCTACTATTCAATGTCACCTACTGCTCTCGAAGAAGCATGGGACGATCTGCTCACTAAGTTTCCTGCGGCAAGGCCGTACCTTGAGAATGAGATTTGGCCCGACCGGGAACGCTGGGCTTGGGCTTACGTCGCAATACGCTTTACATGTGGCGTCCGCACCTCAGGCCATGTTGAAGGAGAGAATCGTGTGAACAAGCTCTTAGGCAACTCGAAGACATCTGTGTATGAACTAGGAATGAAGCTCATACAGCGTGCCGAAGCCCAAGGAGATCTTGAGGCTCTCTCTGTCCAAAAAGTGCGTGTACAGCTTCTGTTGTGGAACACAGAACTGAGAAGCCGTTCAGACCGCACGTTCGCGTCATCCAGGGCACACGGATTTGCTGTTCAGTCGGCCGATCGAACTACTTCGCTCTCATTGCTTGCCTTTTGCAGTACAAAAATCATACGAGCAGATGGAAGGTTCTGTATTCTACCTTGCACAACCTGTTTCTCACCGAGCAGAATCAGGCAACTGGGTACGTGGTTTTACTCACCTCAAACTCAAAGCTCATTAGCCAGCAGAAAGAGTATGTGAGGCACAAACCGCCCGTGGCTCCTGATGAGGCTGAGAGGTTGATAAAGGAATCCGAGGTTGGTCATTCCATTCTCTGGTGTTCTCGCTCATCCGCTGACTCCCACACAGAGACTCCTCAATGACTTCGTGGAAAATACTTCGATTTCGGCAATGTACCTCTTAGAACTAGTTGAAAGATGTGGTTGGACGTGTACGTCCGTTTTCCAGATCAGTCACTATGCGACTTCGGCTCTGCACCATGTCGCTCTCCTGGAGACCAGACACTTCGTATGCGACTGCATGATGGTCACTAACCTAGGTATTCCGTGTCGGCACTTTTATGCCGTTCTCAGGATGCCCAACTCACTCGCTCACTTTCATCTGGGCCTCCTGAATCAGAGGTAGGTATAGCCGCCATTTCCATGCCTCCAAATACTTACTATGAATTGGTAAGATGGCTCACCAATCCGGAACTGGATATCTCACAAACGTCAACGGTGAAGATTGGTCACCATAAGGACGGTGATGACATAGAGATACCTCTTGTCCCAAACCAGCTCCCTCCATTGCTACGACAGGCTTCACCACTGCCAACGACTCGAACCCTTCACCCGAAAGTGATCCACCATCAAGCTATTACAAAGTTCCACGACGTTTTGCGGCATGTGCACACGGAGGAGGAACTGAAAGACTTGAATACAGATCTTGAGAAGCTCATGTAAGAGATAGCTTCATGTTACTACTACTCACACTCTACTCACCGCTGATTGCAGAGCCCAGCGGGACGCAGATACAGGTCCCTCAATCCTTCCACCTCCTCCAATTCGCACTAAGGGTCGTCCCAGGAAGAAGAGACTTGCAGCCGCAGCAGAAGAAAATGGGAAGCGGAGGAGGACTGACAATGGGCTCGGAGATGGGCCTGGTCGACGCAAATGCTCGAAGTGTGGCAGTTATGGCCATTATGCAACGACATGCGGGAATCGCAGGTAGTTCTCGACAAGACTGAATTGATCCGAGGCGCAGTGTACGACTACGAGAAGTTAACTCATGAGTGTATAACAAAGGCATCAGTGCGCCTGTACATCTTGTAACACCGTAGCTATTGCTAATTGTACTTGAGACGCATGTGCCTGTTGGCCATGCCCTTATTTCCAAACTTGATCCGAGCACCATGGGCTTTCCACTTTTTATTGTTACATGGGCTGGACCTTCAAAGCTTCAACGTTTCAACGTTCAAAGCTTCAACGTTCAAGCTTTCAAGCTTCAAGCTTCAAGGCAGTAGCCAAGCTACAATGGTATGTCCAACCGCAATTTGTCGATCCAAACGTAGCGGGACGTCCCACATTACACGCCGACTCGTCACCCTCCCTCCCTTCACGTTCCCGCCCCTGCTGCCGTCCCTCCACTCTCCACACCCGAGGCACAGCTACACCTAGCTACCCACACCCTCCAGTTTGCTCCCGAAACCCTCCTCGACTGCCCCCAGCACTCGCACCAGACACACCCCTCCTCGGCCGCATGCAGTGCTCGCGCCCGGCGCTCTCTCCCTCCCACTCTCCAGCTTGCACCGGAAACCTTCCTCGGCCGCCCCAGCCACTCTCCCACCTCTTTCTCCAGTTTTCTCCCAAAACCCGCCTCAGCCGCCCCCAGCCACTCTCCCACCCACACTTCAGCTTGCACCGGAAACCCTCCTCGGCCGCTCACGCCAGACGCTCTCTCCCACCCACACTCTCCAGCTTGCGCCGGAAACCCTCCCCGGCCGCCCCCAGCCACTCTCCCATCTCTCTCCAGTTTGCTCCCAAATCCTTCCTTGGCCGCCCCCAGCCACTCTCCCAGCCACACTCCAGCTTGCTCACGAAACCCTCCGCAGCTGCCCCCAGTGCTTATGCCAGACCCACACTTTCCAGGTTGCTCCCAAAACCCTCGGCCGTCCCCAGTGCTCGCGCCAGAGGCTCCCTGGCGCTGTCCTACCAGAGCCGACAGAGCCCAAGTTCGCGCTCGACGGCACGGGCACGGTAGAGCGCCTCGTGAAAGAGGCTCAGGTCGCCGTATGCGTGGGCACTGCTTGTCAAGCAGCTCGCTTTCTGCAAGATGTTTGGGCGCCCATGTGACGTACAAGAGTGCACAGACGTGCAAGTTCCAGCTCGGGCGCATGGAGATCCGGAGTGCAAGCAGCGAGACAAATGACAAGCATCGAGCGAAGCTATTCCACGCAGCGGTGACGCGGCACATGCAATATTCTGCATGGGCTGCTGACGGACAAGGCATTGACAGGCATTTCTTCAGGCTGAAGAGAGGGTGAGGAGCTCCCAGATATATACAAGGACGAAGCGGAGCTGAGCACACCCACACTCTCCAATTTGCTCACGAAACCCTCCTCGGCTGCCCACCCTCTCTCTCCAGTTTGATCACGAAACCCTCTTCAGCTGCCCCCAGTGCTCACGCCAGACGCTCTCTCCCCCCCACACTCTCCAGCTTGCTTCCAAAACCCTCGGCCGCCCCCAGTGCTCATGCCAGATGCTCTCTCCTAAACACACGTTCTAGCTTGCTCACGAAACCCCCCCCAGCCGACCCAGCCACTCGCACCAGCTGCTCTCACCCACATTCAACCCTGGGCCGCCCCATCGCTCGCGCCAGACGCTCCCCCACTAAAGGGTTCATCACCCCTACCCGCCGACTCGTTCCGGCACCGTCACACTTTCCCTTCCTGCCTTTTCTGCGCCTGCCGCAATCCATCTTCTACCTTCCCACTAGCCACTCGTACTGTAGTTATTTTCTTTTCTGTGTTATCTAATGTTGATCAGGCGATTGATCTCAAAATCGGCCCTGATATAAATGCTCAGTTCATGGTCTAAATAGTGAAATTGGGGGTGCTATTAACAACTGGCTCCCTTGCCATATAAAGCAATTTTACCCTGCTGACTAAGCGGCTCCCCGGGGTGCCAAATAGAATAAGCCTTCTATATACTTACAAGATTCTGAACAGATGCCAGGGTGGCAGGGAGATTCAGCAGCAATGCAGATATAAAGAAATATATTCTAGCCTCATCCCAGAACTTTACTAAACACATTTTCTACCACCTATTCCACCTCTTGTTGGACCTCACTTTTCCATATATATATTGAAACATTATATATTTCAAAGTATAGTAAAGACATCATGCAGAGAGGACAAGGGAACAATGACAAAATTACCTGACTGACTCTGGAGCACTGCAGATATGAAGACAAAGCTTACAGCCTGAACACAGAATGCAACTAACACTAACACTTCTTCAACCTGCTACTGGACCTGACTCATCTAGTGATGCTGAAGTTTGGTTTGGAACTGATTCGAACCTGGTTTGAACTGCAAACTGAACCAGAAATTTCAGTTCAGTTCAGCATTTTGCTGAACTGAAACCACCCATCCGGTTTGTGGTTCGGCCATTGACGTGGGGTTCAAACTGCATCTGAACCTGGCTTGAACTGCGAACCATGGGCTACATTTGCCAGGTAGGTCGAGCCTTTTATTTTATTTTATTTTTGTACTTACATCACATGATCATAAACATAGATGCATCACATCACCTTTTTAGTAACAACAACACGCAAGAAGGTGAGTACCAGAGTATTTAGTTGGTTACTGACCTTTTCTTTCTACAGGTAACCCACCCATGGGCTCGCCTTGGCCCACGCACTCAATGATGATGACAATTCACATGGCCATCACAACCGTGACACAACAACAAACACAGCAAGATTCTGCAAGAACAACTACAGCACCAGTGACAACAACAATGAACAACACAACCCACCACCATCTCCCACATCCTCTCACATATCTCACAGGAACCATGGAATTCGGACCACAGACAGGCGCACGACAACATGACCATGACCACTACCACACCCATGTCACAACAAGATGACAAGGACGATGAGGATGAGGATGACAACAGGGAAGTTGAAGGCTGGGAGGGTGGTGCGCCCACCTACCGGCCCAGGTATGTACGCCAGCTTTATCCCATTGACATCTTGCTAACCACACATCTCACAAACATGGGCTGACACGCAGATGTTGTTTGTGAAGAATTTGGCATGGCAACAATGAAGAAGGACATGGAAAGGGCCAACAGGGATGGCTCCACTGGACAAGCACCACCAGTCCCCCCAATGGCCAGCCCCATTGGACACCAACAGCCCAACCAACAATGGCCCCACATCCAATCAGGATGGCAATGAGGATGGCCCCCCATCTACCTTGCAACAGTGACAACCACATCAATTGATGCATGTCTGGCCTGTGCAAGGTATGTGGTGCCCCAGTCATGGAAACCAGCAGGTTAAGGGCCATGGCCTCACATGAGGCCCCCCATCTACCTCATGAGGGTGGTAGCCACATCAATTGACCCGTGTCTGGCCCACGTGAGGTATTTGGAGGTTGGTTCATGGTTCAAACCACGTTCAAACACAGACTGAACGCCTCGAAACTGTTCGACGTGGTTCCAGTTCCAGTTTGGCATTTGGCTGAACCGAACTGACAGTTCTGGTTCTGGTTTTTCGAAAATAGCGAAAAACCAGACCGAACTGAACTTTGGCAACACTACACTCATCCAGTCTTGGGTTTTTTGTGTTTCAGTTTTTTCTGCAATGATGCTCCCCCGGCATCTTCACCATGTGGCTGTTTCACTCCCTTACCCTTGTTCCCACCTGCTGGTGCAGGTTCATCCTCATCCTCCTCTTTCTCTTCCAAGAATATCCTCAGCATATCTGCTCATGCCACCGACATGTCAGCATGTTTCATCATGTATAAAGATCTCCACACATATTCAGGAATCCCCTCAGTAGAGTTGAAGTCACCTTCGTTGAAGTGAGCTGCTGCAAATTCTTGTGAGGCCAGTCCAATGACCAAGAGAACAATTGAAATATCCAGATATTGCAAGGTCTCCATCCATAACATGATCTCTTTTAAGGCATTGCCATCATGGAAAGCAGGGGGCAGAAATTGGCTGGGGTAACTCCATGACATCCAGGCATGGTCAGCATTATTGATGGCCCATTCCTGACCCATGTTATTCATTTTAACACATATTCTTGACATGTTTTACTCACATAATGCTCATAGCAAAATTTCACCAAACTCAGGTATTCTGGGCTTGTGGACAAGGTTTGCAAAAGTTCAAACCTTGCCTCCTTGTCTGGGCTGACTGCAGCTGGACTAGACAACCAGATAAACAAATGAAAAGAACATCGGGCAGATAATGCATGTCACTTATGCTCAATTTGGCAATTTGCCTGTGGCCCCATACTCAATCCATTTTGAAGGTCCAGCCTTGTTGTCTGAGATGTCATCATCATCGGAAACCTCCACATATTTCCTTGTCTTGGCCTGTTTCTTCTTCAGCAGATTCTCTGTATCTGAAGCCCTCGCAGACTTGAATTTGAGGGCCACCAATCCTGATACCTGCCAGTTCTCCCAGCAGCTGGTCCTTCTTCATCTTTGTCGGCTCCATCATCTGCTGTCCATTTGGGAGATATTGAGCATCTATGAATTCCCCCAGGGAGTCTCTTATTCTCAACCAAGGAACTGTCGCATTCTGGTTGTTCGTAAATTGGCCTGCAAACATATGGTGAGTCTTGTTTTATTCCATTCATTCTGTTCAACTTATGGTAGGACATTGTCACAAATGACCTAAACACATCCTTCTTCTTCATCAGTGACATCCCCTTTGTGTCAGGGAGGACCAAACTCGTAAGACTCTCCAGAGATACAAGTGTAGAATACCTACTCCTAGATTAATTTGTGTATTTTATTTGATCCTATTTTTTGGCGTCCGGTGAGTCAGGGATGTCAAGGAGGAGCTGGCGGGCTTGTAGTTGTTCTTTGGCCTTTAGACGAGGGTCTCTGTGTTCAGTAGCGGTGCATTGGTTTTTAGATAGCAGTGCTTCCTTGTACGAGGTAGTGGTAGATTCGATGGATGTGGTGGTTTTAGCGAGGTCTACTACCGTTTGTTGGAGTTGTTCTTTGGTTTCTTTGAGGTTGGCATCTAGATGGTTTATTACCCGTGTGGAGATGGAGTCTAGGATAGGTTCCAAGGTGTGGCCGATGGTTTCTTGAAGCGTGTCGGTTTGTTTGTGGAACTCTGTGGTAACGGCGTTGGCGAGGATATTGGTTTTTGAGTCAAAGTCTAGGGAGTTGAGCAGAATGGTGACTGAGCAGATGGCGTTGGCTACTGTGGGTGGGATGGTGTTGTTGTCTATGGTCGTGAGTAGTTGGAGTACACCTGAGAGGGCAGGGATGTCGAAGTCTTGATCGGGAGGGAGTAGGGACTTAGCTATTAAGTAGTTAACGGCTTGTTGTGTCGATTCTATGTCTTGTTCAATTTCTGGTGATGGGTTGGATGCATGCCTTGAGGATCTGGTTTTGGGTGGTGTGGTGGATGCAGGTTGGGCGTGCTTGCCACGTTTGTTTTTAGTTCCTTTGCCAATGGTTGCCCATTGGCGAAGGCTCATTTTGTAGGCTTAATGTTATATGAATAAGTAGGAAAATGTGATAGTAGGCTTATAGCCTGGTACGACACCGTGCTGGCCACTGTGAGAGGAAGGGACAATGTGGATGAGGTCACAGAGGTCACAAATGTCGCAAAGGAGGAGAACAACGATGTGGAGGAGTGTTTGTCGAGGTTTGAGAGGGAAAGCAGGTCTGTGGTTACACTGTAAGAGTCTAACCCCAAACTGAGTTTCCTGTCCACTGCAGGAACGGTCAGGCTTCCCAGGTGAGATACATTTAGGGAAAGGCTATCAGGGGCGGGATGGCCACGCCCAGTGTTCCTGCCATCCAACAAGGTGCGGTGGAGTGATTCAGTGTAGCCTGGTAAAAAAACGGGTGTGGTAGAGTGGCCATTGGAGCCTGTCGGTAGGTTACCGTTGAAGACACCAGATCCGGTAGCATTCATGACAAGATATCGGAGTCCCTTGAGCTCTCTCCTGGTCTTACAGGCTTTACATTCTAGGGTCTCAATCTTTTTCAAAAGAATGGCTTTTTCTATGGTATGTTTCTCAGTGATGGTGAGCAAATAGGTGGCGAGGTCATCGAAACGGGCACACTGGAGTTGGAGGGCATCTTGTAGTTGCTCTGCTGTGGCAGTGGTGCTGTTCACGGAATCGATGATGTCTGGAAGTTTCTTGTCTTTGGGTGTTTTGGGATGGATCTTGTACTACAGAGGGAATGGTGTGTGCCCTAGGTGGTAGAGGAGAGAAGTGGCAAGGACATGGAAGTAGGAAGCAGAGAGGAACGGAACGAACGAGAAAATGTTAAGTCCCAGCCATGACATCATAGGCATACAGTGCCATTCTCGTATTGGATATATCCTGTCTTAGTTACACAAAAAAAGAGTTCTTTGTGAGTATGAGTCTACAAGAACATGAGTCTCTATTTTTGTTAGTTTATTCTCATTTTTAATCATTGTATTTTCTCTTGGAACAATTTTATTATTTGCAACCCAATTTAAAAGGACTTATCATATCTAAATCTTTTTTAAACTTGCAACTTTTCACTGTGCTTCATGAGCACTGTGCCTGGAATGATCTTAGAAAACGCAAAACCTCATGAACATGTAATGCGAGACGGAGGACATCTGCTTATCTCAATTCCTCTAAAGTGTAGAACATTGTCACAATATCCCACCTCCACGATTTGCTCTCTTTGTTGTAATGCGTATGGACCGTGTAAATGTCCCTTCCACCTAACAAAAACACCCGCCATTCTCCGATCTTGGCCAGCGGCTCAACATAGGTTTGACCAAACCAACGTGAACTGGGGACCTTGCAGTTCAGGTGCATATAGTCCCAATTATGCCTTGGATCGCCCAGGAATAGCACATGGTGGCTGGTGTCACTATGTGTTCGCTTCAAAACAATGTTCAGTGGAAACGGTTCACCGTCCTTCAGCAATCTCGATTGTGGTCGCATTGTGTGTGTCCTTGACAATGCGACATGGAGCAAGTTTTGTATCTGCATCCATTTCGAATGCACGGTGTTCATTTGTTTCGGTGGTGGCCACACCTGAACTGTTTGACACAGCTCATCAATTCCGGCCAAGAATGTCAGCACATTTTCTACCGTTATACCATATTGATTACCACTATAGATTAAATTTGAATTAATTAAATTAAAAAGAAAAGAACCTTGACAAAAACATTTGACATGCTCACATATAGGACATTCCCATGTCCACACCACCAAATATGCAATCGGTGGATTTGAACTTGTTCCATGTTATATTTGACCCCAGTGATTTGAGCATGGCATGGGTGAACTCCAGCCAAAACATGTATTCAACAGTGAATCGGCGTATTGCATTGTTGGGTTCCTCACACTGCCAGTGGTGCATTCACATAGCAACATAAACCTGGAATTGGAAGGTATTCTTTAGCCATAATTTTCCATACATTTTTAAAATATACAAACCCATTCCTGCATGCAAACAAAATATTGCATCTTGTGCACCTTGATATTGTGAATATAACCATCGAGGTGCAAGACAGAATTGTATTCATCTTGTGAAACCATAACATTGACGAATGCAAGATCATTGGTTGTGGCAGCTTTACTTGTAACACGGGTGGTGGGATCAAGAACAAAGATTATGTGGAAAACAGGATCGTTCCTGATGGACTGTGTAATCGTGCTCATGGGAGCATCCTCCATCTCTACATCAGAAGTTGGTTCTGGTGTATTGGATGCTGTTGATGGCAACAAGGCGAGTTCCTCTTCAGTAGCATTTCGAATACCCATGGAATTGTCTGCGCCCTTCCGTCCAATACAGCTTGATAGAGGATAGGTACCAGATGTGATGCAATTTGGATGTTTGCTTGCGGATCCACAATGGCACTGACAGGAACTTCCTTCCTTTTTCCAGAGGATGGTTTGTGTCTGCATCGAGATGCAGTTTCGTCCTGGACAGATGTGGCAGCACACTTCATAGCCAACTTCCTTGCGAGATTTGGGCATATTGAAAATCTAAAAGATCAGATTATGTTAGTTCATCGATTCAATGGGGTCCGAAATGGTACTGTAATAACCCGGTATGTATTGTATAACTCAGGATGTGTTCTGAGATGGTGACTGTCAAGGTGAAGAAGAATTGATCAAGTTTGGATAATCCATTTGACTATTAATGATATTGGATTCGTGTCAGGGGACAATGAGGCAAGACATCTCCAGTTAGATTGGCAAGGGTTTGGTTGTTCACCCAGATTGGTCATTGGAATGTATTGCAATGTAACAAACCTGCCGAACATGTGTCGACCAGGCTGAACACTGTTCGACAAGTGTTCGACAAGTCATTGCTAGATTAATATATATTTCACTTTATAAATTAACGTAGGAATTACTTCTCGAACACTTGTTGAACAGGCCAAACACTGTTCGACAAGTGTTCAACAAGTCATTGCTAGATTAATATATATTAACATAGGAATTACTTGTCGAACACTTGTCGAACAGGCCGAACACTGTTCAACAAGTGTTTGACAAATAATTCCTATGTTCATATATATTTCACTTTATAAATTAAGGTAGCAATTACTTGTTGAACAGTTGTTGAACAGGTCGAACACTGTTCGACAAGTCATATCTATGTTAATAACCATACCCTTATATATATTAACATAAAGCATGTTCGGCATCCACAACGTGTAATAAGTTAAGAATATATTTTTGTATAGCTACATGACAAATAGCACTTATCGACATTTTAAGGATGTATTATGGCAAAACCGAAGAATCAAGTATAGGTTGTATGTATTTGTCTACCACGTGTCCAATCAATGTATGCAATGCCAAACATGTGTTGTTGACAGGTCATCTGACATGGCCAGTTCCTTCATAGACTAGGGCATCGACCCTGACATCCAACGTTTTCCGTTCCCCTTTTTTTCACCCTCAAATGCCCACCAAAAGCTTCTACTGCATCTACCATGTCGTGGCCCATTGTCAAAACCTCGACTCCTGCTGTCAATCCTGCGCCTTCAAATACTGGCCTGATGCGCCACCCAAAAAGCTGCAGGAGTTACATCACATTTTCCAAATCCAGTGCATGGTCCCTCCAAAGATTCCGGCACCCAACAAGGAATCTGGCACTGTCCCCATCTACTCGTGTAATCTCTATGTACTGAAGACCCACCTGCACGATGCCACCGCTCGAGGCGAGTTGTGGCGTGAGATGCTGGAACGATACAAGGAACCGCTGCGTCGAATCATTTACCAAATGGACTTGTACATTTACACGACCTCAGCAATCGCCTACAACAAGGTGCCACACTACTCACTGGAATACGTCAAAAACAATAAAGAAGGCACCGATACACTGTGTGATTACCTCAAATATACGGACACCGTCATGGATGAAATATGGGCAGAGGTTCTGGTCGCAAAACGGGCGAACGACGTTAACTGTGATTGGCAAAGCAAGATCTTCGACGATTGGCTCCTCAAGGAATACTATGTTGGCAAACATTCTCCATCCGCTCTAATTCGACATGGTGCCATGAACACCGAATCCATGCCAGAGGATCTTGGTGAGTACATGCATACATTGCGAGTCAAACCGATTATCTTGTCTGGGATGATAGATTGGGCAATGTACAACAAATCTGTGCCAGCATGGCACAGCGGAACATCTGCAAATTGGTCATTCGGTGGGCTGCCAGATGCCACAAAGCTCGAAATCATTGGACAGGTCATTGCATGGTGCAAAGGACATAGCGCCCTTGTCGATGCCAATGTGGCCGAAGATGATGAAGGTATGATCTACAATTTCATGTTTGGTTGTGCTAATAATATAATACATTTGGTGCAGAGGAGCTGGTTCCACAGGGCAAAGGCAAGGGCAAAGCAAAGCCCAAGTCAGCCAGAAAACAGAAGGTGTCTTCCATTGATCTGTACAATTCTTCAACAACATCAGCGGGTATTGAATATTCAGGTGGCGCAGAAGATTCGTCTGAACAGGCTAAAAGCAAGTCCAAGGCCAAGGCCAAGTCCAGTAAGTAATTTAATCGTTTGTGATTGTTGCACGCAGTAACTCCTCATCATCACAGAACGCACAGTGAAGTCCAAATCTGATGTTGACGATGAGGGTAAGATATTAAATTCTAAATATTGTGATTATGACCCATACCATTCATTCATGGGTAGACAACATAAAGATGGAGGAGGACAATGCCCCAGTAAAGAAGAAGCATTCCAAGGCTCAAATGTGTACGTGTCTCACTTTGGTAATATTAATGCACTGACATCTATGCAGTCGCTGTCAAAATTGGGCCGTCTCATGGATCCAAGAAGTCGGCATCCGAAAAATTGACAGTGGAAGTTAAACCACCCATCTCTTCCAAGCCGGATGATTTGCAACCGGAATCTGCAAAGTTAGACTTCACAGGACCAGACCTGCTGGGGTTGTTGGTTTTTGATGTCGATATAGCCATGGACAACGACGACGGACCTCCTGAACACAAACAAGAGTCTCTCAGCGATGGTCACAGGGACAGTGAGACAGCAAAGAAAAGGAAACTGGATGTTGCTTTGGAGCAAGTGGGCTTCATTGCAGAGACAATCCAGCCAGTAAAGCCAGCAAAGAAGTCTCTGACTCTGGGTATGTACTTCAACATCACATCATACTCTGTATAAATTTCATATCTGATCTTCTCAATGTCCTAGGATTCCATCCCAATACGCGTGCATCGTCATGCCACCAGTCGTCCACCCCTGCAGAGCCCAGTGCTTCATCAATGGATGTAGAGTAGAGCAATATCTTTCCTCCAGAAATCCTACTCTCAATTCCTCCGAGCCAAATGAGGCCTTCATCTCCCAAGGTGTCGACATCCAAGCTGGATCCCGGGCGTTGATTTCGGGTGCAGCAAGTCTTACTTTTGTGGAGTATTTATTATATGTGACTAAAAACACTTTATCTCAGTCATTGATTTCTGGTGATTTGTTGATAAACTGTGCCCTCAATGACCTCCTCATGCACCGCCATTATTTACATTTGTACAATATCTGTACATATTTCTTTTAGCTGCTCTCTTAAAAAATGGCTTGTGTTACGTTTTTGTGACCATACCAATTGAGCAAGATAGTAAACATAGATACAATGTAAGGCATCAATCTTGGTGACTGAAAATCTGTTTGTCTAAAGTATATCCTGATAAATGTATTAATTTCAGTTCAAGTTGTCATAGTACAGCCACCACAACTAACATGAGAAGGACAATCTTAGATCACTATTACTGGAGCTAGTGAACATTTAAATTGAATATATGTAAGAAACCAGAATTGCCAACTTTATAGGTATACACACAGGAGACGGATGAGGATTTTTTGCTATCAAATAATATTGAGATATCCACTCAAATATTGAAATTATTTTTGTTGTTATCATAAGTCCAAAAATGTTGTAAAATGTAAGGTTATCTAAATGCAGTATTCACACCAACGATAGTACAGGTAAATTTTTAGATTATTCGGTCCCTAGAAGCCTGATTATCTAGGGACCGAATAATCTAAAAATTTACCTGTACTATCGTTGGTGTGAATACTGCATTTAGATAACCTTACATTTTACAACATTTTTGGACTTATGATAACAACAAAAATAATTTCAATATATCTCAATATTATTTGATGGCAAAAAGTCCTCATTTGACCCCTGTGACAACTGTAACAAATCCCCCTCGTGTGCTGACAAGCATAACCATGACTTCAAGGAAAGCTATGACTATTTAATACCGGTGTAGATGCGGGTTCTTGGTGGCTTTGGAACTATATAAAGAAATAAAGATCCTAACCAGAGGGGTGTCAGCGTAGAAGTGACGGTGGATAAGTCAGTGTCGGAAATAATAGTAAAGGAAGTGAAAATGTAAGTAAAATATCAAGCCACTGTGTAAAACTAAACAAATAACGATGAATCCGGCGATGAACGGAGTGAAAATGGATGAATAACGAAGAACCTGAGGATGCCGACGATGTCGGGTATGGCGGGTCGGGTCGGGTCGGGTCGGAAATGATGAACAAATAATGGAAACAATCAATAAAGACAATAAAGTGAACTACAAAAAGCTAAGGATCTACGTGGACGAGCATTTGAAGGGATTAAAGAAGATTCTGACTATGAGGGAAACGGGGACTAATGGTATGTTATTTTTTTGTATGGTGTTTTGCATGGGAAGTGTTTGAACAAATCCACACCAAGGGTTTCCGGAGTGCATCGTTGATCAGGAAATTACCTTGTTGTCCTTTAGGAACAAGGATTTAGCTCTTTAATAACTCTGGGTTATTCCTGTTGGGTGGTTGGGTTGTGGTGTGAATCCTATCAAAGGTTAGCTTTGAGGGATACAACAAATACTTGACAATAATATAAGTCGGATGTATGACTTATAGAGGATGAGTGAACAGTGAGGCCTTCCCTACTGAAGGTAAAGACTTTGAGTGACAAGAGGTATGCGAGAGTATAAGCGGATAATAACTCAAGCAAGTATGAACAGTGTAAGATGAACGAGTGTACAACAGTCAAGTATACAAGTAGCAAGTATACAATGAGCAGAGGTACAATAGAGATGAGTGATAGATTATGGACGATGGGCGATAGGCAATGGGCAATGGGCGAGTGTAACAGTAGATGTCAAACAAAAAGGGAGGTGTGACAAAATACTATGTACAGAATGAATGAACTGAACAATAGGCAAGTAGGATTGATGATCAAGATATCGGACTTTATTCCGAAGCTTCAAACGCACATTGGCTACTAGTGCAGAATAAAGTACTGGGATATCTTTGGTGATGATCAATAGAACTTGAAAGAAATTGAATGTGACTGTACTACGTGACAGAACACAAAGAATATGTATCAAACAAGTAATAAGGGAGTATCAATATATCTGAGATTGATATCCTTAAACAAATGAATGATGACTTGAACTGCAATTGGTATTTGGGTACTAGCTACTACCAAAGTAGGTAATACAAACAAATACAGATGGGGTGAATCAGAATCTGGGAGAAAGACTGTCCTGTGACTGGGCCTGTCAGATTAGGGAGCCCTTTCAGCGTATCTTTCCCATGATACATGGGTCAGCTGAGATGGACAATTCCCACTCCGAGTGGGCTAGCCAATCTCGGACGACCAATATCTTTCTCCAGGGCAGATGGCTTGGCCGAGGGGACTATGTTCCGAGAGGCATGGGTTGGCCTAAGCAGAGGGATAGATTGGCTGGCCATGGAATATGGATTGGCCGACCGCTCTGGGTATTTGGCTGGCCGTGGAATGTGGATTGGCCGACGGGTCTGGGTATGTCGGCTGGCCGTGGAACGTGGATTGGCCAACGGGTCTGGGTATTTTGGTTGGCCATGGAACATGGATTGGCCGACCAGGCTGGGTATTTTGGTTGTCCATGGAACATGGATTGGCCGACCAGGCTGGGTATTTCGGCTGGCCATGGAACATGGATTGGCCAACCAGGCTGGGTATTTCAGTTGGCCATGGAACATGGATTGGCTGACTGGTTTGTGCATTTCAGCTGGCAACATGGATTGGCTGATCCTGGTATTTTGGCTGGCTATGGTACGTGGGTTGGCCAAACCACACTGGGTAATTTGGCTGGCCATGAAACATGGATTGGCTGACCTCTGCGTTTATTGGCTGGCCATGAGACATGGATTGGCTGACTATACTGGGTGTAGCCATGGAACATGGGTTGGCCAAAGCTTTGGTTATATGACATGGCCATAGCACCTGGGTTGGCCAAAGCTCCAGTTACATTGGGATGGCCACAGCTCTAATTACATCAGCTGTCAACATGATATGCATTGGCCAACACTCAGAATACATTGGCTGGTCATGACACATGGGTTGGTTGTTCCTAATGGGTCTTTGGCTGGTTGTGGGCCATGGATTGGCCAGTGCCAGAGATATAATGGCCAGCCATGATACGGCTGACCTCGTGACATAGGGTTAGGGTTTACACCGATAAAATGCAATAAATTCCTTCTAAGACATTGAAAGCTTAACATTACAACAAGTACCCCTACTGTGAATTCACAAATGCCTCTGAAAGGATAACAAGCAAGACACCAATGCCATTCAGTCTTGATCTCAAAGGAGGAGCTCTTCTCCTTCTTGATCAAGACTGACTGACAAAGAAAATACTAACAAAAACTTTGCGAACAAATAACCAAAAATGGACACTGAAATCAACCAAACTGACAATATTACCTGGTCTCAATGTCACTAAAGGGAGCCTTAAAAGTAATAATGAGACTTACCTGGTCAACTTTCAATGATGCCACCAGGCCCACTACAAGTAGGTTGCCCAGCAAGGAAATCAGGGGGATTCACCCGCCCTTTCATTCCTGAAGACCTGTACGGCGACAAGCACTCATTTCTGAGGACCGGACACCAACAGTTGGCACGCAGAGATGCCACAATGTTCATTCAAGTTGAACAGATAACTTCAACAAAAGATACTGTCAGTAATGGGGTAATACAAATTAATCACTCATCTGGATGCAAACATACCAAAGAAGATACCTGCCAGTGAAAAAGAAGAACATACCACAATAATCAAGTAGTCCTGTGAAGTGAACAGATGTGAGCAACAAAGCCTGAGGAAATCACCTACCGGTTAAGACCATGACACTCCAGAATCTCTGGTTGTTGCCCGGTACAATAACCAAGGATCCTGTAGTGTCATCAAAAGTGGTAGTGGTGGTTGTGAGGTAAGGAGAAAATCTCAACCGCGTTTGATGGGCTTGTACCATTTGTTCATGTGACTTAACGTGTTTGTTGATCACATGTCACAAAGTGTAATGTCACGTTTGGACGTCCAAATGTTACATCACACTTTTGTGACATGTCGCGTCTCACTAATCACATGACTCATAAATGTACACAACAATGATAATAATAATCATTCCGAGGGCAGGAATTCTGCCCTTGTCACACCATGTATAATAGGTACAAAATAAAATAATAATGATATAACGAGGGCAGGGAATCACCCTGCCCTCATCGCATTGCTAAACCACCCCGACGGTCGGGTTCATTACCACCGCTGCTGCTGCCGTTGCTGTTGCCATTGTCGTGCCTGCTGCTGCTGGTGCTGGTGCTGCTGCTGCCGTTCCTGCTGCTGCTGCTGGCCGTTGCTGCTGCTGCTGCTCCTGCCGTTTTGCCGCTGCTGCTCCTGCTGTTCCCGCTGCTGCTGATGTTGCCGTTGCCATAGCTGTTGCCGTGGCCGTGGCCGTTGCGGCTGCTGCTGCCGTTGCCATTGCTGCTGCCGTTCCCGGTCCTGGTCCTGCTGCTGCTGCTGTTCCCGGCCCCAGTTACGCTGCTGCTGCCTTTCCCGGTCATGGCCCCGCTGCTGCTGCTGCTGCCATTCCCGCTGCTGCCACTGCCGTTGTTGTTGCTGCTGCTGCTGCTGCCGTTGCCGCTGCTGCTGCTGCTGCCGTTGCCGCTGCTGCTGCTGCTGCCGTTGCCACTGCTGTTGCTGCTGCCGTTGCTGCTGCTGCTGCTGCCTTTACCGTCGCTGCTGCTGCTGCTGATGTTGCCGTTGCTGTTGTGGCTGCTGCTGCTGATGTTGCCGTTGGCATCGCTGCTGCTGCTGCTGCTCTTTCCGTTGCCGTTGCAGCTGCAGGCTTCGTCCCGGCACAGTAACAACTGCAAGGCATTAGTAGTACATAAAATAGGCAAAAAAACAGCGACGACTTACCGTTGTGATCCTTTTCTTCGTCGCCATCGTCCACGTCTGGGTCCTTGTTGTCTGGGTCTTCGTCATCGTCGATCGCGTCCGCGTCTGGGTCTTCGTTGTCTGGGT
>OY744461.1:6896110-6969174 GCA_963556145.1 Hygrocybe punicea | reverse complement strand
GTGAATATTCATCGAACGAATTAACTCGATTTATTGCCTTACCAACTGAAAAATATTCCATACGCTGCACATGTCGGTTTTCTGCGTGCAATTACTAGCTTTGGACAACTTCTAAGCTCGAGCCACATCAAAAACATAAATAAATAGATCTGTTGTTTATGCATGCAAAGAAGCCGAACATGAGGTCGAACATGTGGCGATTGATCTGGTCACGTGGTCGTGACATCTGTATTCATAGTCTGGAGCGTTGAGTAATAAATCCGCCCTTTTCTTTTGCTCTCAAATCGCCTCACACGTCGACCAAAAAACTTTTATTTCATCTACCATGTCCTTGCCAGTCGTCAAAACCTCGACTCCCGCTGTCAATCCCGCCGCCTTCAAGTACTGGCCTGATGCGCCGCCCAAAAAGCTGCAGGAGCTACATCGCATCTTCCAAATCCAGTACATGGTCCCGCCCAAGATTCCGGCACCCAACAAGGAATCCGGCACCATTCCCGTATTTTCTCGTAATCTCTATGTACTGAAGACACACCCCCACGATGCCACCGCCCGAGGTGAGTTATGGCGCGAAATCCCCGAACGATACGAGGAACCGCTCCGTCGCTTGATTTATCAAATGGATATGTACATCTACGCGACAGCAGCCATCGCATACAACAAGGCACCCAACTACTCGCCGGACTACGTCAAAAATGATAAGGAAGGGACCGATTCACTTCGGGATTACCTCAAGTATACCGACACCGTCATGGACGAAATTTGGGCAGAAGTCTTGGTGGCGAAACGGGCAAACGAGGTTACCCGTGACTGGCGAAGCAAGATCTTCGATGATTGGCTCCTGAAAGAATTTTATGTCGGGAAACATTCTCCATCGGCTTTGATTCAACATGGCGCTGTGAACACCGAGATCAAGCCCGAGGATCTAGGTAAGTATATATGTATTTATGGCCAAATGAATTCTCACGTCTGGCATCATAGATTGGGCAAAATACGACGAATCCGTGCCAGCATGGCACAGCGGAACCTTGGCAAATTGGTCATTCGGTGGGCTTCCGGATGCCACAAAGCTCGAGATCATCGGTCATGTTATTGCTTGGTGTAAAGGACATAGTGTCCTCGTCGATTCTGATGTGGCAGATGATGATGAAGGTGTGATCTAGAATTACATGTGTGATTGTGCTAATGATATAGTACATTTGCAGAGGAGCCAGTTGCCCAGGGCAAGGGCAAGGGCAAAGCCAAGTCAAAATCGGTCAAAAAACAGAAGGCATCTTCTGCTGGTTTGTACAAATTTTCAACCATAGTGGTGTATAGATCTATTGAATATTCAGGTGGCGCAGACAATTCGTCCGAGAAGGACAAAAAGAAGCCCAAGCCCAAGCCCAAGTCCAGTAAGTACTTTCATTGTCTGTGATTGTCATACATGCAAACCCTTCATCATGACAGAGCGCACAATCAAGTCCAAAGCCGAGGACGACGATGAGGGTGAGTTATTGAATTCCGAATATCAAAACGATGATCCAACACATTTATTCATGTATAGACGACATAAAGATGGAGGAGGACGTAGCCCCGGTAAAGAAGAAGCGGTCTAAGGCCCAAATGCGTACGTTGCTCACCTTGTTATGATTAATGCACTGACATCTCGCAGTCGCTGTTGAAATTGGGTCGTCGCGCACAACCCGGCAATCGGCATCGGAGAAATTGACAATGGAGATTAAGCCACCCATCGCCCCCGAGCCGGATGTTGTGGCACCGGAATCCGCGAAGTTGGACATTTTAGGACCAGAGTGGGCGGGGTTGTTGGATGTTGATAATGATATAACCATGGACAACGATGACGGATCTCCCGAACCTGAAAAGATGTCTCCCAGCGATGGTCACGAGGATGGCGAGATGGCAAAGAGGAGGAAATTGGATGTTGCTTCGGAGCAAGCGGGCATTATCGTAGAGAAACTCAACCTGGTGAAGCCACCGAAGAAGTCTCCGACTCCGGGTATGTATTTCAACATTACATCATAGGCTGTATATATTCCAATTCTGATCTTCTCCATGTCCTAGGATTCCGTCCCAATACGCGTGCATCGTCACGCCACCAGTCATCGACCCCTGCAGAGCCCAGCGCTTCATCAATGGATGTGGATTGGAGCAACATCGTTCCACCCGAAATCCTACTCTCCATTACTCCAAGCCAAACAAGGCCTTCATCTCCCAAGCCATCGACATCCAAACTTGATCCCGGGCCTTAATTTTGGAGGAGTAAGTCCTTCTTTTGTGGAGTATTCATTATATTTGACTAAAAAAACTGTATCCCAGTCGTTGATTTCTGGAAACTTGGTGACAATCTGTGCCCTCAAATGTCCTCCTCATACATCGCTACTATTAACATTTGTACAGTTTCTATATATGTATTTCTTTTTGCTCCGTTAAAAATGGTTTGTGTTACTGTCCTATGACCATAAGAATTGAGCATGATAGTGAGCATAGATACAGCATAAGGCATCAATCTTGTTGACTGAAAATCTGTTTGTCTAAAATATATCCTGGTGAATGCATTACTTTCAGTTCAGTTGTACAACCACCTACACACTCAACTTGAGAAGGACAACCTGAGATGACTCTCATTCGGGCTAATGAAAATTCAAATTGAATATATGTAAGAAACCAGAATCACGAACTTTATGGACCTATTAAATGAGGATACAATGATACAAGAGTAACAAAACCCCCTCTTGTAGTGGAAGATATAACTGTCACTCCAAGGGGAGCTATGACTCTTTGGTACCAGAATAATACAGTATACTTGTGTGGGAATGATACGTACAGCTCCATAAAAATGACAATGTATTTCTGACAAGGATGAAGAACAATGATAATTTCCATGAATTACCAAGCAATTGTCAAATATGCACAGTTGTCAAACAGCCTGGTTGTTCAACTTCAATACCTGTTTTGTCTGTTGAGCAAGCCAGAAATAAATATCACTGAGACTCTGAAGATTAAATCCACAAAATATCTTAAAAGGGGGTACCATTGTTCTTCTCAGTCGGTTTGATCAATGTCTTGTCAGCCAGACCCCTAATAAGATCGTAAGGCAGCTATTCATGATACAGATGCATTTTTGGCCTGTATCAAGGCATGTCACAGGAACATAGAATGGAATAAAAAAAGTAAACACAGATTTCTAAAGATTCAGGCACGCCTTATGGTGTTTTGGGAAAAGCTTACAAATAATATAATGTCATATGATCAATCCCATTGTGTTAATTGTTATTCATGATCCGAACCACTTGACTAGTTAAATGGGCGGTGTTTCCTCTTACTGTCACAAATCCTCATGAATCCCCACAACATCATCCGTGTCTGCATTGCATGTTTGACTTATCTATATTTCCTTGCAAATGCAACATTGTTTCCACAACTATGCCAAGACAAACTTATGTATATCTCTCCTGAACCAATTTCATGTCCTGTGATATCGACCTTGACCCAAGAATTGGGTGTTTTTCAAAGAAAACTCATAGAACATGAGTTGGCCCCAGATCAGGGCGATGCAACAATATTGATGCAAATAAATGCAACACTATATGTAAAGATCATTGGAATAACAAAAGAAACAAAAGATAACTTGACAGTCGATCCATTATTCGTTTGGACTACATTTAAAAATAGCGCCTTCAAAATGCGAATACGTTCTATTCAATATGCCAGAACATATTTCTTACCTCCTAAATATCTCTTTGCTTTGTATTGTCTTCTCAAACCTATCACTGTCCAATGTCGTTGTAAAATGATCAAAGCATTGCTCATGCGATCGCTATTGAGACGACATGATTTCAAAACATATTTATTTCATTGTATTACTAGTTCTCTATCACATGCAACGTTGCTGTGGACCACACTATGTTTCATAATACGGCATAGCTGTTCAAACATAATTGTGTTCAATTTGAATTTATTCGGACACTTGTTTAAATCTTTATATATAAATTTCATTCATAGATATGACTACATTGGTGGTGGTAAACGAATACCAACATTCAAGTTTAGCTTTCTTCAATCTTTTATGCTACCGTCTAATAATATCAACCATGATTCTGACATATTATTCGAATATGTGGGGCATATTGATGAACAAACAGCCAACACTTTATATGAAGATAGAAAAACATATGCATGTGTTAAAATGCCTTTACATGAACTTCTGCCAAATTTGACAGTGAAGGATATTGGTGAAATAACAACAATACATGGTATATATTTGTCAAAGACATTACGAAGATTACATGGACAAGATCTATCTGTGGCATTAATGAGGCATAATTGTTCAGCTTGTGATACTCATGTTTCTATTTTTCATGTGCATGATATTAAATCACATAAAGACCTGTGTAAACAGTGGTACAGAAGACAAAAAATGACAGAAACAAATGAGTGCGGCAAAGAAGAAACTCAGGCTCAAATGAAAGAAGAATTGGACAAGTCAGATAAGCAATTATTTCCTCCTCCTCCTCCATCTATTGAATTGAAGGAAACCATAATCAGCAACTGGTGCAGAGATACATCACCTGAATGTTTCCAAGAAAGTGGGTGTGCTGTATGTGGTCAATTGGTTGCATTGAAAAACATGTCTTTATTGTCAAAGACGAAGGTTAATCTGAAAATATTAACTAGAGACAATATGGGAATCACAAGATGTGAACGATATCATTGTTCTGATCCAATAGAGGATATCAAAGGTCCAGTGCTAGATGACACATGTAAATGGATATGCAAACCATGTGTGCTCAGTCTGAATAAAGGCCAAACTCCCAAATATGCTTTGGCGAATGGACTTTGGATGGGAAGAATTCCTGCACAACTTCAAAATCTAACATTTGCTGAACAACTTTTGATTGCCCGTGTTCGTCACAACAAATGTATTGTTCGTGTCTCCTCTGGGATGCATAAAATGAAAGCAAATGCCATCATGTTTCAAAACCCAACACCAAAGATATATCAACGGTTGCCTCCAACAATTAAAGAACTTGATGAAGTGCTAGCGTTTATTTTCACTGGTCCTGCCAGACCAACTCCAGAAGACATGGAGCGAACACCTTTATTGGTTCGCCGAAGGCGAGTTTCTGCAGCTTTAGAATGGCTGAAATTGAATCACATGGATTACTATGATTTAGATATCTCCTATGAAAATCTAGCACAATATCCAGATCATGGAATTCCTGTTGTGGTTGCATATCGACCAGCAGACACAAATAAGGAACCAGAAGCCACTAGTGCATTTGACAATGAAGTGGAAGATGGTGTGGAAGATGGGCCTTGTCCCTTTGTTGTTAGTGGAGTAACTGGCGAAAATCTAGATATTACAAGTCCAAAGGCATTAATAGCTAGAGCGACCAAGCACTTGATAGATGACCATGGTGGTGTTCTTGCCATAAGCCATGCTAGAAATCCAGAATCGTTCTTTAATAATCCTCAGTTATATCCTATGATGTTCCCCTGCCTATTTCCATATGGCTTGGGTGGTATTAGCAGCATAGACAATGATGTTTTAAGCATCAGTGATATGATGCACAAAAGACATCTCCTGATGTACCATGACAAAAGATTTCAAACCGATCCCTATTTTCCATTGATTGCATTCAATCAAGAACAAATCAAAGACAGTACAACCGGAGGATATTTGTTGACTAATAAACATAATTTCAACGATATTGCAAATCGCCTGATGAATATCAATACAGCTGTTTTGGATGACCTCTCTAAAAGATTATCTAGAGGTGATAGAGTCAAACCGGATACATCAGAAGAGAAAGCATGCTATAAACTCATTTCTGATCTGGATCACGTAGCTGGTCAGGTCAAAGGTTCAATTACTAACAAGAAATACATGCGAAATGAGATTTGGTCTCTGATATCCTATATTGGTGCTCCGACTTGGTTTATCACTTTTGCACCTGCAGACATCAATCACCCACTATGCTTATATTATGCTGACAACAAAGAAAAGTTTTATCCTAAACTACGTCTACCCCAGGATTGTTACAAACTAATTGCAAACAATCCAGTTGCTGGAGCCCGCTTTTTTCACTTTACTACTGAAATGTTCATCAAACATATATTAGGAATAAATGAATCTCATCCTGGCCTGTATGGAAACACATCAGGTTATTATGCAACGGTAGAGGAACAAGGACGTCTTACCTTGCATCTTCATATGCTGTTGTGGATAAAGGGATGCCTTACACCTCAGGAAATACGTGACAAAATTATGGGTGAAAATTCTGACTTTCAGAAAAGATTAGTGGAATATTTGGAAAGTTTGTGTGTAGGACAATTCATGACAGGTTCTAAAGATGAGGTATCACAGAAAATGGAACAGACAATGTCGAAACCTGAATATCAACCACCAACATGTGTCATGCCAGATCCACCATCATATAATTGTTCCATGAATTGTCAATATCACAACAAAAGATCAACATGGTGGCAAAGGTTTCAAGATGTTGTAGATGATCTTTTATTGCGATTAAATGTACATAACAGGCATGATGGCAAAAAAAAGCCATACTGTCTTAATTCGAAAGGTGAATGTAAACGACGATTTCCCCGTGATATCTTTCAACAAACTTTTGTAGAACCTAACACTGGTGCTCTCAACCTCAAGCATGGTGAACCTTGGATGAACACGGTGACACCTGAAGTTACATATATGCTACGATGCAATTCTGATGTGACCAGCTTATTATCAGGTACTGCTATAAAGGCCATAGTTGCATACATAACAGATTATATTACAAAATTCTCCTTGAAGACCTATAGCATTTTTGAAGTGATAAAAAGTATTTTTGATAAGAATTCCAAAATGATTGGGGGCGACCTAAAAAGAAAAGACAAAGTCAGAAAGCTGTTTACACAAATAGTCAATTCACTCACCTCCAAAATGGAAATTGGTGCTCCAATGGCTTCATTATATGTCCTTGGAAACCCTGATCACTACACCAGTCATAAATTCGTGCCATTCTTTTGGAGATCTTATGTTAAAGAGGTTATCAGTGCATGGTCTGATGAAGAAATTCCTAATATATGTGAAGACCAAAATAATGCACAAAAGGTTGTTATTGGTAAGAATAATGGCGCATACATTGGACTTTCCAAAGTAAATAATTATATGTTCAGACCCGCCTTGTATGATAATGTATCACTGTATGACTGGATACGTCTTGCCACTATGGAACCAAAGAAAAGACGCACCAAAACAAAGACCAAAAGGGCCAGAAAAGAACCAGTGCAAAACCAAATTGTTGACAATCTAGGCTGTGATGATTTGTCTGACTCTTGCACTGAACCTACTAATGTTGACTATTCCAGTGATGACAACTTGTCTGATGTCGTTGATAATGATATACTCATGGAGATAGATGAAATTCCAAAACCTGATAGTTTGAATAGACATGCAGGCACAGAAATAGCTGATAAAACAAATGAAGTTGATCTTAATAAATTGACAAAATTTGAAAATGATTATACTTTACATTCCAATCATCCACAATATCTTACCCACCATGCCAAAATGAAAGGGAATGATCCTTTCATAGTTCCTAATTTTATTCCGAACACTTTGCCAAGGGCTGACCGTGGTGATCGAGAATATTATTGTTGTACAATGTTAACGTTTTTCAAGCCATGGAGAAGTGGCAAAGAACTCAAAAGTAAATTACAAACATGGGATAATGCTTTTATAGACCACGAGTTTTCTAAAAAAGAACTAGAGATCATGAAATACTTTGGTCTGCGGTATGAATGTTTGGATGCAAGAGATGATTTCTCTGCTAAACGTCAGAAGAATAATACTGCAAATATAAGGTATTCATGGGCGACCTCAAACGGTCTTGATGAACTGGATGACATGCACAATGCTGAATTTGCATTTAATGGCGACGACTTTAACAACAATATTGATGAAGACAATAATGACACGGAAATACTCCTGAAACTTGGTCAAAAAGGACAAAAAAGGAAAGATCAAATGCTGATAGCTGAAAGAACTTTGAAAAGGTCAGGGTGGCTCGATGATTGTATTGATGGTACCCCAGATATAGGACCGTTGATACCTATAGAACCACCTGTAGTACAATCAGCAAAATTGTGGAGAACTGCAGTCCTTGCAAAGAAAAAGGAAATCATCGATGACAGAAATAAAAATTTACCAACAAACACAGCAACCATAAATAAATTGGGAAATTTTCAATATAATGATGTCAAGATAGTGGATGCAGCATACATCAACCATATGTTTATTCCTGCAAACAGAGCTGATCGTCATCTTATTGATGTAACTATCAATGATTACAAGTTGAACACTGACCAAAAGAGAGCATTTCATATCATTGCGAATCACTCTACTTTGATTAACGGTTCTGATAAGCTACGCATGTATCTTGGTGGGATGGCAGGCACAGGGAAATCACAAGTCATCAAAGCATTGACTAGTTTTTTTGGTAAACACAACGAAAATCATCGATTTGTGGTTCTTGCACCAACCGGTGGTGCTGCTGCCCTTGTAAATGGATCCACATATCACTCCATTCTTGGAATTAATCAGGGAGGATCATCTCGTTCCCTTGCACAAGTACGTGCCAATCTTGATGGTGTGGATTACATTTTCATTGATGAGGTGTCAATGTTATCTTGCAGAGATATGTATAAAATCAGTGCTCAGTGTGCAAAAGCACGTGGTGTTTATGATGAACCCTTTGGTGGCATTAATATGATATTTGCAGGAGATTTTGGCCAACTTCCACCAGCTATGAGTGGTGCTCCTTTATACTCTGGAACCGTTGGTGTCCAAATCAATTCCAGTCAAACTATAGCAAATCAGGAAGCGGCTATAGGCAAAGCTCTTTGGCATCAAATAACAACAGTTGTTATATTACGTGAAAATATGAGACAAACCAATCAGTCAGAAGAAGATGTCCAACTGAGGCTTGCTTTGGAAAACATGAGATACAAAGCATGTACTCCCAAAGATATTGCATTTCTTCATACTCGTGTTGCAGGAAAAGGTCCAAATGATCCAAAATTAGCCCAAAAGAAATTCAGGAATGTGTCAGTTATAACTGCATTGAATGCACAAAAAGACAAAATCAATGAACTTGGTATTCAACGTTTTGCTGCTGAAAATAGGAGACCATTAACATCATTCTATTCCATAGACAGATGGAATGATCCTACTAGTTCCAATAGCAAAAGAAAATCTCATCACATGTCAACAATTTTGGATCCTATTCGACACACAAAGATATTGGAACCTTCACTCCAAAAGCTACTTTGGAGCCAACCACATGCATCATCCTCTGATCATATACCAGGAAGATTGGACTTATGTGTAGGCATGCCAGTGATGCTGAGGAACAATGATGCAACAGAGTGCTGCATTACCAAAGGAGCAGAGGGCATAGTTGTGGGTTGGCAGAGTGCAATAGGTCCTGAGCAACAAACTGTACTGGACACTTTATTTGTCAGATTATTGAATCCTCCAAAAGAAATTAACATAGAAGGACTTCCTGAAAATGTTGTGCCGATTACAAAACATGTCACTTCCACCATGTGCTCATTACCCAATGATGATGTGATATCTTTGTCAAGAGAACAAGTGTTGGTACTACCTAATTTTGCAATGACTGATTATGCATGTCAAGGACGTACTCGTCCTAACAATGTAGTTGACCTCAGTAGTTGTAGAAACCACCAATCCTATTATACTTGCTTATCAAGAAGTGCTTCTGCAGCAGGAAATATCATCATGCAAGGCTTTGATCCTAAAGTAATTACTGGGGGTGCTTCTGGATATCTCAGGCAGGAATTCAGAGAATTAGAACTGCTTGATGAGATTACCAAACTGAAATATCAAGGACTCTTACCAGACCATGTCAAGGGAGATCAGCGAAATTCTATCATTGATCAATTTAGAAAATGGAAAGGAAAGTCATATATTCCAAAAAACATTCATCATGCTATCGCATGGAAAGCCACGGAGCAACTAAATCAATACACAACACAGCCCTCTCCATGGCAATTAATTAAACATATGAACAAAAATCAAAAGGCAGATTTCAGAAACCTCAACTTTGTTCCTGCAAAAGGAACTGTTCCAATCACTGTCACTCATAAAAATTCGATGGCCAATGTATTGCAAAATAAAAAACGAAAATTACAACAAGTTGTAAGTTCATCTTCCATAGTGAAAAAAAGACGAAAAACAAGTACTATTGAATTAAATGAACCAAAAGGGTTTATATGGGATGCGGAAGATTGGAGCTGTGCTTATGATTCACTCTTTACAATATTACTAGCAATATGGAATGAAGATCCATCAAGTTGGAAAAAAAGATTCAATAGCATCAATGAAATATTAAAGATTTTGAGCTTAGGATTCAAACGATCCAAGAATCACACAACAGATTTAGAAACAGTTAGAAATACAATCAGACATTTATTGCATCAAGATAAACCCGAAATATTTCCTTATGGTCAAGTTGGCATTGCCATAAGTGATTTGGCCCATTATATAATGAAAGCAAATGAACCAATGACTTCAACTTGTCTTAAATGTATCAATTGTGAAAACATAACCATTCTGGAAAATGATAGATGTGACGCCATCTTTCATTGTTCATATTCATTTTCTGGAACAATCTCAACATGTCTTGCTCAAATCATAGTTAATAGACAACGGCACAAATGTCAATTGTGTTGGGGAGAGATTACTAAATTTATTGCATTTAACAAAATTCCACCTCTAATCATGTTTACAGTTGACTCTATTGAGAATTTAATAATTAGTCAAGTTATAAACTTGTCAATTGATGACATATCCACTGCTTACACATTGAGAGGAATTGTGTACTTTGGTGATGCACATTTTACTGCCCGCATATTCATCAACAGTATGGTATGGTTTCATGATGGTATATCAACCAGATCAATTTGTATTAATGAAGGTGATATAGATGACTTTTCAAATATTAATTTATTGTCATGTAATGGTAATAATGCTGTACTGTTTATATATGCTCAATCTTAATATGTGTTCTCTTGCTAAAAGAAGGGACGAGTAACATGCCATGCAAAGCAATGGCCCACACCCCACTAGTGCTAGATAACACATGTAAATGGATATGCAAGCCATGTGTACTCAGTCTAAACAAAGGCCAAACTCCCAAATATGCTTTGGCAAATGGACTTTGGATGGGCAGAATTCCTGCACAGCTTCAAAATCTAACATTTGCTGAACAGCTTTTAATTGCCCGTATTCGTCACAACAAATGTATTGTTCGTGTGTCATCTGGGATACATAAAATGAAAGCAAATGCCATCATGTTTCAAAACCCAACACCAAAGATATATCAACAGTTGCCTCCAACAATTAAAGAACTTGATGAAGTGCTAGCATTCATTTTCACCGGTCCTGCCAGACTAACTCCATAAGACATGGAGCAAACACCTTTATTGGTGCGCCAAAGGTGAGTTTCTGCAGCTTTATAATGGCTTAAATTGAACCACATGGACTACTATGATTTAGACATCTCCAATGAAAATCTAGAAAAATATCCAGATAATGGAATTCCTGTTGTGGTTGCATATCAACCAGCAGACACAAATAAGGAACCAGAAGCTACTAGTGCATTTGACAATAAAGAGGAAGATGGTGTGGAAGATGGGCCTTGTCCCTTTGTTGTTAGTGGAGTAACTGGTGAAAATCTAGATATTACAAGTCCAAAGGCATTAATAGCTAGAGCGACAATGCACTTGATAGATGACCATGGTGGTGTTCTTGCCATAAGCCATGCTGGAAATCCAGAATTGTTCTTTAATAATCCTCAGTTATATCCTATGATGTTCCCCTGCCTATTTCCATATGGCTTGGGTGGTATTAGCAGCATTGACAAGGATGTTTTAAGCATCAGTAACATGATACACAAAAGACATCTCCTGATGTACCATGACAAACGATTTCAAACCGATGTCTATTTTCCATTGATTGCATTCAATCAAGAACAAATCAAGGACAGTACAACTGGAGGATATTTGTTGACTAATAAACATAATTTCAATGATATTGGAGATTGCTTGATGAATATCAATACGGCTGTTTTAGATGATCTCTCTAAAAGACTGTCCAGAGGTGATAGAGTCAAACCAGATACACCTGAAGAAAAGGCATGTTATAAGCTCATATCAGACATGGATCACATAGCTGGTCAGGTCAAAGGTTCAATTACTAACAAGAAATACATGCGAAATGAGATTTGGTCTCTGATATCCTATATTGGTGCTCCAACTTGGTTTATCACTTTTGCACCTGCTGACATCAATCATCCACTATGCTTATATTATGCTGACAACAAAGAAAGGTTTTATCCTAAACTACATCTACCTCAGGATTGTTACAAACTAATTGCAAATAGTCCAGTTGCTGGGGCCTGCTTCTTTCACTTTACTACTGAAATGTTCATCAAACATATATTAGGAATAAATGAATGTCATCCTGGCCTTTATGGAAACACATCAGGTTATTATGCAATGGTAGAGGAACAAGGATGTCTTACCTTGCATCTTCATATGCTGCTGTGGATAAATGGATGCCTTACACCTCAGGAAATACGTGACAAAATAATGGATGAGAATTCTGACTTTCAGAAAAGATTAGTGGAATCCTTGGAAAGTTTGTGTGTAGGACAATTCATGACAGGTTCTAAAGATGAGGTATCACAGAAAATGGAACAAACAATCTCGAAACCTGAATATCAACCACCAACATGTGTTCTGCCAGATCCACCATCATATAATTGTTCCATGAATTATCAATATCACAACAAAAGATCAACATGGTGGCAAAGGTTTCAAGATGTTGTAGATGATCTTTTATTGCGATTAAATTTACATAACAGGCATGATGGCAAAAAAAAGCCATATTGTCTTAATTCTAAAGGTGAATGTAAAAGACAATTTCCCCAAGATATCTTTCAACAAACTTTTGTAGAACCTAATACTGGTGCTCTTAACCTCAAGCATGGTGAGCCTTGGATAAACACAGTGACACCTGAAGTCACCTATATGCTACGATGCAATTCTGATGTGACCAGCTTATTATCAGGTACTGCTATAAAGGCCATAGTTGCATACATAACAGATTATATTACAAAATTCTCCTTGAAGACCTATAGCATTTTTGAAGTGATAAAAAGTATTTTTGATAAGAATTCTGAAGTGATTGGTGGCGACCTGAAAAGAAAAGACAAAGTCAGAAAACTGTTTACACAAATAGTCAATTCACTCACCTCCAAAATGGAGATTGGTGCTCCAATGGCTTCATTATATGTGCTTGGAAATCCTGATCACTACACCAGTCATAAATTCGTGCCATTCTTTTGGAGGTCTTATGTTAAAGAGGTTATCAGTGCATGGTCTGATGAAGAAATTGCTAATATATGTGAAGATCAAAATAATGCACAAAAGGTTGTTCTTGGTAAGAATAATGGTGCATACATTGGACTTTCCAAAGTAAATAATTATATGTTCAGACCAGCCTTGTATGATAATGTATCACTGTATGACTGGATACGTCTTACCACTATGGAACCAAATAAAAGACGCACCAAAACAAAAATCAAAAGAGTCAGAAAAGAAGCAGTGCAAAACCATATTTATGACAATCTAGGCTGTGATGATTTGTCTGACTCTTTCACTGAACCTACTAATGATTCTAGTGATGATAACTTGTCTGATGTCATTGATAATGATATGCTCATGGAAATAGATGAAATTCCAAAACCTAATATTTTGAATAGAAATGCAAGCACAGGAATAGCAGATGAAACAAATGGAGTTCATCTTAATAAATCGACGAAAAATGAAAGAGATTATACTTTACATCCCAATCATCCACAGTATCTTACACACCATGCCAAAATGAAAGAGAATGATCCTTTTATAGTTCCGAATTTTATTCCAAACACTTTGCCAAGGACTGACCATGTTGATCGAGAATATTATTGTTGTACAATGTTAACATTTTTCAAGCCATGGAGAAGTGGCAAAGAACTCAAATGTAAATTACAAACATGGGATAATGCTTTCATAGATCATGAGTTTTCTAAAAGAGAAGTGGAGATCATGAAATACTTTGGTCTGTGGTATGAGTGTTTGGATGCAAGAGATGATTTCTCTACTAAACATCAGAAGAATAATACTGCAGATATAAGATATTCATGGGCGACTTCAAACGGTCTTGATGAACTAGATGACATGCACAATGTTGAATTAGCTGTTAATGGAGATGACTTCAACAATAATATTGATGAAGACAATAATGACACAGAAATACTTCTGAAACTTGGCCATAAAGGACAAAGGATCAAATGCTAATAGCTGAAAGAACTTTGAAAAGGTCAGGGTGGCTCGATGATTGTATTGATGGTACCCCAGATATAGGACCGTTGATGCCTATAGAACCACCTGTAGTACAATCAGCGAAAATATGGAGAACTGCAGTACTTGCCAAAAGAAAGGAAATCATTGATGAACGGAATAAAAATTTGCCAACAAACACAGGGACCCTAGCTAAATTGTCAAATTTTCAATATAATGATGTCAAGATAGTGGATGCAGCATATATCAACCATATGTTTATTCCTGCAAACCGAGCTGATTGTCATCTTATTGATAGAACTATCGATGATTACAAGTTGAACACTGACCAAAAGAGAGCATTTCATATCATTGCCAATCACTCTACCTTGATTGACAGTTCTGATAAGCTACACATGTATCTTGGTGGGATGGCAGGCACAGGAAAATCACAAGTCATCAAAGCATTGACTAGTTTCTTTGGTAAACACAACCAGAATCATCGTTTTTTGGTTCTTGCACCAACTTGTAGCCTTGTAAATGGATCTACATATCACTCCATTCTTGGAATTAATCAGGGAGGATCATCTCATTCCCTTGCACAAGTCTGTGCCAATCTTGATGGTGTGGATTACATTTTCATTGATGAGGTGTCAATGTTATCTTGCAGAGATATATATAAAATCAGTGCTCAGTGTGCAAAAGCATGTGGTGTTTATGATGAACCCTTTGGTGGCATTAATATGATATTTGCAGGAGATTGTGGCCAACTTCCACCAGCTATGAGTGGTGCTCCTTTTTACTCTGGAACCATTGGTGTCCAAATCAATTCCAGTCAAACTATAGCAAATCAGGAAGCTGCTATAGGCAAAGCTCTTTGGCATCAAATTACAACAGTTGTTATATTACGTGAAAATATGAGACAAACCAATCAGTCAGAAGAAGATGTCCAACTGAGACTGCCTTTGGAAAACATGAGATACAAAGCATGTACTCCCAAAGATATTGCATTTCTTCATACGCGTATTGTAGGAAAAGGTCGAAATGATCCAAAATTAGCCCAAAAGAAATTCAGGAATGTATCAGTTGTAACTGCATTGAATGCACAAAAAGACAAAATCAATGAACTTGGTATTCAACGTTTTGCTGCTGAAAATAGAAGACCATTAACATCATTCTATTCTATAGACAGATGGATTGATCCTACTAGTTCCAATAGCAAGAGAAAATCTCATCACATGTTAACAATTTTGGATCCTATTCAACACACAAAGATATTGGAACCTTCACCCCAAAAACTACTTTGGAGCCAACCCCATGCATCATCCTCTGATCATATACCAGGAAGATTGGTAGGCATGCCAGTGATGCTGAGAAACAATGATGTGATGGAGTGCTGCATTACCAAAGGATGGTTGTGGGTTGGCAGAGTGCAATAGGTCCAGAACAACAAATCATACTGGACACTTTATTTGTCAGATTATTGAATCCTCCAAAAAACATCAACATAGAAGGACTTCCTGAAAATGTGGTGCTGATTACAAAACATGTCACTTCCACCATGTGCTCATTACCAAATGATGATATGATATCTTTGTCAAGAGAACAAGTGTTGGTACTAATTTTGCAATGATTGATTATGCATGTTAAGGATGTACTCGTCCTAACAATGTAGTTGACCTCAGTAGTTGTAGAAACCACCAATCCTATTATACTTGCTTATCAAGAAGTGCTTCTGCAGCAGGAACTATCATCATGCAAGGCTTTGATCCTAAAGTAATTACTGGGGGTGCTTCTGGATATCTCAGGCAAGAATTCAGAGAATTGGAACTGCTTGATGAGATTACCAAACTGAAATATCAAGGACTCTTACCAGACCATGTCAAGGGAGATCAGCAAAATTCTATCATTGATCAACTTAGAAAATGGAAGGGAAAGTCATATATTCCAAAAAACATTCATAATGCTATTGCATGGAACGCTACAGAACAACTAAATCAATACACAGCACAGCCCTCTCTGTGGCAATTAATTAAACCTATGAACAAAAATCAAAAGGCAGATTTCAGAAACCTCAACTTTGTTCCTGCAAAAGGAACTGTTTCAATCACTGTCACTCATAAAAATTCCACAGCCAATATATTGCACGATAAAAAACGAAAATTAGAACAAGTTGTAAGTTCATCTTCCATAGTGAAAAAAAGACGAAAAACAAGTACTATTGAATTTAATGAACCAAAAGGGTTTATATGGGATGCTCAAAATTGGAGCTGTGCTTATGATTCACTCTTTACAATATTACTAGCAATATGGAATGAAGATCCATCAAGTTGGAAAAAAAGATTCAATAACATCAATGAAATATTAAAGATTTTGAGCTTAGGATTCAAATGATCAAAGAATAACACAACATATTTAGAAACAGTTAGAAATACAATCAGATGTTTATTACATCAAGATAAACCCAAAATATTTCCTAATGGTCAAGTTGGCATTGCCATAAGTGATTTGACTCATTATATAATGAAAGCAAATGAACCAATAACTTCAACTTGTCTTAAATGTATGAATTGTGAAAACATAACCATTCTAGAAAATGACATATGTGATGCCATCTTCCATTGTTCATATTCATTTTCTGGAACAATCTCAACATGTCTTGCTCAAATTATAGTTAATAGACAATGGCACAGATGTCAATTGTGTTGGGGAGAGATTACTAAATTTATTGCATTTAACAAAATTCCACCTCTAATCATATTTACACTTGACTCTATTGAGAATTTAATAGTTAGTCAAGTGATAAACTTGTCAATTGATGACATATCCACTGTTTTCACTTTGAGAGGAATTGTGTACTTTGGTGATGCACATTTTACTGCTTGCATATTCATCAACAGTATGATATGGTTTCATGATGGTATATCAACCAGATCAATTTGTATTAATGAAGGTGATATAAATGACTTTTCAAATATTAATTTATTGTCATGTAATGGTAATAATGTTGTACTGTTTATATATGCTCAATCTTAACATTTGTTCTCTTGCTAAAAAAAGGGATGAGTAACCTGCCATGCAAAGCAAGGGCCCACACCCCACTAGTTCTTCATATTCTTTTATATCCCCTCATATCCCTCTTTCACTCCTATAATTTACATATAGTAGTATTTTGTAAATAGATATAAACAAGTTGAGTTTTGGGTTTCTATCCCATTGACAGTGCTCGCAAACATGATTTCATGCCTACACAGGCTGCGATCATTACAGTGTTGTAGGGGCCCCTACTTCACAGCAAATTCAAGCTCTCTGGACAAAACAAAGATGTGATGATAAGCATCCACTTAAATGGCAAAGAGAAGAAATTAGCCGAAATTGAAACAATGGGGCTCTACAAGATCAAAGCAACTGATAAGTTGAAAATTCACGCCCTAATTCGAGCTGCTCACGAGCACACCCTGCTGGGCATTGAATTTAAGGGAAATGGCTAGGAAAGGGACTGCAAGAGCCAATCAAAGTCAATCTGAAGCTAAATCTTTAGGGTGAAAAGGAGTTTTAAGCATAACTTACAATTTTGCGACCTCTGCCACACTATGTTGCCATACAGGATGCTGGCAGATGCAGATGAAGCCCCCAGTACCCAATGGTGCTGTGCAGGATGACGGAAGACACCGATGAAGCCCCCAGTACCCAATGGTGCCGTGCAGGATGCTGGCAGACACCGATGAAGCCCCCAGCACCCAATGATGGTGCTGTAAAAGCAGGCTTGTTGGCGAGCAGCTAGAAATTGTGGAAGTAAGTAATGCAGAAGACATATGCAGAATGGAAGACTTATTGGCTTATGAAATTGTAACCAATTTCAACCATTCACTGAGGTCTTTTGGCATGTCGCGATTCATGTCAAAACATCCCAGTGATGATGGTTGATGATGGCTGATAAGGATCAGGTCGCAAAAGACAACATGCCTACCTTTTATGGCAATCAACCACAGCACGTGATCTTGTTTGCTTGCATGTGACCACGTTCTTCACATGTGATCTTGTGCTGATTGCGTTGTTTGTTTCTATTGACATGTATCATTGTGTGACATGTATCGTTGTGTGAGTAGTATAGCACTTTTTTGCCGCAATACAAGATGGTCTCCTCAAAACCTATGGGCTCAAAGCGCAACAACTCACAAAAATTGCGGTGGCGCATTGGCAAGCGAGGTTCACAAAGTCTGTGCAAAAGCTATTTATTAAATTTATCCTTCAGCATCCAATCTGAATGTAATGCATGCAGATTGCAATGACATTTTCTTTTGCTCACCCACGCCCAGTTGGGTGCAGGTGAATGATTAGATGACCTAAGAGCTGCCCGGATCATCACAGAAGCTCTGCTGAATCCGAGTAAGTCATGATGATTCCACTGGCCCAATCTAATTGTTTCTCCATTGTAGTTTATATTCCGTGGGACCTCGAGGATTATGCCACCCGCATCAAAAAGGGCCTGGGTACCCTGGCCTCAATCGCCCAATTACTGTGCAAGTTCGCGAATCCCCAACTCAGCAGGGTGAATAGGCCCGCAACAGTGGTGGACATGTGTGGATGAATAATAATCTGGTATCTTCCAGGGTTGATATCAGCCCAGCAAGCTGTAAGTCGTGTCATGATCTGGGAGGTTTAATTCAATAGTAGAGACAAATTAGGATGTTATGCTGAATGGCAGTGAAAGCATACAAGTCATTGGCTCAAAAAAGATTCATCATAAGCAAACACGCGGGAAGGTCAATTATGGCCAGTCAGGGGTACACCCACAGTGCTCTGGGGCTGTACTCGGACCCGTACCCATCACGGGTACGTACCCGAGGCCAAAAGTACAGGTATGGCATGGGTTTTGCAGGGGTACAGGAAGAAACATGCAAAATACTCCATTTTTACCTGTTTTTGGTGGTTTTTATGGTTGTTGTGGACGGAATACTGGCCGGATCCCTTTAGTGTAAAGGAGCACAATGTTCAGAATACTGTGGGGAGTGTTGAGAGCATTTTTACATATTTTTACAAGCAATGATTCTCATTATATCCCTCAAAAATAGCGAAAAATACCCCCAAAATTGAGTTTTTGATGTTTCTTCTCCCAAAAAAAATACAGCCCATACCCGTGTGGGTACTGCGGGTATTCTAAGGCTGGACTCGTACCCTTAACCCGTGGTACCCGTACTCTTAACCCCTGGGGGTATTGCATACCCTTGACCTGCCCTAAGGTCAATTGGCAAGTTGACCAAAAACATTTTCATTTTGATTCTGTGGATCAGAATCTACTGCCTGGAAGTGATGAGTATTCGGCAGGGTGGTTCACACAGGCTCATGCTGTGAGTTCCAACATCTGCCAACATTCCGGTTGCCAGGCTCATTCATATTTTAGAGACCAAGCGACCCTTTGAAGCCTTCTGCGAACCATCTTAAGTGGGGTACTGGAGATTGGATGTCTTCAATAGCTGACATAGAATCATTTATCAATCGGGTCTTCTTTATGATTCATCCATCACTGCAACAAATCGGCAGTGAAGCTTTGGACAAGCTTAGGTTGGCCAACCTGATGGCTAATGTCGCAGGATCCTGGACATCTCATTTCACTGGGATCATGGTTATCATCAACCAGAAGACATTGGCACATCATGATGGGAATGGTATGCCACCTTGGTATGACTTCCTCCTGGGTATCGGAGACTATCATGATTGCACTCTTGATATGCCCAACCTTGGACTGCAGCTCAATTACGGGCCCGGAACTGGCATCTTCCTATGTGGCAACAGCATCAGACATGAAGTCACGGACTGGAGTGGTGGGGATCGAGTTTGCTATGCTCATTTCCTCAGGAAGAAAGTCTTGGAACATCTAAATATAGAATTGTCAGGGTGGTCTGAGCAGAAAGATTTGTACCATCATTCTAGAGGTGAAATGTCGTGAATTGGGTATTAAAAACTTGGCACATGTAGCAGTGTAAACATCATTCATAAAATATGTATCCTTGTCCTAAACTTACAAAATATTACTTGTGTAACATTGCAATCAGCCTATCAACAGGTTATCATTCAGATTGTCCATCTTGAGTTGCAGTAACAGGAATGAGGGCATCTCAATTGCGTATCTAGGCACTGAAAGGGAGGTCTGATCATGGTTGTCTCAAGTTCAGGCTTGCATGCTGCCAAGCACTGCACCTGGTATATGCCAGGGGGTCAAAGGTGGATACCATAATATTGTTCCAAAGGTTGGTGCACACCGGTGCAGGTAGGGACTGGTATTCTGGTTGACCCTACTGGCGGGGTAACACTGATCTGCGCAAGTATGAGAAAACAAGGTGGTTGTCAGTATTGTCAAGCAGAACCATAAGACCTGCAGCAGAGTTAATGGGAGCACATGACATGTGTTTCAGAGCCATGATGTGACATGTCACACATCACATGTCACATGTAACATCAACATCAACCAATTGTAAACATCAACCAATTTAACATCAACCACCTCCCACCTATGCCCAAATTGTCCAAAGAGAAACATGGGAAGAAGAGAACAGCTCAAGAAGTCATCTTTGTTGAGAAAAAGATGAACAATTGCACAAAATGGGTATCTAAACCGGTTGCAGGCGAGCTTCCCAAAAGTCCACAAAAATCCAGTCCAAAAAAGTCACCTGTGGATTCAAACCGTCAGCAAAGCATGTCCCCAGATGTGCCTCCCGACTCAGGTACACCGCAACCTCCAAAGCGCAAGATGGCGAAAGGCAATGTCAGCTATTCCTTTACCTCCTTTGTAGTCACTCTGAATTATTGGCAGACCCAAAATTGTTACCTCAGGAAGTGGATTCCACTTCGCAATGAATATCTGAGGGAGATGTTGAGCATGGAAGCTCCTCCTATTCCTGCCACCTGTCATATCTGCAAGAAGCAAGGTGGCCCCATTCACTGCTTGAGCTGTCTCGGTTGTCCATTATTCTGTAAAGAATATTGTCGAATCTCCCACCAGGGAAATCCATTCCACAAACTCGAATCATGGAATGGAAGCTGCTTCACCCCATCCTCATTATATGACATAGGATTCTGCTTGCATCTTGGGCATGGCGGTGATCCATGTCCCTCCAATTCTGTTCGAGATGTCTGGGAGGATGTTGGGGAAGGCTCATCTTCGATGTCACAGATCGAGAATGATCAGCTGCTGGTTGACTTGAACCAGGAAGATGATGATAACAACTCGGATGACAGTGTGCTGGTTATGGTTGATATTTCCAGAATCCACTAGCACCGTGTTTGCTGGTGTCATTGTCCATCAAAAGACGAGCCACAATGGCAATTGTTCAAGATGGGTCTCTTTCCGGCAACATTCAAACATCCTCGCTCGGCATTTACCTTTCAAGTCTTGGATTACTTTCAAGTCAATGAGGTTGAATGTAAGACTTCTGCCAACAATTTCTACTCAAAACTGCGCTGGCTTACAAATAATGCCTTTCCTGACACCATATCAGTGAGTCTCCATCTTAAAGGCTGTATTTATGGATGGTGGAATGGCCCTGTCAAATAGGACTGCTATAGAGAGCTCATAAGGGTCTCACAGCAATGGCGTGACATCAAAGTTCAGAAATGGTTTAGTTATGGCCACGACACCGACAAAGAACCAGGCAACGGCGACCTTGCTTTCTTCTGCCCAGCATGCCCACAGCCAGGCATCAATAGTGTATTGCACGGGTACATGAACCCGTGCGGGTTTTTCCTACAGGTAGGCCAAGGTATGGGTACGGGTAGCCACATCGGGACCCGTGACAAACCCGTACCCGTGCCGCCGGGTACGGGTTTTCACAGGTTAGCTCACGGGTACTCTCACGGTCCCGTGACATATGATTTCCTTCAACAACAATGACATGGCAATGGGTGTGGGTGCCAGGGCACCCCAGGTAAGCATTCTATTCATTTATTCATTTATTCTACTAACTGCTTAAATACATTTAGGTTTTTTTCCCGCACCCTCGTGCCAAATGAACGCGAACACGGCAACAGCAACAAGCAGATGGGACAGCCGAGAACGGGGACAACCCAGGCCGACCATGACAGCAAGAATGAGGACGATGGGAATGAGGATGATGGGGTAAACGAAGACAAGAATGATGACGAACACAACGACGGCGAGAACGGGAAGACGACGACAAAGCAGGAACGGCAACTACGACAACGGGAAGACGACAACGGGGGAACGGGACAACGAGGACAACGGAGACCGGGACAAGAAGGACAACGGCAACGGGGATGACAACGGCAACGGCAACGGGGATGACAACGGCAACGGGGACGACAACAGCAACGGGAACGACAATGGCAACAGGGATGATGACAATGGCGACGACGAGGACAGCGAGCACGGGAACGGGGACGGGGGCAACGGACGACGGAAACGAGGCGGACGCCCATGGGACGTCCCCAGCCCCATCCAACCTCACGAAAACATGGAGCGTGTCAATTGACGTGCCCCCGTTGTTCGCAAGGTAGTGAGCACGCACGGACGCCCATGGAAACTCCCCAGCCCCATCCAACCTCGTGAAAACAAACGGCGCGCGTCAATTGACGTGCCCCCATTGTTCGCGAGGTACTTAGGATGGAATGTGGTGGGTACCCACCGATAATGGGTACGGTGTGCGAGGTTCCTGGCACCAGTGCCCAGGTCCCCCCCTGGCCAACACCTCGCGAGTATGCAACCCCAACATCAATTGACGTTGGGCTGCATTCGCGAGGTTGCAGGGGGTTCGAGACCTCTAGTGTTGCCGAAGTTCAGTTCGGTCCGGTTCCGAGCCTTTTTGGCGGAACCGCGAACTGAACTTCGGGTCCGGTTTGGTGCATGGCCAAACCTGGACCCAGATGGCATTGAACCGTCTCGCCGCGTTCGGTCTGAACCCAGACCAAGGTTGGCTCACCCCGTGAGCTCCGTTCTCCTCGCGAATGGCAGGCACGTATCAATTGATACGGCGCTACACTTCGCGAGGTAGTTGGGCTGTGGGGGATCCGTCCGGTGCTGCTGCTGCTGCTGCTGCCATCGCATTGCTGCTGTTGCTGCGGCCGTTGGCGTTGTTGCTGCTGCTGCTGCTGCTGCTGCTGCCGTTGCTGCTGTTGCTGCTGTTGCTGCTGCTGCCATTGCCGTGGCGTTGCTGCCATTGCCGTGGCGTTGCTGCTGTTGCTGCTGTTGCTGCTGCTGCCATTGCCGTGGCGTTGCTGCTGTTGCCGCCGTTGCTGCTGTTGCCGCTGTTGCCGCTGTTGCCGCTGTTGCTGCTGTTGCTGCTGCTGCCATCACTGCTGCCATCGTTGCTGCCGTCGTTGCTGCCGCTGCCGGCGCTGCTCCTGCTGCCGTCGCTGTTGCTGCTGCCACTGCTGCTGCTGCTGTCGTGGCCGTTGCCGCTGCCGCTGCCGTTGCCGTTGCCATTGCCACTGCTGCTGCTGCTGCTGCTGCTGGCCGTCGTGGTTGTTGTTGCCGTTGTTGTTGCCGCCGCTGGTGGTGGTGGTGGTGGTGGTGGTGGTGTTGCAGCTGTCGCGCGTCCGTTGGCATTGGGTTGGCATTGGCATCCATCTTGTGCCAAGATGGGTGTGGCCGCGACATGGTTGCGGTCAAGTTCCCTGTCGCGAATGACATTAGTAAAGTTAAGAAAAGCTTGAAACTGACCTTCGCGTTGAGTGTTGATGTTGTGTTGCATGAAAGCTACACGGTCACGGCCGGTCACATGATACCATTTAACACGAAATAGTAAGTCAAGAAATACAAAAAACAAATGAAATAAATACCGTAAAAATAGCTGCGTTCGCGGTTTGGACGCGGTTTGGAGCCGTTCAGGAAATCCAGTGGGCCTTGAAACCCGGAACTGAACCCGCGGTCCGGTTCAGCACTTGGCTGAACTTAGACTGAACCTTGGGTTCAGTTCGGGGTTTGAACCGGGTTCGCCTAGGTTCGGAACCGAACTACGGCAACACTAGAGACCTCACCGGTGACACCTCACCAGCACCCCACCACATTGTGGTGGGATACCCCCAGGTAACTAGGCGTACCCGGACCCGTACCCACCAGAACCCATACCCGTCGCCACGGGTACGGGTAAAGCCAGGTACGGGTACGGGTACACCCAGTTGTACCCAGGGGTTACCCGTGCCATTAACTAGGCATCAACCTCCCTGATAACTGGAAGGAATTGCCTAATCTGTTAGTAAAATGGACCTGCCAATATTTATTGAACTTAACATTTTCACAGGTGGTTGTATCGGAGGAGCCTTGTGGTCGACGGAAATTTCACTGTGGAACACATGCATATGAGGAATCCTGGTGATGATGTGGAGCTTACAAATAGGACTGGGTATTTTGTGCAAAGAGCTCCCTATGAAGAGCACATCAAGGAAGCGGTGGAGGTCAAACAGGTGCAAAATTCATTTGTTGTGGTCTTGGGTTCCAAACTCAAACTTGCATTAGAAATCATCATGTTCCAAGCACAGAGAAGTCACCCAGAGCAATGCAAACAATAAGAACCTGGAATCCACAGGGGTTGGTGCCTGTGCCTGTGCGAGGCATGGATGCTTCATTCCACACAGCATGGTGGATTTTCAGAAGGGTGAAAGGTAATAATGTTAGGTCAGAATGTCCTTGACGTGACCTGAAATCCTTGTCAGGCAAATGAACATAGACTACTCAATATGTGAAGCCCTCAAGTACAACACCGAAGGCATGTGGCAAGCTCTCTTGTTCTATGATGTGATATGTGAGTGGGCGGTGAATTTTGGTAGACGTGTGAAGCAGAGTAGTTTTTTGGATGCACCTACCATGGAATTTGATCTTTGGTATCGGAAAATTCCATTCAAATGCTCACAAGGACGACTGCTTTCCAAAATTCTCACCTAACTTTATTCATGGTGCTGGGCAGCTGGATGGAGAACAGATGGAAACTCTGTGGGCGATCATCGAGTTGATCTCATGCATCACAAAGTACATGATCAAGGCTCACTGGCGGGAGATTTTGGATGACATGATGAGACATTCAAACTGGAAAAAGTTGGTTGGAATGAGTATGCAACAACCATCATCTTTCTCCTGGTTTGATACTCATCCTCTGAACAGTAAAAATGTTGATAGCAAAACATAAAACAGCCATCAGGGTCAAACGAGAAAGCAAGGAGGCATATCAACATTTGTCAAGTTCATTGGATCCTGCATTGGTGAAAAAGTGGAGTGAAAGCCAAACTTTCGCTGAATTACAGTGTGGGGATGCACTGAAAATTTATCAAGTTGCTTTGAAGCAAGGTCAGTGATATTTCCTCCCAATAGTAGTGATGAATGAACAGTTCATAGCACCAACTATGGTGGAAATACATCTGAAATTGGGGAGGAACACCAAGGGGGAAGCAGGAGATTCCAATGCAGTGGCCTGGTTAGTGTCTGGGCTAAATATTGAACAAGCTCAGTATGTTCCTCAAATTATATCATCACTTTCCTGTTCACAATTCTAAATTTCAGGGACAATCTCACTCATGATATGTGAAAGCTTAAAAAAAGCTGTTTCCATAGCGGAACAAAACAAGATTATGGATCGACGAAAATGGTTACAAAGCAGGATTGATGCCTTCAAGAGGAAGACAACCTTTCAACTCAATGGGCATGACGTGGAGGAAAAGGATTGGGAGGAAAAGGATAAAACATCCCCGGATGATGTTGGCATGTCCGATGATTCACAAGATTCTGCATCAGATGAGGAAGGAACAGATGATGAAGAAGATTGTGATCCTATCCTAGCCGAAAACACTCATATCAGTTTGCCTTCTACAATAGGAAAGGAGGCATGTAAAAGGGTGGGATGGATTGAAATGGCTTCACAAGAAATGGAGCTTCGAAAAGGACAAGCTAACGAGTCCCTGGAGAAAATACGTTTTGCTCTGGGACATAAAGCATTGCTTTATCGAACAAGGATTAGGAAGGCCAAAGGACAAAAGGCCAAGACACGGACTTGAGGAGCCATTTGTCATGCAGATGTGGCTTTGCGTGAATGTGTGAGGTCTTATGGTTGAGCTCATAGGGCATTGATAAACCTGGGTGCGGACAATGAAACATTGGCACATTACCAAGAAATTCGTAGAGAGGATTTGAAGCTTAGTGGAGATGTTGTGGAAGAAAACAGGTTTGGGCAAAAGAGTGATGCATTGGCATGGTTTTGAAGAATGGGTGACCAGAACAAGGAACAGGAGGACAACTGGATGTCAGAATGTGAGTTTTCAAATGAGATCTACCACAATATACCATTGAAGTTGCAGTAGTTTACAGAGTGAACTGGTTGAGAGCAAAGGCTAGAGCAGAGAGAGCAGGGGAAGAGGAAACAATGGTGTTGGCAGAGATGGAGTTTACCATAAGATGGTATAGGTTTCAACAATGACTGTGGCAGGAAAGAGCGAGACGAGCACTGCAGTCTTCAAGGCAGGGAAGGGGACATCATGCATATGCTCAGAAGCAAGTTCTAATGTGGAAAAGATTTGCAGAAGCGGTGAAGAAAGGTTTTCCAGTGGATGTCATTGAATAGTAACAGGCAAATTTCTTTCGGAGTCAAATATTGGTCTTATTTAATGTTCATTGCATATTCACATCATGTCCAATGAGGCACATCTGATATTGTTGGGAAATAAATATCCAACCCATGGTAGATGGGCTAACTTGATTGGTACCCCCATGTCAGCCAATCCAATGGAAATGGGAACCCAATATCCTGCCGATGTTATCGTAGTGTGTCATAACTAACCCACTTGTCCGAGATGGGTGGGATCAAATACAAGTGGGGAATAAATATCACACCCAGCTCGGCCCATCCAATGCCAGTGGGGAATAAATATCCAACCCCTTCTTGGCCCATCCAATGCCAGTGGGGAACAAATATCTGAACTCATCTCAGCCCATCCAATGTCAGTGGGGGATTAATATCCATCCCCTTCTTGGCCCATCCAATGCCAGTGGGGGAATAATATCCAACCCCTTCTCAGCCCATCCAATGCCAGTGGGAAATAAATATCCCACCCCATCTCAGCCCATTCAATTCTAGTGGGAAATCCTTATTTCTAACTTTATGGGCCCATTCAATAACAAGGGAAAGAAATATCTCAGCTCATCTCCGCCCATCCAATCCTATAGGTCTGGATAATATCCTGGCCCATCTTGGCTCATCCACTGAGATTGGAGGTTTAGCTCATGGGCTCTCCCAATGTTACTGATAAAAAATCTGATGCAAGGTGTGTTCAGCTTGTGTATACTGGCAATGCTTCAGATTACATGAAGCTGGGAAATCAGTGAGGCAATGTTCTTGTCAACCAGTTTGATGAGTATTGGACACCTGAACCACTTCCAGCACACACGATCAAGATAGGTGTGGGATGCACTCATGGCATTTATAGAACAGACAGTGTCTGTTGCACTGCAATGCTGCATACTGTGCCTGGGCCACTGGCCCAATGATTTGCTGAAAACCATTCAGCCTATTATACCAGTATTGATAATGTATCAAGTATGATGTGCATTGCAAGGTTATGTAGCAATAGTACAGACCCAATATACAGGTCATACTACTGTTTGTACAATGGTATTGCCCAGCATTGAAGCTGAAAGACCATATTATACCTGGGAAACTTGCTGAATGCTTGCTGATACATTGTTCGACCTGTTAAATGAGTCAGCACTGCTTGCATTGTTAATGATTTCAATGTGCATATTAAATATTGCTACATCACAGACACATCCAATATGCTTTGCATGCAGTGGTTTGTGCACTGGGAATGTCTCAGATGAAAGCAGGAACACCTACCAAAAACTTGTCAAACACCTTTGGACCTGTTTGACAAGTAGTCACTGCTTGCATCATTAATAATTCTAATGCACATTGTACATGCATCTATATTACAGATACATTCAATATGTTGGTCATACAGATGTTTGTGCAAGGGGAATGCCCAAGATTAAGGCTGGGACACCTACCAAACACTTTGAACACCTTTTGACCTGTGTGACAAATAGTCACTGCTTGCATTATTAATAATTCTAATGCACATTGTACATGCATCTACATTACAGATAGATCCAATATGTTGGTCATACAGATGTTTGTGCAAGGGGAATGCCCAAGATTAAGGCTGGGACACCGACTGAACACTTCGAACACCAATGGTCTGAGACTGATAACAAAACCCCTGAAAAACCAACAGTCTGAGAGGGGTAACAATGCCCCCAAAGAACTTCAGCCCAATGGTCTGAGAGGGTAACAATACCCCCACAAAACTGAGCCCTTTCAGCATATCTTTTCCATGATACATGGGTCAGCCGAGATGGACAATTCCCACTCCAAGTGGGCTGGCTTATCTCGGCCGACCAATATCTTTCTCCAGGGCAGATGGCTTGGCCGAGGGTTCCATGTTCGGAGAAGCATGGGTTGGCTGAAGCAGAGGGATATATCGGCTGGCCATGGAACGTGGATTGGCCGACCTGGCTGGGTATTGTGGCTGGCCATGGAACATGGATTGGCCGACCTGGCTGGGTATATCGGCTGGCCATGGAATGTGGATTGGCCGACCTGGCTGGGTATTTCGGCTGGCCATGGAACATGTATTGGCCGACAGGTCTGGGTATTTTGGCTGGCCATGGAACATGGATTGGCCGACTACCCTGTGTATGTCGGCTGGCCATGGAACATGGATTGGCCGACCAGACTACGTATCTTGGCTGGCCATGAAAGATGGATTGGCCGACCTGGCTGGGTATTTCGGCTGGCCATGGAACATGGATTGGCCGACCGGACTACGTATCTTGGCTGGCCATGGAACATGGATTGGCCGATCTGGCTGGGTATTTCGGCTGGCCATGGAACATGGATTGGCTGACCTGGCTGGGTATTTCGGCTGGCCATGGAACGTGGATTGGCCGACGGGTCTGGGTATTTTGGCTGGCCATGGAACAGTGTTGCCACAAATGCAACAGGTGGGTTGTATCTGTTCATTCAGCCTGCTCTGAACATACCCACCTTACATCTTTGGACTCTTACCCACCCCTTGCCATGTGCCACAGATTTGGTACTTGCTCCTCTATCCTTGTGTTCTGGAATTTATCAATATTCACAATTCATCATATTCTCCTAATCACGTCCTGCACCAACTTGCAATCCCCTGAGTCATCTACTTGTAATCCACATTGCTATTTGTTGCCATCAATCACGTGATTTGTCATCACCTCATGTTCACCACGAGGCATTCTTCCATTGTTCCGGACAACAACGTTCTGCCTTTGTTCCAGACAACGACATTTGCCTTCATTCTCCTCAGTTTTTGCCTAAATGAAGTGGATCACCCCAGAATTTACTAAGATCCTCGAGGACGGTTATCCTGATTTTAGGAGATCCACTGGTGAAGATCGTATTCGTGTCCTGAAAGGGATCAGGAAACTTTTAAAAAAATCGGCACAACAAACCAACACACAATGGCCCCCAAATATGCAACAGGTCTGTATATTCTAATACTACCCTTCAGATAAGCCTAACAGCATTATACCATGAATACAGAAAATTCAAACTTGGTACCACAATCATCGGTCAAAATTGGAGAGCGACACTGAGGATGCTCCGAAATATACAAAGAAGTGGAATGCAAGGTTGGTTACAAGAGAAAAGATGACCAAGGAAATCGACGCTAGGACGGTGGAGCTGTCTGGAGAAACTGGAGGAAAGCCCGGCTACATCAAGCACTATGGCAAAGCGTGGAGTGATATTTACGGTTCCTTGACCGAAGAGAAAAAACAAGAATTTGAAGCTCTTGCCGACGCCTGGAACCAGCAAGGTCCACCCTTGGAAGTCAAACGATGGTACTAATAATCTTCTTTCGTCTGCATGATGCTAATCTTCTACCTTATCCAGCCGAGCAGCAAAAGATTTCGGTAAGACGGCGATGAAGTTTATGAAGGACATAGATGAGCAGATGGGAGTAAAAATATTCATGTTGGTGGGATATGAAGACGAAGATGGGACTGTAACCAAAGGAAAGTGGGTCGATTCCTGCTTTGTGTCAATCACATACTTATCTTCCCTTCCTGTGAGGTTCGAGACACCAGCCCCGGTACACAAGAAGTTCATCGGCGTCTTCAAAAATAACGGGGATGACATTTGGACCAAATGGGATGAACATTTGGGGTCCCTTTTTAATCATGACGGTACGATTAGCCATTGTTCCATCTTTCCCATGTAATGTGTTCCAGATGAATCCAATGGAGCGAAGACCGACAGTGAAGACGATGATGGTGGTCCAACTACCAGATATGACAAAAGCCTGCCGTTCAAGCTTGAGATCGATGAGGACGGTTTTCCTATGGTACCGAATGTGTCAACTATGTCATTGGTCGATGTAAGAAACATGTTTAGATCACTGATGACCATGTCATATTGTACGTACCTCGACGTTGGCCAAGCTTACTGTACTCATATTCATTTGAAGGTCAGATGTGCAACAACAGCGTCGTCGCTGTTCCATGGGGAAAAATTGGACAAAATCGAAACCAATACATCGAGGACATCTACTTTCCCTCTCACGTAGAACTACGGGAACCGTGGAAAATGAAACTCGATGAACTTCGGACCGTCCACCAATTTTGGTTGCAACGGCAGAAACTCGGTGAAAAACCATTCCGATTTAAAACCGTCCTGAAGACCGACCAGCGAGCACCAAATGCATTCGTGCAAAAAAAGAAGAAGTTCCATGCTGCTGCTGCTTTGGCCAGGACCGATCGTTCGGCGCCATCAAACTCCAGTAGGGAAACGACATCTATTCCTGCCGGAGCTGCACAATCGAGTGCTATGGGAGCTGCACAATCGAATGCTATCGGACCTCGCAGATCCAAATCGAATGTTCCAGCATTAAAGACAGTCCACCCCAAGAAGAAAACAGAAAATGCCGCCAAGTCCAGCAAGGGAAAACAGAAAGCAGTCAGTAGCGAAGAGGGCGATGATAGTTGGAGTGATGAGAGTGCAAGTAGTGGTAGCTTTGATGGACGTGGTGGCGACAGCGAGATGGATGACGATACATCGACGTTGAAGCTTCTGTGGACGAAAAAGAAGACAGAGAGACAAGCAAAGCAAAAGGAGCAAGCAGAACGGGTAGCAGCACAGAACCGAGAGATGGCAAGACAGTTACAAGAAGTACAAGAGCGGGAGACGCGAGAGGCCCAGGAGAGGGAGGCACGAGAGGCGTGGGAGAGGGCTGAAGGGGAGGCACGCAAGGCACGAGACGCACAGGACAGGGAGGCACGAGAGGCGCGGGAGAGGGCAGAACGGGAGGCACGAGAGGCACAGGAGAGGGACGCACGAAAGGGCCGGGAGGAGACCAGGAAGAAAGAGGCACGAGACGCCCAGGAGAGGGTGGCACGAGAGGCGCGGGAGATGGCGGAACGGGAGGCACGAGAGGCACAGGAGAGGGACGCATGAAAGGGCCGGGAGAAGTCCAGGAAGAAAGAGGCACGAGACGCGCAGGAGAGGGAGGCACGAGAGGCACGGGAGAGGGAGACAAACAAGGCACGGGAGAGTGATGTTGCACAACAAAGACGCCCAGGGAAGTTGGACAGCTCAAGAAATGCTGGTAAAAATGCGAGGTAAAGCTATCCCGTTTGTGGGGATGCAGCTCACAATTTGCATTACCACAAGCAGTCAACCCTTGCGACATTCTACACGGTGGAAATAGGCTTTGTTGAATGTGCCTAAAAAGGTGATATGTGGAATAAATCATAAATATATAATACTTGTGTCAAGACGGTCCAACATCACATGTCACCAGTGTTATGTCACGTTTGGACGACCCAACGTGACATAACACTTGTGACATGTCATTTGTGCAAGGCCCAACGTGACATAACACTTGTGACATGTCACTTGTGCAAGGCCCAACGTGACATAACATTTTCCTCTACCCATGCCTCTCAATGGTTCAGTGTTTATTACAAGGAATACATTTAACAGCAGAGGAGGCAGATGATGCATTGCGATGTCAGGAATATACATGAGTAGGAAGCAGTATGAATGATATGATCCTCCCGGCTACTTACGACAGCGTTTCAGGTCTGTGGAACGTATTGGTGAATCTGTGTGAATGTTCATATCAGTGTATATACAAGCTGTTGAGGCAATTTATCGTACCCGAGTCTTCCCTCCGAGGACGTTTCACAGGGGGTGTCGGGGGTTGGGGTGATCCATCGAAATCATTATACACTGCATCACTGCCAGATGAGATGTCCATTTGATCGTCATCCTCTCCCTCGTCACTGTCCACACTCTGGGCATTTAACTTCCCCACCATCTCATTTCGATCCTCCTCCTCTTCGTCCTCCTCCTCTGCCCCATCCCCATCCGTCTCCTCCTCCTCTTCCTGCAGCTCCCCCTCCTCCTCCTCCTCCTCCTCCTCCTCCCCCTCCTCCTGCAGCTCCCCCTCCTCGTCCTGCAGCTCCCTGTCCTCCTCCTCCTCCCCCTCCTCCTCCTCATCCCCCTCCTCCTCCTCCTCCACCTCCTCCTGCACCTCCCCCACCTGCACCCCCTTGCCCTGCACCGTGCCCTCCTCCCCCCCCTTCTTTTCCTGCTGCTTCCCCTCGTCACGGTCTACATCTTCCTCATTTGACATACCCAGGGGCATGATTAGACCGTCCTCATTCCACGAAGCTGCGTCATTTGAATTTCCCACCTGCTCAGGTGGATCCTCCTCATTCGGGCCAGCGACGTCCATTTCTTCTCCCGCATCTTCCCCAGCCACGTCGGCTGAATTTCCCACCGTTACAGGTGGATCCTCTTCCCTCTCAGTGTCCACAGCCATGTCGTTTGCACATCCAACCGTTGCAGGTGGATCTCCCCTTTGTCGTGCTCATTGTCTTTCGCCTTTTCCCGTGTATCTGTGTCATCCTGTACCTCGCCTTCACCGGTAGTTGTGTTGACGAGCAGAATTGGATGTAGGGTGTAGCACGGGTGACCCGTGGGTTGCCAGGCCGGACACCGTACCCGTACCCGCAGACACCGTACCCGTGATGGGTGCGGGTCTGCATTACCCGCGGTCGGACGCGGGTGTGGTGGTTGCCCATGTGGCCATGCGGGTAGTGTCGACGACAGCGGCAGCGAGCTCCTCAAGCCCACAAATGAAACGTACACGTCAATTGACGCGACGGTTCGCATTTGTGGGGCTGGGCTGGGCTGGTTCCGTCGTCTTGTCCCACTGCCATCCTCCCCGCTCCACCACCGTCGTCATCGCCTTGCTGCTGCCAGTTGGCAGTGGAAGTCGTCGCCGTCGTCGTCGTTTCATGGGCCAGATACCTCGCGAACAACGTCTGCGCATCAGTTGATGCGCCAGCCCGTTTTCGCGAGGTGATTAGTTTGAGGTCTGTGGGGGCACTCGAGGTCTTCGTTTGTCTTCGCAAGGTCTTCATTTGTCTTCGCGAGGTCTTCGTTTGTCTTTGCACGGTCTTTGTTCGTAGTTTGGTGCTGGCGACTTCATTAACGATGTTGACGCGTCAGTTGACGCGTCACCGTGCTTTCGTGAAGTCTTCATGCGTGTTTTCATGCTGGGGACCTCGCGAACACGCATTGACGCATTGACTGACGCGTCAACGTCATTTGCGAGGTATGGACTCGAAGGCAGGGGGTTAGCCGATGTCGGTGGTGAAAGAATCGGGGCACGTACCTGTGCTGGTAAGTGGACGCACCACCCTCCCAGCCGTTTCCCTTCATCGCCGTGTTGTTGTTGTTGTTGTTGTTGGTTGGTGGTGGTGGTGGTGGTGGTGGCGGCGGTTTGGGTATAACTTAGTTATTAGATATGTTAGATAAATGAATTAAAAGTATAAAAAAACTTACCTGTGGGGCCCATTGGGGCCCTCTGTGCTAACCCGTGGATACCCGTCTACCGCGGGTAAGGGTGTGCGGTAGTGCACGGGTTGCCAAATTGGGACACCGTACCCGTACCCGAGAAACCCGCGGCCCAAAAACCGCGGGTTTACCCGAACCCGTGCTATACCCTAATTGGATGAGGTGGAAAATCTAAGCATTCAACAAGAATGGGACTGATGGGTTCCACTGGACGGGTCTGAATGTGTATTTTGGGGCCGGTCCAGAAGAATTCCGATGGTGGGATCTGAAGCAGCTCATTCAGCTTTGGCACCAAATCTGGCCAATCGTTTTGAAAATGTCGGCGGACCGCTGACTCAACAGCTTTGGCTGTGCAATGTGCTGGTGCCTTCACAACCCCATCCTTGTCCCATTTATACCCAACAATTGCAGCAGATAGTTCCAAAAGACTTCCTTGGAAAATGTAAGAGGGGCTGATCCAGTGGTCTTCCATGAAGACAACAAAATGTTCTGCAAACCAGATTTGGAAACATCTATATCTGCATCGTGCAATATTCTGTTCCTCATGAATGTCAGCCGATATGGTATGGGTGTAGAACTTCCTGTTGATGATATCCGCAAGCTCGATCAGGTTTCCCACAATCACAAGGTCGAGGAAGCCGTCTTCGGTTTCGATCTTGGGCATATGAGACTTGGTGAAGACAGTAGCTGTGCAGTGAGCATTTTAATCTTCAGGAATTTGTAAACCTCGCCCAAAGTAGCTCACATGATGATTCGTGGTTCCCCGTGAAGTACTCCATCCACATGGTGAGAAGTCGGCGCAGAAATGTACATGTCACATTATGCTCCGCGTTTGTGATGGTATGACTCATCACGAAAGTATGGATAATCCCATAACAGGTATCCCGTATAGTTGACGTCACATAGAGATGACGCCCATTCACAATGGAGTGCTCCACACCGAGGACATAATGTGGGGTGCACGGCCTCATGTAACTGTGTGTTTCAGCACACATCCGAGTTGTCACGAAATATATTCCCACTTACAGCACTGAACCCTTTGTGAGCAGTAATCCTTCTGCTTCCCACAAGCCTTTCCCACCATGTTTTCTCGGCTCCCACTCCTGAGGATAGGCCTTGTTAGTCGCAAGATTGCCCGCCTTGCGATCCCATTCGGCATCCCTTCGAGGCCTCATGAGGACCCAGTACTTTGCGCCAGTCCTGACAATAACCACCGTGCCAAAGCCATCATCATCTATGTGTGTCCAAGAAATGGCTCGAGCTGTCGCTGCCGTTCCCCAAGCCAAATCGTCGTTTAAAGGCTGCTCGCGGACAAACCCCGGTCGGCTGCGGGTTTCGTGCCAAGCAACCTCAGATGATGAAAAGGACCTTTTCACGAATAGACAGGTAAATCTCGTGTTCGATCTTCGAAACAAGGTTGCTCACCGAAATTTTGGAGGTGGGTCCAACGTCATATGACCCATGGGAAGGTCAAGGAAATTGAAAACCCTTTCATTGTCAGGGTCAAGCGCAAGCTGATATAATGTCTCCAATGTGCCAGGTTTGTTCATATTCTCGATATTAGGCACCAATCGCAATTCAGCAACTAACAAAGGCACTTTAGTCGCTATGCCCAGACATCGCTCCGGAAACGGACCTTGCACTGAACGAATGGACGACAAAGACCCCAATGTCTCCAAACCTTCCCTATCAAACTCCACTGTTTCTACAGGGGCATTGAGCACGAGGATGTGACGATGACGAAAGATTCCTTGAATTGTTGCAGCATCCATCGACTTGAAGATGTTCCATTCCACCACGAACACACATGATGCATGAGGATCATACATTTGTTCTCTTGCACTGGGCAGCCGATGTGGAGGAACCCCATCAATGTAACTGGATCGGATCATTTCATATGTTTCCCGCAACAATGCATGTTCCACTTTTGCCTGTATCGTGCTTACCAGTTAACAATCAAATGGTACAAAAATCAGACATCAACGTACAACAACGGATGGTGAATAGTGCACATGTTCAACAGGTTCGTGTACAGCGTCACCATCATACATCGTGAGATGAACACCCTCTGATGCTCGCTTTATGAATCATCAGTGGGGTGGCACGTTATCGAACAACAAAAGACACACAATGGGTGCTGGACGGCTGAGCAAATCAGGTTCCCCATAATCCTATCAAAATATTCATTCATGACAAATGACACGTTCTTGAATCACTTACATCTCCGGTAAGGTCGATGATCACGTTCACTTTCTCTGGCGCTTTCTTATAGTCATCCTCGTCATCATCGTCATCTTCATCCTCAAGATCATCACGTTTCTTGGACTCGGGATAACTTCTTGTCGACCAGCGAGTGGATCTTTTCTTCCTCCGATAGGACCTCCCCGGCGCAACCACGACTTTCTCTTCCTTCTGGACTTTCTCTGCCTTCTGCTTCTCCTTGCCTTTCGAAGAGTCCCCAACCTTGTCCAACATTTTGGCCTGGCTTCGGGTCAACATGGAGCTCTGTCCACCTGAAGCAAGCTCCTTCGATGGTCCACCCCTCTTCTTCCTTGTTAATTTCAATTGAAGCGGTTCATCATCGCTGGACAGAGGGTTGCCTGACGCAGGCTTGTCATTCTTTGCCTTGGGGTCTGTTGGAACATTTTGTTTCGTTGCCACCGTAAGCTGACTAGCAGAGTTGGTCAGGTCATCCACTTCCTTATCTTGCAACATCTGTTGTCAGTCCCAGCGATAAATGTAGAGACAGGCGGCGTACTGTCAAAACAAAACCAACTGAAGTCCTGTTCCGTTCCCTGGACGCTGTCCTCCAACAAATCGTATTCTTGGAGGAATACATTCAGCTCCTGCATCGCCGAAGATCCTAAACATATTCTTGTAATGGCCCTCCAAAGCGCCCTCTCCGTTTTGGCAAGGAATGGAGGCCTTTCATTGCCCAAGGCAAACGTGATCTTTTCCTTATGTCAACTACGTCCAAGTTGGCACAAATAATGGACTCACTGCCATGAGAGATGGCCGTGCATGAAATTCATGATTGAAACGTCGTGGGAGAAGAGTAATTATGGGTGACAGTGTGAGGCTTAGGTGGAATAGATTTCTCATCCGATCATACATTAAACCTCCGAAAGACTTGGTGGTGAGGGCATTGACAAATGAGTCTTGCAACGGTAGATCAACACTCTTGGCCATCCTGAAACCATGTGAATTATTTATTTGCGGCAGGCGTAATGTGATTGTAATGCAATCCCAACCTCTGTAGCTTCTCCACCCATGTTGTGAAGTCGCAGTCTACATATGAGTTGCCCTGTTTTTGTACAAAATCTGACACATGTTTCATATAGGACATACGTCACATACCTGGCCAAACCAAGTGAATGAGAATGCAAGAAGCTCTAGATTGAGGAGGATCTGGTTGACGTCGGAGGATTCGAGGTTGACAGATGCACGGTAAAGGATCCGGATGTTCATTTCTACTTCTTTTTGGGCTGGTGTCAAGTGTGCTGGGAGAGCGACTGCAAAGATAGGGATGGTGTCCATACTGGACACCACTTTCTGCGGCACTGCCATGGCTGAAACACCCACCACTTCTTGATCTTGTTGCGTGATTAATAGACTTTTGCATGTCATACAAAGCTTCGTGATCGGCTTACTCCAGTCTCTCAGAAATTTGTAGAGCTTCAAGACGGTGTGCAAACGTCAACTTAAAACGTCTGCCCAAATGTGAATGGTGAACTCACCTTGGTCAACTTCTCGCTCATCTCTGGTTTCGCTGATCTCCGAATTACTTTGAAACTTGGATGACGAGGCAACCCAACAGCGTCCATGAGCTTATCGAGCAGGGTATAGTGAAGGATTGAGTGAGCCGCTACCAGGAGGTCATTCCGGTACACAGTAGTCCACCTTGCCACATCACGCATAGCAGAGCCATCAGCAGAGAGGTATTCTTGGATGGTTTGGGCTTTACGTGAGATTTCACCAGTGGGATTCACATAATCCAATTGCTTTGCCAGGGCCTAGCAGACAAGTTGACCGTCAATGTTACAAGGTGGGAGATTTTACGCACCATCACAGCCAAGGTGGACGGTGTGTTTCCTAGAGCAGACTGATTGCCAATTAAGGTTACGATAGCCTTCTCAAGTGAATCTTCAGCAAGAGGCGTGCCATTGACCCACGGGAAGTCCTGGAACACATTCATGCTTCGGAAATTACTGCCAGACATTACAGACGCATGTAGAGAAGCGATTGACGGCGCCGAGGTGCTTGCTGATGACGACATTGCCAAAATGTTCAATTCGAGTGTATCTGAGAGCAATTCAAGAGAGGCTGAGGCTAGATGATAAGGGTGCAGAAGGTATAAAAAAAAATGATGCGTCACGGTTTACTGTGATCACGTGTGACCACATCACGTGAATTGCCACATTTAAGTACACATTTCGAATTGACTGAGTTGTCAATGTGACAGAGTTATCAATGTAAAGCCATGGAAATTCTCCGAACACTGTCTAACACTGTCTAGCTATCTGTTAGTTGAAACTCATAGGCCTTCGTCGTCCGTGAATGAGGATAACGAGATTTAGTTCCACAGAGGTTTCTGACTACAGTCGTACAAAGCATGCAACGGTAGCCGTCGTACTTTTACGTTAGGATGATATCTCCCTTGGCACAATAGCTAATTCCATCTCCATTCCTGTGATGCCCGAAACTCGGCATTCATCTCCCTTGCAAACACATTGTGTCGGCTCCAGGTGGGCTTGTCAATGTTGAGACGGTCATGTACCATGTTTCGCATATAATGCGCCATGCATATTCTTTCACCGCCCTCCCATCTGCCTACACTGTGACTGAGAACCTTGCCACAAATTTCGATGACGGTTCCTGGCGAATAAGAGAACGTAGCATCCAACTCAGGGATGGCTAGTTCCGCGTTCGTATGTGTCCCACAACTCGCCAGCAAATCATACCATTCTGGACACCCTCCAGCATCTCTGTGTCAAGTTGTAATCCTGTTAACGATAACGGCGATTCCAGTGTAAACAGATGTCCACTCCTTAGCATTTTCATGTGTTTCCACGTTCTCGATCGTTTCGCCGTCCCGGATTTTCGTCACAGCCAGAAGGCCAGCTGTGTACAATGACTGATGGGTTAACGCAGTAATTGCGTTGAAGATCAGCTCGCTGGGTTCGATTGCAGCCATCCACATGGTGGCTTCAGTTGTTCGAAGAGTTGTCGACGTGATCAACCTATCGGTAAGTCGCTGAAAAAACAGGCGGTCAGCTCATGTAAAACAGACGACTAACTAAAGGTGTTACCTCTCTACCCTGAGCAAACCATGCTGCGGCGAAATCCACTGATCCTGGGTGAAATCGTGGGTTTGGAGGTGGAAAGAAAATGTTTGGATCTTTCCTCCATTGCGGATCTTTCCCTTTCTCAAGTTTTTTGAGGGACTCCGAATAGGATTCTTCCAGAATTTCGGTTATTATTTCAGCACTGACATTCAATTCCTCCTGTGTCGCAGTGGGTACTGTCAAAAACCACATTTCCGGGGGGCAAGTGACTCACAATACGTCTTGGAGTTACAACATCAGGTAGATACCAGACCAAAATTGAACCACACGTGTCAATTACTGTAGCTGGTTCATTCACATGTCCGATGTGAATCTCCTGAAAAAACCTGAGTAGGTTTTCATTGTCAGCATCCGAAGTGTCCTTGATATTCTTCACTCGATTTGCCAGTCTATTCGCATCCAAGGGCACAATTACTTTGAGGCAAGATGTCAGTCTAAATATGCCGACTTTCATGGCAGCAACGTACTAGGGTTCAAAATCGCGGCTGCCACAGTGAGGAGAACCCTCTCCAGTTCGGATTCTGAGACCATGCCCGACTTGGAGAATGTTTCGCAATCTGGGGCCGAATCTCCCAAGACCTTGCTAACTGGAAGCTGATCCCTCAGCATCATCAAACGTGATCTACAAAACATGTAAGATATGACATTGAAGCAGCATGGATCTGACCTCAGCCGTTTGCATTCCTCTACAGGAGACTTCGGAGGGCGCATGCCCGACTTCCTATAATACGATGTAGTGTTTGAGAGGATTCTTCTCAGCCTCGTCCACATATGTTTCTTTAGATTTGGAGCGAGACCACAATCCTTTGTTTTCATGTTGACGGAAAGCGAGGCTTCCATTGCCTTGGATTGTGCATTCTTTGAGGGGATTCTGTCGGCGTACATAATGGTTGAGAAGTGAGATTGGTTGAGAATTGGGAAGGTCGGTTTTAGTACACATGGTGGCCTCGAGGCGGTATAATTTAATAAGGTGTTATTATGGTTAGAACTTTTAGCATTTAATAATTTGCTGCATACAGCAATTTTGCCATGTCACAAGAACGACCAACTATGATATAACACACAATATAGCACAAAAAATGGCAATGCCGAGCAGATTCAGTGTATATACATATACAGACCATGCACATTTATAAGCTGATTGATACCTGTGCCGTTTGGTGAATGATAGAATAGTCAAAAGTACAGCAAGACTTACTTTTCTTGACGTCAACAAGGCCACCAGGCCCACTACAGGGAGGTTGCCTGGCAAGGAAATCAGGGGGATTCACCCGCCCTTTCATTCCAGGTTGACCGGCGGCAGCAAGCGCCCATGTCTGAGGACCTGCCACCACCGGTTTGGCACGCACTGATGCCACAACTTGCGCTATGAAGGAGTGGTCTGAAATAAGTAAAATTGTCAGCAAGCCTATTCACCGCCACAAAACATGATGGAAAGAGCAGCTGTAATGAAAGTGAATCACTACTAAAAGCGCAATATTAAAATGAGAAGACACACACCTTGGATGTAAACGGGTATACCGCCAGGCCCGCTGCAAGGAGGTTGCCTGGCAAGGAAATCAGGGGGATTCACCCGCCCTTTCATTCCAGGTTGACCGGCAGCAGCAAGCGCCCATGTCTGAGGACCTGCCACCACCGGTTTGGCACGCACTGATGCCACAACTCGCGCTCATGGTTAACTTATCTGAACGCAGTAAAATTGTCAGTAAGCCTATTCACTGCCACAAAACATGATGGAAAGAGCAGCTGTAATGAAAGTGAATCACTACTAAAAGCGCAATATTAAAATGAGAAGACACACACCTTGGATGCAAACGGGTATACCGCCAGGCCTGTTGCAAGGAGGTTGCCTGGCAAGCAAATCGGTGAGATTCACCCACCTTTTCATTCCAGGTTGACTGGCAGCAGCAAGCACCCATGTCCGAGGACCGGCCACCATCGGTTTGGCACGTACTGATTCCACAATTAATGCATGTGGAAACCTTGGCAGGAAGCTGTAGAAGATCAATCGCAGTGACAAACAATCAGTCACTTACGAATATTCTAAGTGAATGGCATTCAGCAGAGACATAACAAACCACTCACCATTCGGGTAGAAGAATGATATGTAACCTAAAGTGCGTGGCATCCCATAATGCGAGATTGTTGCCCGGTACAACAATCTCGCAGTGTGGGATGTACAATGATGAGGGGGAAAACAACGAAGGATGGGAAAATGAATTCAATCAGCGCTTGTGATTGGTTGTATTTGTTCACGTGACAAACGTGGTTGGTTTTCATCACGTGAAATGACTTGACTCACATGATGTGGCCAAGTTTGGATGGTGACAAGTCACGTCCGTGATGTCACGTTTGGACGTCCAAACGTGACATCACAGGCATGACTCGTTGTTGTGTGCATTCATATACTGGCTAGGAAAGTCGTAAATGGCAGTGTTGCAAAGGCCCGTAGTTACGGAAACGTCAGTACTGTATATTGTTACATTTGAAATTCATGCTCTGGGCAGGAAGCTTGTGAATGGCACTTTGTTGCACAGACGTTTAATTACAGTGTCCCTGCCGAATAATGAACACCTTTGCCTTGATTTCAACTGTATATGTGGGCAGTTGGTGAAAATTAACATTCACAGGTTTCACCGACCATCAAGGGATGTAGCACACCTGCAACAAACCTAGTGGCTAGGTGAACGAAATATCCCATACGCATACGAACATTTTCGTCCACACCAAACATGTGTGGCCAGCCTCCTTTCAGGAACAGCGTTCGTGCATGGCCTGCGTCTTCCGATCGCATCATGCCAAGCCATCGGACAGAATATTGTTCTTGTTCGGTGATGGCCGCATGAAAAGACACGAATAGATTTCAGGCACATCCTAAACAATCAAAAGTGGGGTCAGTGTAATGTTGTAAACACACTGGGGGAGGCATTCAATGTCGTGAAAAGCAGCAGCTTTACCAGGCCGCACGTCAACAAGAACCGCCATAAATGCGGCGTTCCACATTTCCCTGGTACAGCGCCCTACCAAGGAAACAACGGCGCTGTCATTTGCTGCCGTACTAGTGATTATTGCCATGCAGCAAGATGGTAGTGTGTTGGAATCAAGAGAAATTACCTTGGCCAACGTTGATGGTGCGACTCAGGATGTGATGGAATAAGGTGATTTCTGACCAAATAAAAACAAATGCCCATTTTAGGGTATCATATCTACTAGAAAACATAGAATAATCGCTACGTGGGGAATGGACAATCTCATAGAGGATGTGCAATTTCTGCAGCGCTGCGATGACCTATTCTTTGCTATCCAATTTCCCTACTGCATTAAATGTGTCCAACAGCGGCGTGACATCACGCATGTGTGATGTCATGGGACCACATTACATGTGACCCGGCATCACATGATTGAACAGCTCTCTTTGTTCTCAACCATCACGTGCATAACCTCACATCAATTGAATATGCCATCTCTCCTACTCCCCGTCCTTTTCACCGTCTCTGGTGGAAACACCTACCACAAATCTCCGGAAGGGACCACATCTGTCGAGTTTGAATGCAAAGGATCATGATAAGTCATCATGTTCAGCATCCTAATCATCACTCACTGTCGTATACAAGTGTTTGTTGTATTTTGACAGAGGACAGCTCTGTGACCATGCAACTATTGGTGGAACGCGATGTTGTCAGTTGCCAGGTGATTGTCAGTCTTCAACAGCCCACCCTTGATATTCAAGTAATTTTGTAGGCCACCAAACCAAATGAAGAGCAGATACGCGGCTTGGTATTGTATGTGCTTATTTCTCAGCATGTGGATAAAGCCACATGTGTGTTTTTAGGCAGAGAGAACAATGGTACGCCACCATTTCAATAAGCTTACATGTGACTGCAATTGATACTCAGAGATTGTTTCAAAACATCAAATTGGCATTTATTTCGACAACGAGCATGCATCCTGGACATCAGATATGTATGCGGATTTGCTCAGTTTGCTCACCAGTACACTGGGCGAAAGTAGCATCAAGTATTTACAGTGAGTATCACACATTCATCATACCACAACTAATCTCTACTTCAACAGAAATGACATCGAAACCAATGGCCGATTTTTGCAGTTGAATGAAAGGCCAGATGCGGTCATGTACATCACATTGCCATGGCCAGGCCCGTCACTCACCTCAGGTGTTCTAGGTTTGAAAACACGTGTACTGTTGCAAAATACTCAGAGCGGGGTGCTGTTCCGTGGATGTCATATCAACGTTTGGAAAAGGATTGGCTAGATGACGAACTGATTAATTTCGGTACCCAGTAGGTACATTTCAACCCTCCAGTGCAGTAGCTTATTCCCCGTTTCAGTTACGCTCTGCAGCAAGCAGCAATCCATCAGCCAGAGTTGCTGGCAAACATACACATATTCATTACTTTTTTCATGGAGAAACTGAGGTGCACGTTGCTTGGTTGTTCATATAACTTCATTTCCTCTAAATCTGGTCATAGGAAGAACGGGGTGAAGAGTTTGAAGAGGTGGACGAAGGCAATCGACATATTTTCGCTCCCATACTTGGTCTTTCCTGTGCCCACTGGGTGAGTGTAGTCAGTTTTTGTGAAGGCAACATCTCACTTCACCATCAGTGACCACTGGTATTTGATTATCGTGGCAAATCCTGCTGCATGTTTGTTAGAAAATCCTCCTGATGGACTACACATGTAGTTATCCATTTCAGCTTTGCATTGAACTTACTCATCGTCAGTTAGCGTAACATTTGTTCTCGATTCACTGCCCCCAGCACACCATCAAAAAGATATATCCCTGGTTCATGCGTGGCTAGCCTGCATTGCGAAGAACACCAGACAGGTGAAAAAGCTGGCACCTATCAAGAGAATCACCCCCAAGGTGAACCATGTCTAACCTCCGTGTTGCGAATGAATTGAACGTTTGTTTTCAGGTACCTGTCCAGCCGAATTTTGATGATTGCGGCATCTACATGCTGCACTTCCTCTGAATCTTCTTAGAAAACCCAATAGAAATGATGAACATCATGCTGGGTGACGAGATTGCTATCAGAGCTGCCAAAGATCCATGGCAAGACTGGCGGATACCCACGCTCCGTCAGGAACTCCAGGGGGCGTTGCGCAGGCAAGCTGTTCGTAATTGCATTCAGGGTGATGCGCTGGAAAGGGTTGTATTGGAAGGAAAGGAGGGTTCATCCGGTGATGTTAAATTGGTCCCCGGTTGGTTTGAGGCCCCAACTATGGTATCAGATTCTGACAGTTCATCGGATTTGTAACATTTTCCTGTCCTCAAATATATTTGTATATCAAGCAATGTAATAATCTTTATTATTATCCATGTGTTTTGCCTCGTGTATTGGTCTTTATAAGGCGTGTCATTTTCTCACTTTTCCCACACTCATCTAACTATTGTTCATCCATGCCGAAATCAAAAGTCATTTCCCGGTCGGGAAAAAAAAAGGAATTTGCCAGAGAGGTTGAATTTATGGTGGTGGAAAAGAAACGAGGTGGAAAGACAGTCAAGGCTCGTCCAGTTATTTGTCCGCCAAGTCCTGTAAAACAATCACACAGGAGTGAAGATCTTCCCTTGCCCTCAACGTCGTTTGTGGAAGAGGAGGACCCTCAGACAAGGAGACATCGCAATAAGCGTGGAAAGGTTGACACAACTATTATCTGTACGACTTGATTTTGATTGCATGTCAATTAGACACAGAATGATGAAATGGAAGCCTGGAAAGCGATTCACAAGCAATACCTCTCCGAACTCTTATCATCTGAGGCCCCCCCTTCCGATGTTACATGCCAGTCATGTCTGATGGCCGATATCACCATTCGTTGCCCTGATTGCTATGGTTGCCCTTCGTTCTGCCAGCGTTGTTGTTTGCAGACACACATTCATAATCCATTCCACAGAATTGAGATATGGAACGGCAGATGTTTCCTGAAACATGACCTTAATACGATTGGCCTGGTCATGCATCTTGGCCATGGTGGAGGCGATTGTCCGTCATACAGAAAAGATGGCCCCCAGCCATCTGTCGAAGATACATATCTGCATGATGTTCTTATGTCAGGTGGTGGTGAGGAGGACGATTTGGATCCGGCTTTGGCAGTTCACGCCGAGGAAGATATCATAACTGTCACTCATATGAATGGAATTTACCGACGTCGAATCCGATGGTGCTCCTGCCCAGATGCCCCCACTCGAGATATTCAACTACTTCGAATGCATTTGTATCCTGCAACAGCAAAACGGCCGTCGTCAGCATTCACTTTCCAGCTCCTGGATCATTTCTACATTGATTCGATGGAGTGCAAAACGTCTGCAAACAACTTTTATAACAAGTTAAGGAGACTGTCTTCCAATGCATTTCCAGATACATTGCCGGTTCGTGATATACTAGTTGTTTTGTTACATTGTGCATACAGAACGGAGTACTGAGTTATGGTGTTCAGGATCATTATCGTGAGCTAATGAGGGTGTCAAGACAGTGGCGATACTTGCACCTCAAGAAACGATTCGGCTTTGGGCATGACACTGAGAGGGAGCCTGGTAATGGCGATCTGGCTTTGTTTTGCCCTGCATGTCCCCAGCCAGGGATAAATCTTCCGCAGAACTGGATGGATAGACCGCATCAGTGGGTCATTCTGATCAGCTTTCATGTAGTTCCACACCAAACAGGGAAACAGGTGGCTTTACAGGCCCAGCATCGTCGTCGATGGCAATTTCAAAGCTGAGCAGATTAACATGCGGAAGCCTGATGACGACGTTGGGCTTATCGATGGACAAGGCTATATGTTTGAGGATGCACCTTATCGTGCTCATCTGGCAGCTTCCCTGGAGTCCAAAGAGGTATTTATTGAATTGTGAATTTCGTGAATGCTAAATCAATGATCATGTATCAGAGGTCACAGTGCTCCAATCACAAGGCCGTCAACCAAGCAAATGCCAATCGTCATAACTTATACGCTACTGGCATTGGTGCATGTGCATGTGCCAAGCATGGTTGCTTTGTACCCCACAGTGTCGTCGACTTCCAGAAGGGTGAACGGTTAGTCATGTATTTTGAGCTATGAATCGTGACAAATTTATTAAAGAGTCTGCACCAGACACATGAACGTTGATTATTCGATATGCAACGCTCTCAATAGGCTGTGCCACAGTGGTATCACCCAAGCACTGGTGGAATATGATATTGCCTGCAGTTGGCTGATCAATTTTGCTAAAAGGGTTTCCGATTCCGACCACCTCACTCTCCCTGAGGCGCTTGAGATCATTGGGGCTGTGGGCAAGTTTCATCTTGGTGCACATGTTGCCAAGTGTTTTGCCCTATTCAGTCTCAACTTCGTTTGTGGTGCTGGTCAGCAGGATGGTGAAATTTTGGAGACACTGTGGGCTATCATCAACAAGATTTCCAGTTTTATTCGTTTCATGTCAAAATCCCAACGACGTGAGATCTTGGATGACCTTATGAGGGATTCGAATTGGAAGAAGTTGGTAGGAATGGGTAGGTGATTCATAGGCATGTCATCAATACATATCATCACCATAGCTGTCACACAGTTCGGTCTTTGTTGAAACGATATGATAAAGCAGTAGATGGAATGCAGGAAATGAAGGCAGCCTTTGAGGAGCTTTCCGAAACTGTGGATGAGCAAGTGCTGGCGGAGTGGAAGGAAGAAGAAAGAAGGGCAATGGATTTCCGTGGTGACTACTTGAGGGTATTCGACGTCAGAATGGAGAAAGGTTTGTCTTGTAAAGTGTTGGTGTTTTGGACACGGTAATGATGTTTCACCAGCACCATCGCAGGCTGAGATCAGGTTGAGACTGATGACAGGGAATCCCAAAGATGTAATGGCTGGTCGGGTGACCATCTTAAATGAAGGAATAAACATAGAACAAGCACAGTAGGATGTATCCTCATTCTCATCAATCGTCTCTTTGACATTTGTTTACCCTACAGGAATACTCTGAAAACAACGGCTTGTGCTGTTCAAAAAACAGGCAGTTTCACAGACAAGGCAAATCTGGAGGATCGGCGAAATAGACTGCAGTCTCGGATCGACTCGTTCCACAGAAAAATACAAGGAATACTTGGTGAAGACGTGGATGAGTGTAATCTGGTCAATTATGATCCCACTGCTGATGACTGGATTGTGGATGTGGATGAGGAGGGTGGGGTAGACGAAGAAGATGATGACCATGTTGCAGAATGGCCAGAAAATTGCCGACTCACAATGCCATCGACCTTAGGAGTGGAGGAATGTGCTCGGCTGGGTTTGGAAAATTTGGTGGCTCAGGAGGTGGAACTCAGGGTGGGCCAAGCAAACGATTGTTTGGAAAACTTGAGGATGACACTGGGTGAGAAAATGGTAATCTTTCGAACCTCTGTTCGTGGAGCAAACAGCCAGAAGAAGAAGACTCGAGCATGGGACGACATACATGCCATCCAGCAAAAAGTTGGTAAATATGCCACCAGCTACAGGCAGGCTCGTCGAGCATTGGTCAATCTAGGGGGGAATGCAGACATTTTGGATCGTTTCAAAGTGCTGAGGCAGGAGGATATCAAGATGAGTGGTGATATGCTTGAGGAGAATAGAGTGGGCCAGAGGAGTCACAAGCTGCCCTGGATCTGGCGGAGGAAAGAAAGGAATAATACTGGTGACAACGATTGGATGCAAGAAGGTGAATGGTTCTGCTACAGCAATTCATGGAAGATCTTACTGCTATACAGTGTATCGTGTAAACTGGCTCCGTGGCAAGGCCAGATATGATCGGTGGTCTGAAGAATTGCAAAGCGTCAAGTCAGAAATGGGTAACGTGATTCGTTGGCTGCAACACCAGAAGGTGCAATGGGAAGCACATCGTGACAAAGTTGGTCTGGGACTGAGGGGGCACATCTGTTATGCGGAAAAACAAATGGTAATGTGGAGAAATATGATAGCACAAGCAGAAACTGCCTTTTCCAACAAGATGGAGTAATACATATTATTAGAGAAGATATAGTTGAACAGAAGAAAGTAATATATTTTTAACCAACTGGACCATAACCATCTGCCAAGAATGACCAGCAAGCCAATATATGGTATTTGCCAACCCATGTCCCATGGCTGACGGTATACTAACCAGGATTGGCCAATCCATGGCCAACCGAAATACCCAGACCTGTCGGCCAATCCACCTTTCATGGCCAGCCGACATACCCAGACCCGTCGGCCAATCCATGTTCCATGGCCAGCTGAAATACCCAGACCCATCGGCCAATCCATGTTCCATGGCCAACCGAAATACCCAGTGTGGTTGGCCAATCCACCTTTCATGGCCAGCCGACATACCCAGACCCGTCGGCCAACCCACGTTCCATGGCCAGCTGAAATACCCAGACCCGTCGGCCAATCCATGTTCCATGGCCAGCTGAAATACCCAGACCCATCGGCCAATCCATGTTCCATGGCCAACCGAAATACCCAGTGTGGTCGGCCAACCCACGTTCCATGGCCAGCCGACATACCCAGACCTGTCGGCCAACCCACGTTCCATGGCCAGCTGAAATACCCAGACCCGTCGGCCAATCCATGTTCCATGGCCAGCTGAAATACCCAGACCCATCGGCCAATCCATGTTCCATGGCCAACCGAAATACCCAGTGTGGTTGGCCAATCCACCTTTCATGGCCAGCCGACATACCCAGACCCGTCGGCCAACCCACGTTCCATGGCCAGCTGAAATACCCAGACCTGTCGGCCAATCCACCTTTCATGGCCAGCCGACATACCGAGACCCGTCGGCCAATCCATGTTCCATGGCCAACCAAAATACCCAGACCCGTCGGCCAATCCATGTTCCATGGCCAACCAAAATACCCAGACACGTCGGCCAATCCACCTTTCATGGCCAGCCAAATTACCCTGGGCTGTCGGCCAATCCATGTTCCATGGCCTGCCAAGATACCCAGACCAGTGGGCCAATCCATCTCCCATGGCCAGCCAAAATATCCAGACCCGTTGGCCAATATATCCCCCTGCTTCGGCCAACTCATGTCCCTCAGAACATAGACCCCTCGGCCAAGCCATCTCCCCTGGAGAAAGATATTGGTCAGCTGAGATTGGCTGGCCCACTCGGAGTGGGAATTGTCCCTCTCGGCTGAGCCATGTCTTGTGGAAAAGATATGCTGTAAGGTGTGCAAAACTTTGGCCCAACAGTCTGAGATGGGTAACCATACCACCACAGAATGTCAGCCCATCAGTCTGAGATGGGTAACAATACCCCAGCAGAACCTTGGCCACCCATCTAACACCATAACTATGACATTCCTGAGTTGCCCAGTCAAGTACCTCACAATAATATTTTCTCGGCCCAGATTGGCTGGCCTGTCTCAAATGTAACATTGTCAACCTTGGTTCACTAGTCTGACACGAGATAAGTCACAGCATGATGTGCCATGTGGATTCCATGTGGAGTCCATGTGGAGTCCACATTGTCCCACTGGGAATCAGTGGCAGAGGGTAAAATACTGAAATATACATGTATGTGAATATAGTGATATCAATAACTATGTACACTGAAGTGGCTGTGAGGTAAATTACAGAGTAACTATAACTAATGATAAAGTAGCAAAGTAGTTATATATATGCCAACATGAACACTGCAAACTTGATATGAAAGATGCCAATTTTGGATCTGATATTTGGTTATAACAAATTGGAAGGAGCAGGATATAATCAATTATGAAATGTATATCATGGTAATATGGTTTGAGAATGGTATCTGAGTAGATCAGTATGTAATAATAAAGGAAATATCAATAACTTTGCAAATATTGATTATCATAGGAGGGTAATAATGTTGTATGATTTGTATATACTTAGATTCTCATTGCAAAAAGGGATGAGTAACCTGCCATGCAAAGCAATGGCCCACACCTACTAGTCTGGAATTGCCTGGAATTTACATGGAATTGTCTTTTAAGCTCAATGCTTTATGTTGCACTCTCCCACATATTCCTTAGGACTCCTCAAGGAGTCCTCAAGGAGTCCTCACGACCCAAGGAGTCCTCAAGGAGTCCTCACGACCCAAGGAGACTTCAAGGAGTCCTCATGACCCAAGGACTCCTCAAGGCCTCCTTAAGGAGTTTTCATGGACATAGTCAGTACACCTTTATATAATAGGGAACTCAAGGACTCCTCAAGGACTCCTCAATTCTGAGTAAATTCCATTTTGAATGGTCATTTATGTGAGTTTTCATGGGGTATGCTTATTTACAACTAGGAATCTGCTTAGAATCATGCTGAGTTTTTGCAGAGTGCTGGCTTTTTTCAACTTTTTTGTATTTTTCTCACTCAATTTCGTAAATAATGCAAATCTGACACTATATATGGGATTGGGTATACAATGGGCATGCTAACCAAATTAGGCAATATTTTCCCACACTCCATATTTGGTAGGAATTCTGAATGAAGTCTGAGTTGAGTCCAAGCAGAGTTATGAGTCCCTATAAGGGAATCGTTCTATACGGTGGATTCTCAAACTCAGGGTCAGACTCTAATTTGCCAAGCTGTGGGAACAATTTTGTGAAACTGTGGGAACAATTTTGAAGCCCTGGGAATAATTATGAAACCGTGTGACGGGGCGGAGTTGAGTGTGAGAATTTGTTGTCCCAATCAGCAAGAACAATAAGGCAGCCGGATCACAGCAGCCAATATAGAAATGGATAGTGTTATATCATTTTGGTATTGCAATTGCAATCAGTTTCTTATAATAATCACATGCATTGGTAATGCAATGCACCATGTATGAATGAACAATATGTCAGTGGTATCTGTCATGTAGCTATATCTACTGTGTGTATTAGAATTGTTGATAATGCAAAGAGGTCGAACAGTGTTCATTGTACACTTGTCACAAAGGTCCAAAGGTGTTCGGTGAGTGTTTGGTAGGTGTCCCAGCCTTAAACTGGGGCATTCCCTTGCACAAACATCTGTATGGGGTTTTCTGTGGACATGTTTGGTGCATGACAGTAAACCTGTGTGACTAGATATACTGCACTAAACACATTGAACTTGTTTGCTGTGTTCGGTGGACATGTTCCATGTCAGTAAACTGGTATGACCAGATAGACTACACCGAACACATCGAACATGTTCGGTATGTTCAGTGGACATGTTCGGTACATGTCAGTAAACTGGTAGGACCAGATATACTACACCGAACACGTCGAACATGTTCAGTGTGTTCGGTGGACATGTTCGGTGGACATGTTCGGTGGATGTCAGTAAATGAGTGTGACCAGATATACTGCACCGAACACAAAGGGTAAAAATCAATATCCAGATAGGTTCAGATGATGCACTAAAGGAATTGGAACACTTTTTAGCAGTAGGTGTCCCAGCCTTACTCCTGGGCATTCCCCTGGCAACAACCTTTGTACGACCAACGTATTTAATGTATCTGTAATGTAGAATCATGTACAATGTGCATTAGAATTATTATTACAGCTGTTGTCAGTGAGTATTGGAAACCCCGAAATTCCATGGTGGCTGTACATATCCAATTAGGTAGTCTGCCGAGTTTCTGAACCCAAACGTTGCAGCTCCGACTAAGCTTGTCTTTTTTGCACTCATACGTCGTAATGGAAGAAGACCAAGCTACCACAAGTGGTGACGACGACGAACTGCCACCAGCACAACGGAGCCCTCAAGAATTTTCTTTGCAGCTCATCTACCATGTAGTTGCCAAGGGTAAACGGGGGCCCAAGGGTAGTAAGAAAGAGGCTCGAGGAAAAGACCTTCATTTTAGTTGCCATACAACAAACTATCTCGATTTTCTCAAGGCACTCCTGAAGCGTTACGGAGAAACCAAGTACAAAATCAGTCCTACCCAACGGTTCCCATTCAAGTTTCACTATCCAGGACGAACGTCTGCATCTTTTTTCTATCCTTTTCATTCTTGTACTTACTTTGAAATTACAGGAAATCAGATGCACTTGACATTGATTGTGAGAACGAATACCGCAATATGGTTCAGAAACTTCACAACAACGCATAGAAGAAGGTCCATATCATTTTCGACATGGAGGATATAAAAAAACGGTGCATTACAACGGTAAGTACCCTAATCTCTGTATTTATGTCAACTGATTGTCCTCTAGGAAGAGAATGTGTCCGACAATGAAAACGACCTTGAGGATGACACGTCAGCACCTACGGCAGAGCTCTCAGAACTAGAACGTAACCTTGCTCGCATTCGGGTTTTGCTTGAACAAAAATATTCCAACAATCAAGACAATTGCTTTTCTTATGTATGTGCAAACGGTTATAAACTGCGACTCACGCCGTTCATGATGCGAGAGTGGGCACTGGCGATCGTAAGGGTCTTTCATGTTGTCATATACTCGTCTCATATACTCGTCTCATGTTTTGCTCTAGCATGAAGCCAAAGCGACTGCCTTAGAGCCACCGCACACCCAGGCATTTGATTTGGCTTACCGTGACCCTCCTCGCAGTCGAATTATCAACAACTCAGCTGTTCTTGGCCCCGAGTCCCAAACCGCGTCACCAATCTCAGATCTCACGGCTGTCGCACAGATCATATCCTCCATCACTCAAGTCATACGACCTCCTAATCAAGAGGGTGTCATTTCAGCCCGGCAGACCCCACTACAAACCCCAGCTCGGCAATCGTCTCCACTGCTAACTCACAGCCCCTCTGATATTCGTTGTTACCTTCGTTATGCCAAGGAAAGGTTAGGTGTGGAGGGTGCTACAAGCTATCTAGCACCGATGCAGCTGAAACGTTACGGGCCTGATATACTTTCCGATGTTGCAATTGCTGATCTCACTGCATCGGATGTTGGTATAGCCCCAGGTGATGCGCTGCGGCTAAAACGAGGCTGCACAGATTGGTGGAATTACATGGCTAAGCGCCAGCGAGAACAAGGGAACGTAGGAAATGACAGACTCACTCCATCCTGGAACACCCCGCACCCCACGAAACGGCACAATCCAGGTCAAGGCTCAAGCTCTACCAATGACAGCCTCGAAGGATTAGACCTATCAAACATGGCTCCAAGCGTCGAGAATAATCCTGTCAGTTACGAAATACGATGGCACGATGGAGGAAGGAAACGGTTTTATGGTCCACACATGAAGAAAGGAGCGAGGGCAATCCAGGACAACAATGTCTGGTATTTCTGCGCAGGACGTCAAGACTGGTTTGCAGTACCCGAGGGCTACTTCGCGCCTCTTCCCACCGCCGAAGCTAATGATGACAACCCTTTTGCTTGATTCGTAGTAGTAGAATTTGTTCAACCGTCCTGTCCCTCAAATATATAGTCATTGCCTTCAAAAACATTGTTCGAAAACTGAGATCCATTCAAAAAAACGTGTACAACAAAAATGATACAAAACTGTCTAGATATAGCCACTGTTCTCAAACCAACCTGCCGCCTTTGACAAGGTAACACTATTACATGCCCTAATCATATCATACATGGTAGATCCGGAGTGGTTTCGACGCAAAAATGCTTTGATTGACGAGAATGTGTTCTCAATTGGGTTGAAGTCGGGTGAGTATGGGGGAAGGAAGACAAGTTTACACACTGTGATATACAGTGTTAGTTTTGAACGTGTAGGTACCAATATATCAAACTTACGCGCTTGATCTTCAACAAGTTCACGGACTTCTTCAGCATTGTGAGTATTACAGTTATCGAGCACCAGCACGCTTCGAGGGCCAGGATAAGGGTTCGTGAGTGGTATCTAGTACTTTTTTAGTAGTCGGCAGACAGAGTAGACGGAACTTACAACAAATTCCAACAAAAACTTCAAAAACCTCGCTGAGGTTACAGATCCTTCCACGATGTCATAGACAATGATGCCGTCGAGTGTCAGGACAGGGAGCATGCTGTATCTCTGACCGCGAATGAAATACTGGCGCCGTACACAGCGATTCCCAGCCTTAGCCCAGCCTTTCCTGCATACCACAGTCCACCTATCAACAGAGGATTCATCCGTGAACATGAGCATGTCGGGGTTAATGATGATATGACCAATGTAGTTCATAAAGGCTGCTCGTCGAATCTGATCTCGTTCGATCGCTTCACGAGAGACATTCTTGCGGGTATAATCGATTCGACACAATGTACGTGTGAGTGTCGATATGGATACAGAGATCTTTCGCTGCTGGCGCAAACGATCTTGAATTTCGTCAAGAAAGAGAGTGGGAGAAGATTCAAGGAGTGACATAATGAAAATAACATCAGATGTTGTGAGTTTGCGCTGACGCCTGACTCGTTGACGCTCGGAATTGACCCCATATTTGTGGTGGTACTGGAGGGCATGGTATGCCGTAGACGTCCTGAGGCCAAGGACCCTGCAGATCTGCTTCATTGACATGTTTTGTTGGTGGTACAGGACGGGAACGCGGTTCTTGAGAGCGTGGGGAATGTGCTTTGGCATTCTGCGACAGCTTAGTCAGAGCTGCAACGTTTGGGTTCGGAAACTTGGCAGACTACCTAATTGGATATGTACAGCCACCATGGAATTTCGGGGTTTCCAATACTCACTGACAACAGCTGTAATGCAAGCAGTAACTAGTTGTCACATAGGTCCAAAGATGTTTGGTAAGTGTTTGGTTGGTGTTTGGTTGGTGTCCCAGCCTTAATCTTGTGCATTCCCTTTGCAAAAACATTTGTACAACCAACATATTGAATGTATCTGTAATGTAGATGCATGTACAATGTGCATTAGAATTATTATTAATGCAAGCAGTAACTAGTTGTCACATAGGTCCAAAGGTGTTCGGTAAGTGTTCGTTTGGTGTCCCAGCTTTAATGTTGGGCATTCCCCTTGCAAAAACATTTGTACAACCAACGTATTGAATGTATCTGTAATGTAGATGCATGTACAATGTGCATTAGAATTATCAATCAACCAAGCAGTGACTACTTGTCAAACAGGTCCAAAGGTGTTTGACAAGTTTTTGGTAGGTGTTCCTGCTTTCATCTGAGACATTCCCAGTGCACAAACCACTGCATGCAAAGCATATTGGATGTGTCTGTGATGTAGCAATATTTAATATGCACATTGAAATCATTAACAATGCAACCTGTGCTGGCTCATTTAACAGGTCACATAATGTATCAGAAAGCATTCAGCAGGTGTCCCTGTTACAATATGGTCTTCCAGCTTCAGTGCTGGGTAATACCATTGTACAAACAGTAGTATCACCTGTATATTGGACGGGTCTGTACTATTGCTACATAACCTTGCAATGCATATCATACTTAATACATTATCAATACTGGTAAAATAGGCTGAATGGTTTTCAGCAAATCATTGGGCCAGTGGCCTGGGCACAGTATGCAGCATTGCAGTGCAACTAGTGATGGTCAGGTTCGGTTCGGTTCGGTTCAGGCCAAAAAAATCTGAACCTTGAACTGAACCTTTGGTTCAGGTTCAGATAGGTTCAGTTCAGGTTCAGGCCAGGCTGAACCTGAACTGAACCTGTGAAAATACAAGTATACTAGCTAATCAATTTTCTCAATCCAAATTTTTCCTTTATTTCCTACCACTCTACATTGTTGTTGTGCTAATGGTTTGACTCTTCAATTACATGTACTGTGTCCATGTTCACTGTGAATGAATCAATAGAATCTTGTGTTAGATGTGTCTGAAGCACAGTAAGCATGAAATATCCTGGACAACTGTTCAGATGGTCATTGCAAATGTTTTGCTGTATTTTAACTTGCAATCAGTATAACTGAATCACACAACATGGCATCCTAGGCTGAATTTCAACTTTACATTTTAAAATATATTTAAGTTTGCAAATATTCCTGTTACAGAAGCACTAATTGCAACCATATAAACTCTAAATAATCTAGATTCTGTTATTAATGGTGCTGAAATTTCAAGTCAGTAAATAGTTGAACCAAAACTAAGTCTCTACTCAGCAGAAATTTGACTAATATGTGAAAGATTAGGTTCAGGTTCGAACCAGGTTCACAAGATTCCACCCTTGACTGAACCTTGAACTGAACCTAAGGTTCGGTTCAGGCATTACCCTGAACCTTGAACTGAACTTAGGTTCGGTTCATGTAGGTTCAGGTTCGAACCCAGGTTCAGAACCAAACTGTACCATCACTAAGTGCAACAGACACTGTCTGTTCCATAAATTCCATGCATGCATGCCACACCTATCTTGATCATGTGTGCTGGAAGTCGTGCAGGTGTCCAATACTCATCAAACTGTTTGACAAGAACATTGCCTCACCGATTTCCCAGCTACATTTGGTCTGAACCATTGCCAGTGTTCACAAGCTGAACCAGTCATATTGTTGATTCTGGTACTCATCAAAACCAGCAATCTTATCAAAGTGGTTCCAATAGCAGTGCAGTTGGCATCATTGTGCATGGGATTATTTCTACAATACTCACAGGATGTTGTTCTTGACCTGACAAATAATTCAAATACTTAGCATATCTGGATATACTTACTACATATTCTGCAAAATTTTCAGAGTAACAATGACTAATAATAAAGTAGTCAAGTAGTTAGTTATATATTTGCCAACTTGAACACTGCAAACTTGATATGAAAGATGTCAATTTGGGATCTGATATTGGGTCATGACAAATTGGAAGGAACAGGATTTAATCAATTAATATCATTGTAGTATGATATCAGAATGATATCTGACTAGCATCAGTATGTAATAATAAAGGAAATATCAATAACTTCGCAAATATTGATTATCATAGAAGGGTAATAATACTGTATTATTTGTATACTCTCATTACTAAAAAGGGACGAGTAACCTGCCATGCAAAGCAATGGCCCACACCCCACTAGTCCAAGTGGATTCCTTGCAAAACATTGTAAATTTGTTCATTTTATTGCTGCATTTCTGGTATATTCAAATATACAACAAGATAATACATAGCTGTTAAGGTATTTCTGCACTCCTGTCTTCTCTTTTCCTTTGCCTGCTTTACGTTGTCATCATTATGACACACACATGTTTCCACTCCACTAAGTTATTAGGCTTACATCTTATGAACAGCATTGCTTTCCATATATGTTTCCTTCAACATTCCAAGGCACATAGCCTTTTCATTTCCCTATATGTCACCTTCCTTTCAATTCTCTTTTTTCCTATATTCATTTCCTTGTCCATGGTACACAGCCTTTATCTCTATCTTAGTTTACTGCATGTACTTCAGACTGTAAAATTTGTATCACTTGCTTTACTCTATTTCCACTATCCATATACACCTGGTGGTCCTATTATTAATGATTATATTTCCAAACTTGGCTAAGCAATCATGAGAGGCCAGATTGTATGAATTAAAGGCCATGAAGTAATTGGACTCTACTGGTTCAACAGCTTTCTGATCTGATCATAAGGCTGAGTTTTATGAACCTCTTTTTGAAGCCATGGATTATCTGTTCCAAAGATGACAACTTATATTCTGGGTCGTTCACCAGAATGCATATTTGTTTGAACCCCCATTCTGACTCATATCAGTTAATATCAAGTCATATTGACCAAAGTTATCAGTCACTCCAATCCAGTCAATCCTCTCTGTCAATTTCATTATCTGCCTCTTCTTCTTCTTCATTATCATCAAAGTCCACTTCCTCATCTGTAGTGTTGCCATGGCTAAGCTAACCACAAGCCGGCTAAGGTTAGCTGAGGCTACACAGGGTGCACAGTAGCATACCATGTCACACAGTATCTTGAAAGTACTTGACAAGTATACTAAATATCATTACCAGAACTTTCAGCATGGTATTGTAACAGTATTCAGATATAAACTACAATACTTGTGCTCAAATTCATCTGAAAGTATGAAGGAAAATGAGACTTATACCTTTTCAATAACATCAAGCCTTTTGTTTCACTACTTTTACTGTATTTACAGCAAAGTGCTGTATAGTTTGGATAGAATACTTGCAGCCTAAGATGAATCAAAGTATTAAACCAGTAAGGAAGTTGGGGCACTTTTACTATTAGGATACCTTTTGAATCCTATCAAGATACAGGATGAAATAGTATAGTACTGTTGCCATATTTTGGATTTAAGATACTTTGTCAATACTTTTAAGATACTGTTTCAATACATTTAAGATACTGTGTCAATACTTTTAAGATACTATTTCAATACTTTTAAGGTACTGTTTCAACGCATCTAAGGTACTGTTTCAATATCCTTAAAGAACTTTGAAAAATAGTATAGTACTGCTTCAATACTGTTCAGATACTTTGCAAAATGGTATTGGACAGTTATTTAATGCTAAAACCCAGGGAAATATGGCGCTGGGAATTAGGATTCTGAGATTCTGGGAATTCTGAGAATTGGAATTGCAATACTGGGAATGCTAGGAATGGGCATTTCAAAGTGCAGGCTTTGGGATTCTGAGAATTGTAATTCCAAGAGTTTGCACAGGGTGCATGGTAGCATACTGTGTAATGAAGTATGTTGAATTTATTGGACAAGTATACTGAATATTGTTATCATATCATTGCACACAGTATTCAAAGAGTATTCAAAATGATGATTCAATATTTTGAGACAAAGTAAATTACTAGTATTGAATGACACTTTCAGAATACTGCTTGAATAACAAGACATTTACTGAAATTATTGAAGTAGTATTGTAAAATTGCCATTCAATACTGGTAATGTACCATGTTTCAAAATATTGAATCATCATTTTGAATACTTTTTGAATACTGTGTGCAACAATATGATAACAATATTTAGTATACTTGTCCAATAAATTCAACATACTGCATTATACAGTATGCTACCATGCACCCTGTGTTGAGAAGTTTGGAAAGTAGAATTCTGAAATTGTGGGAGATTAGGGATTTGGAATTCAACAATTATGAGAATTGAAATCCTGGAAATGGGCAAATTCCAAGAATGGGAATCCAAATTCAGGAAGTTGGGAATCCAGATTCAGGAGATTGGGAATCCAGATGCAGGGAATTGGGAATCCATTCCATACAATTCCGTGCAATTCCTCCGTCCTCGAGTGGCTCAGCAGTATTTGTGATGTGTCCTGTGAGCTCAAAAGACAATTCTGTGCAAATTCCAACCAATTCCAAACAATGCCGTGCAATTCCTCGGTCCAAGAGTGGCTCAGCAGTATTTGTGTCGACTGCAGCAATCTCAAAAGACAATTCCGTGCAAATTCGACTGCAGCAAGCTCAAAAGACAATTCCGTGCAAATTCCAACCAATTCCAAACAATTCCGTGCAATTCCTCGGTCTACGAGTGGCTCAGCAGTATTTGTGATGTGTCCTGTGAGCTCAAAAGAGAATTCCGTGCAAATTCCAACCAATTCCAAACAATTCCATGCAATTCCTCGGTCCACGAGTGGCTCAGTAGTATTTGTGTCGAGTGCAGTGAGCTCAGAAGACAGATCGAAGAATTGCACGGAATTGTTTGGAATTGGTTGGAATTTGCAAGGAATTGTCCTTTGAGCTCACACGACTCATCACGAATACTGCTCAGCCACTCGTGGACCGAGGAATTGCACGGAATTGTATGGAATGGATTCCCAATTCCCTGCATCTGGATTCCCAATCTCCTGAATCTGGATTCCCAACTTCCTGAATTTGGATTCCCATTCTTGGAATTTTCATTAATATGCCCATTTCCAGGATTTCAATTCTCATAATTGTTGAATTCCAAATCCCTAATCTCCCACAATTTCAGAATTCTACTTTCCAAACTTCTCAACACAGGGTGCATGGTAGCATACTGTATAATGCAGTATGTTGAATTTATTGGACAAGTATACTAAATATTGTTATCATATTGTTGCACACAGTATTCAAAAAGTATTCAAAATGATGATTCAATATTTTGAAACATGGTACATTACCAGTATTGAATGGCAATTTTACAATACTACTTCAATAATTTCAGTAAATGTCTTGTTATTCAAGCAGTATTCTGAAAGTGTCATTCAATACTAGTAATTTACTTTGTCTCAAAATATTGAATCATCATTTTGAATACTCTTTGAATACTGTGTGCAATGATATGATAACAATATTCAGTATACTTGTCCAATAAATTCAACATACTTCATTACACAGTATGCTACCATGCACCCTGTGCAAACTCTTGGAATTACAATTCTCAGAATCCCAAAGCCTGCACTTTGAAATGCCCATTCCTAGCATTCCCAGTATTGCAATTCCAATTCTCAGAATTCCCAGAATCTCAGAATCCTAATTCCCAGCGCCATATTTCCCTGGGTTTTAGCATTAAATAACTGTCCAATACCATTTTGCAAAGTATCTGAACAGTATTGAAGCAGTACTATACTATTTTTCAAAGTTCTTTAAGGATATTGAAACAGTACCTTAGATGCGTTGAAACAGTACCTTAAAAGTATTGAAATAGTATCTTAAAAGTATTGACACAGTATCTTAAATGTATTGAAACAGTATCTTAAAAGTATTGACAAAGTATCTTAAATCCAAAATATGGCAACAGTACTATACTATTTCATCCTGTATCTTGATAGGATTCAAAAGGTATCCTAATAGTAAAAGTGCCCCAACTTCCTTACTGGTTTAATACTTTGATTCATCTTAGGCTGCAAGTATTCTATCCAAACTATACAGCACTTTGCTGTAAATACAGTAAAAGTATTGAAACAAAAGGCTTGATGTTATTGAGAAGGTATAAGTCTCATTTTCCTTCATACTTTCAGATGAATTTGAGCACAAGTATTGTAGTTTATATCTGAATACTGTTACAATACCATGCTGAAAGTTCTGGTAATGATATTTAGTATACTTGTCAAGTACTTTCAAGATACTGTGTGACATGGGATGCTACTGTGCACCCTGTGCTAAGGCTAAGCTAAATCGAGAAATTCAATCAGCCAGAGCCGTTAGTCATACCTAGCCGGCTAACATGGCTATAGCTGAGGCTATAGCTGATACTCATACACATCATGCCTGGGGGTACATAGTGTTATTATATTTTGTATCTACTAGTACACGACATATAATATAACATGTAAGAGGGTGGGAACACTGTGTTGCCGCCACTGCATTGCTGTAGCTGCTGGTGCTGATGCTGCATCATGGTGACACTGTTGCTGCTGCTGCCATCATCGTTGCTACTACTGCCGTTGTTGCTGCTGCTGCTGTTGCTGCTGCTGCCGTTGTTGCTGCTGCCATCGTTGCTGCTGCCATTGCTGCTGCTGCCATTGCTGCTGCTGCTGTTGCTGCTGCTGCTCCTGCCGTCATTGCCGCTGCTGCCATTGTCACTGCTGCTGCTGCTGCCGTCGTTGCTGCTGCTGCCATCGTCATTTCTGTCACCATTGTTGTTGCTGCAGCTGTCATTGCTGTTGCTGCCACCATCGTCATTGCTGCTGCTGCTGTCGTTGCTGCTGCCATCATTGCTGTTGCTGCTGTCATCACGTTGTGGCTGCTGCTGCTGCTGCTGTAGCCATTGCTATAGCTGTTGGTATTGCTGCTTCTGTGCCCATTGTTGCCGTTGCGGTGGGTGTCCTGGTGTTGGATTTTGTCATCCAGCAGTCCTAGATATAGTGTTAGTAAGAGATAATGAAAGATTAAAATAAAAACTCACCTGGAGCATGATGGCTCGTTGAGAGCCATTGTGCTCATTGTTGATCATGTTTGAATCAACATGATGAGTGTGACCCACCATGTCACACATGTTACATACACGAGAACATTCATTTTTGTTGCATTTTAACTACCAAATTCTAGGAAAATAATTAGTATACTTCTTAGATGACTGTATTGTAATTAGCTGCAGCTTAGCTGCCAGCTACGGCTAAAATTTTGAGGTAGCCATAGCTGGTAGCTGGTCATTAGCCTTAGCTTAGCTGGACCCCGGCTAAGCTAAATTCAGCTAGGCTAACGGTTACTAGCCAACCACCAGCCTTGGCCGTGGCAACACTACTCATCTGTTTTTCCTTTTACTTTTCTATAATATTTTGACTATGCATAAAAGGAATAGTATGCAAAAACCAGTTGCAATTATTATTATTAATAGTCATTCTGGTGAGAATTGACTCAAAGCTACACAACTGAGTATTCCACTGCTCATGTGCTTGCAGAGTCATACATTGGAGTTGGAGATGGATACTTTCCACAGGAAGATCACTTCTTCAAGTGCTAAAAGCACACTCACGATGCTCCTCAAGTTCCATTTCTGTTTCTACAAGAGGTGCTGTTTTGGCACCAGAGTCTTTAACTTGGGGGTTAATGCAGTGGTAAGAGTCCACTCCACAAAATGTGTATAATGGTTAGGACCACATGATCCAACTTGACAGCAAGTTGAATCCAATTGATCAATAAGTTTGGATCAATAGAGATGTACTAGTAGTAGGAGTTCATCATCTCCACAATATCCATTTTAGTTCACCTAAAATGTACCAAGCCCAGATGAAGTCCATCTTCAGTTCACCTTCAGTCCTTTTCAAAATTTGGCTAGTCCACATGTACAAGATGAACACAAGATGGACTCTGTAAGGATGAACTGATGAATCATTTAAAGGCCCAGAGTCAAGTTGTAATTATATTGGAACGATGCCAAAAAATTCAAACCATCATGTTCACTGGCTATTTTGCTTTTTTCTCATTCAATTATGTCTTTGGTTTAGAAGTCACAAGAGTATGTTATCGGTTCTAGTACAATTCAGGTACACTATTCAATGGCTCCTTTGAACACAAAAAATTAACCTAAAATGCCACAAATAGCCAATTAATTATCTTGAACAAAGTCTGAGCAGACCAGAAGTTGCTCATATTTAAAGACATCTCATACCAATTTTCAAAGAAATCTGTTAATATCTGAATGTTTTATAATCAAAACATTAGTGTTCAAGGAGTGATCAGATTTCTCTCTGCTTTGAGAATATTCAGTTTCTAATTTTATTGGTGGTTCTGAATAAAAATCAATATCCAGATAGGTTCAGATGATGCACTGAAGGAATTAGAACACTTTTTAGCAGTAGAAATCAGTACAGAATCAATTCTATTACGGTGTTCAAAGGACTGGTAGTGTTCAAAGAAGCCATTGAACACTGTAAAGTCCTGAACAGGATTGAAGGTTGGTTCTTACCTTTTCACTCCACAGACACAGTTGCCATATAATAGCTGGTTTGTTTAAAATATTAATGACTTTAAATCAAAGAATTCTTAATGTTTCACAAATTAATTAAACAATTCAAACTAAGACAGGAGGAGAAAAAATAGAGGGGGAAAGGGGAGAGAATGGGAAAAGGAGAGAGGAGAGGGAAAAGGAGAGAAAAGGAGAGGGGAAGGGAAAGGGAAAGGGAGAGGGAAAGGAAGGGGGAAGGGAGAGGGAAAGGAAGGGGAAAGGGGAAAGGATAGAGGGGGAAGGGGAAGGGGAAGGAGGGGGAAGGGAGGTAGGTGGAGTGGGGGCAAGGTCAAAGGAGGGAAAGGGAGGGCAAAGGCAAAGGGAGAGGGGGAGGGTCATCATCATCGTCTGGCGTCGTTGCTGCTGCCACCTGTTGCTGCCATTGCCATGCTGCTGCTGCTGCTGGTGCCATGGTCACTGCTGCTGTTGTTGCCACTACTGCCATCACCCATGTGATGCTGCTGCTGGTGCCATTGCTGTTGCCATTGCCATTTGGCTGCTGCCACTATTGCTGCCATTGCCTGTTGCTGCCATTGACATGCTGCCGTTGCTGCGCTGCTGCTGCTGTTATTGCCATGGCACTGCCACTGCGTCCAGGTCCTTTTTGCACTCCACAGTGGCCTGGGTGTTGAATTTACAACCTACATATCGGCTTATCCTATCCAAATATGGACAATTACGTAATATTTCATTCATTACATTTTTCGTACGATTCCTTACTCCTCAGTTGTTCCATCGTTAACAACTGAGAAGTAAGTGCACACTATTCATTGCTACACACATTCATTAACACATTATCCAGTATCCATTCACTTAGGTAGAGAATAACAATCAGTTGTTCCATCGTTAACAACTGAGAATATCCATTCACTTAGAAATATCCCCGATTGGTTCTATAAACCCAACAGGTTATGAGCCCTGAAACCCGAACAATGTCGAGCTCCACAATCAAGATTGTAAACCTCCCAAAGCTGAAAGATGACGGCTCGAATTGGATTACATACAAAGAGAGGATAACCAACACTCTCACCCATAAAGGATTCAGACGACACTTAAACGGGACAGCGCGAAAACCAATCGAGATCGAACGCAGATTCGGAAAGTACTACGTGCCCGGCAGTACAACCGAACTCAAAGATGATGAGATCGACGAATACGAGAAGAAATCGGACGAGTACGCCCAAAAGGAGGCATCAGTTCAAGAAGTCATCTATGAAACAATCAGTAAATCAACGTTTCTACAGATCAAAAACGAACCATCTGCCTCGCTCGTTTGGGACAAACTAACCTCCATATTCAAAGGAAAGGGCGACATGGTCCAAATGGACATGCTGAATAAGCTGCAAAACAAAATCTGCCCCGAAGACGGAGACGTCTGACGACACCTCTCAGACATGCTCGAGAGCAAAGAGGAACTAGCCGGCATGGGAATGTCATTAACCGACAACCAATTCTCGGCCATGATACGCAATTCCCTACCCCCGAGCTATAGACCGCTACTCACGGCTATGAGCACCGCCGCTAGACTAGCCGGAAAACCGTTCGAAAGCGCGATCCTCATTCAGGAAGTCAACGAAGAAGCCGACCGACAGAAGGTCGCCCAGAACATGGATCAAGCCGTCGAAAACGCCACAATGGTCGCCATCCACGGAACCAGAAGAAAAAGCGCAAACCCAAAGGGGAAACCACCCGGAAAAATCTGCTCTAACTGCAAACGCAAGGGACACCTAGAAAAAGACTGTTACCAACCAGGAGGGGCAAAGGAAGGACAGGCACCGTGGCAAAAGAAAAAGGACCCCAAAGCAGTGAACGTAGTCGAAGATGACGACGATATTGAGGACGTAGCTCTCATTCTCTCCACAGACTTTGATGACAAAACAGAAAACGTTGCATTTACCGTTACCTCAGACTTTCAGAAAGAGGCCGAGATCGAAGCTTTATCAGCCTCCTCAGAAGAAATATGTGCCATCATAGATAGCGGTGCATCACGACATTTCTGCCCCGATCGCAATAGATTCACCAACTTCGTCCAAATGGAAAGTCAACCCGTCGGAGCGGCAGACGGGAGAATACTTCAGGCCACCGGGAAAGGGGAGATAAAACTCCAACTTCCTATGGGAAAGGACGCCAAGCCAACAAACGTCACAATACAAAGCGCGATCTACGCACCAAGCCTAGCGTTCATATTGATATCCATCAGCACCCTCGACAGAGCCGGCTACTCCATCCACGTAAAGGACCAAATATGCAGCATAATCAAACCCGATCAGAGAACAGTCGGATGGATACCACTGATTGGCGGTCTCTATCGCATAACAATGAACGCAGACCCCGAAGAAGAGCCGGCGTCGGCCAACGTAGCCTCCAAAATCACCACCATCTCGCAACTACACAGAAAAATGGGTCACATAAACCACAACGACCTAAAACAGATGGTCAGAGAGAAAATGGTAGATGGAATAGACTTAGACCTCAGTTCCAAACCCGAATTCTGCGAGACATGCGTAAAAGCGAAGGCCACACGAAAACCCTTCCCCAAGGAAAGCCACTCCAAAACCAAATCCTACGGAGAAAAGATCGTGACCGACGTATGGGGACCAGCTCCAACCCGCTCACTAGGGGGACACAGCTACTCCCTCTGCTTCAAGGACCTTCACACCCACGAAGAGCGCATATACTTTATGAAGCACAAATCCGAGTCCTTCGAAAACTACAAATCCTATGAAGCCTGGGTAAGAATCCAACGCGACGCCCCAATAAAAATCCTTGGATCAGATCGCGGTGGCGAATTCACCAGCAAGAAATTTAAAGCACATACCGACCACGCCAGTACGATTCGACACCTCACAGTCCACGACTCGCCAGCATCGAACGGAAGCGCCGAACGCACCAACCGCACCCACATGGATTGCGCCAGAGCAATGTTGATAACATCAGACTTACCACAAAACCTATGGGGAGAAGCCAAACTCCACTCAGTTTGGCTACGCAACCGCGCTCCCACGCGAACCCTTGATGAAAACAAAACACCATACGAAATGGCAACAGGGAAGAAACCGGACTTGTCCGACCTGCACGAATGGGGTTGCAAAGCATGGGTAAAACGTCTAAACGCCAACAAACTCGAACCCAAATTGGAAGAATGCCGCTTTGTAGGCTACGACGACGAATCCAAAGCGTATCGTATCTACTGGCCCACGAAACGCAAAGTAAGCATCGAACGCGACGTCTACTTCAACAGAGACGAAGCTACGTCACCTGGGATCGTCCACATTGAGGTGGAGACAGAACCATACGCCAATCCGCCCAATCCCACAACACCAACAACAAATCAGACCACCAACAACACAAACCCAACTCACCTCGAACCACACAACCCTTCGATCCCGACAGATCAACACACAGATGCACAAGATCCACCCACAATGCCTATACACCAAAAACGCCTCAGAAACAACGGACTAGACGAACCAGAACCCAACACCAGCCGCGGTTATCGACCTAGAAAACCGACAGGCTTCTATAGCAACCTACACAAAGGGAAAGACCCAGAAACGGCCGCAACATCAGAACTACCCAACGAATACACGGCAGACGGAACAGAGGTAGAAGACGCGGACATTCCCTTTCAAGATGCTATAGAATACGCCCTGACCGCTGGCGAAACAGAACCAGAAACCATCGAAGAGGCACTACAAGGCACGGAAACAAAACAGTGGTCAGACGCAATCAAAAACAAACTCACCCAAATCGAGAAATTCAAAACATGGGACATCATCGAGGCACCCCCCGACGCCAACATAACGAAGTGCCGATACACCTTTCGCTACAAACGCAACCCTGACGGCCAAATAGCTAAGTATAAAGCCCGATTAGTAGCAAAAGGATTCACCCAAATCTACGGACTCGACTACTTCGAAACATTCACCCCAGTAGTCAAACACGCCACACTCTGCGTCCTACTCTCGTTCGCAGCCAACAAAGGATCAGCGATACATCAGGCGGACGTCAAAAACGCGTACCTCAATGCCGAGCTCAAAGAGACCATATACATGGAATTACCGCCGTTGTATACCCGTTTCAGAGAGCTCCCGCGTAATCACCGGACCACCAACTTAGTCTGCAAGCTAAACAAAGCACTCTACAAAACCAGGCAAGGTGCCAACGAGTGGTACTGAAAGCTCAAGACCACCTTCCTCTCGCTGAACTACAAAGTATGTAGCGCCGACGAAGCAGTATTCTACCTGCTCGAAAACGACGACTACACAATAGTGGCTGCGGCTACCGACGACTTCACAATAATCGCAAGCACAATTAAACGTGCCCAGCGAATAAAACAGCAACTCAACGATCACTTCGAGATAGTCGACCTCGGAGAAATCAATTGGTTACTAGGCATCCACATCCAGCGCAACATCGCGAGACGCACGATCGCACTCAGACAGCAGGCCTACATCGATCGGATAGTCACTAAGATGGGATTACAAGATGCCAGACCAGTAAACACGCCAATGGAACCTAACGTCGACCTCAGTTAGGATTCGCCGGCCGTCTCACCGGAATGTCTAAATCCCTCCGAGATATCCCAGTACCGAGAAGCCATCGGATCGCTAATGTACGCGGCAATCGCTACTCGCCCCGATATCGCATACGCAATTTCCACGCTATCACGATTCATGCAAGCCCCCAGATCAACCCACTGGAAAGCCGTCCTAAGAGTGTTCAAATACCTCAAGGGAACCCGCGACTTAAGACTCGTACTAGGAGGAGATCACACAACGTTAATCGGCTACTCCGACGCGGACTGGGCTTCTCAAGTGGATTGTTACTCAATATCCGGATACGCCTTCCTTATAGGCGACGGCATCGTCTCATGGAGCAGTAAAAAACAGCCCATAGTCACCTTATCCAGCACCGAATCTGAATACGTCGCACTCACACATTCGGCGAAGGAGATCATATGGCTACGAAAGTTAATATCCAAAATATTCGGGAACTTAACTTACCCATCCGAGCTGAACTGCGACAATCAAGGGGCAATAATCCTCTCAAAAGACTCGACCTTTCACATGCGCACGAAGCACATCGACACTCGTTTTCATTTCATTCGACAAATCGTCGAACTCCAATACGTTATAATCAATTACTGCCCCACCGAAAACATGACGGCCGATACATTCACCAAATCCCTCGCACGTATCAAATTCAAGAAATTCCGAGACCAGCTCGGATTACAACCGCCGATTTTCGCTTGAGGAGGGGTGTTGAATTTACAACCTACATATCGGCTTATCCTATCCCAATATGGACAATTACGTAATATTTCATTCATTACATTTTTCGTACGATTCCTTACTCCTCAGTTGTTCCATCGTTAACAACTGAGAAGTAAGTGCACACTATTCATTGCTACACACATTCATTAACACATTATCCAGTATCCATTCACTTAGGTAGAGAATAACAATCAGTTGTTCCATCGTTAACAACTGAGAATATCCATTCACTTAGAAATATCCCCGATTAGTTCTATAAACCCAACACTGGGGTGGGCACCTTCATGGCCGCAGTGGACCTGTGGGCCGGTGTGGGCATGCATGATAAGTAAAAGACACAAAAAAATGAATAACAAACTCACCTGGGCAGCAAGGGTGGGCTCACCACTCCCCAGTGCATGATCCTCGTCCTTCACCATGCTTGACCCTTGTTGTCATTGGCTTCATCGTCCCTTGCCATCCTCGCTCTCGCCATTCCATTATTGGTTCGTCCCATTGGCTGTTTCTCATCCTGTCATCTGTTTTCTGCCTTGCTGTCACCATCCGTGTTCCATCATCCCCGTCCTGTGGTCTTCGGTCATCCTCATCCACATCATTGCCATTGCCATTGCCATTTCCATGCTAACCTGCGCAGAGTGTGTGGAGTGTGGTGTAGTCAGTACGCTGTAGATGCGGGTTCTTGGTGGCTTCGGAACTATATAAAGAAATAAGTGATCCTAACCTGTGGGTGTCAGCGTAGAAGTGACTGGATAAGTCAGTGTCGGGAATAGTAGTAAAAGGAAGGGAATGTTAGTAAAAGTAAAGCCGCCGCATAAAACTGGACTAATAACGACGAATCCGGCGATGAACGGAGTGAAAACGGACAAATAATGAAGAACCCGACGATGCCGACGATGTCGGGTACGGCGGGTCGGGTCGGGTTGGGTCGGAAATGATGAACAAATATACGGAAACAATGATAAAGACAACGTAGTGGACTATAAAAAGCTAAGGGTCTATGTGGACGAGCATTTGAAGGGATTAAAAGGCGATTCTGACTAAAGGGAAACGGGGACTAATGGTATCTTTTTTTTTGTATGGTCGTCGGGGACTGTTTTTATAGTACAGGAGTGTGTAGCTACTTTCAGACATGTCTATTTCGGCTGATAGATACTACAAAGAAAAGATGGAATGGGGATGTGGAAAGGGGGGTTGCAAAGCGATGAAGACAGGAATATGGAGGGGAAAACGAATATGCAAGAAAAAGATCTAAAAAGTCCTACATATCTCCGAAAGGACGAGGGGATGCATAAATAAGGTAAATCTGAAGTCAGGGATTGAGTCCGAAGAGATCCATCTCCTGGCATTGGAACTCCGAGGCGTTTGAGGCTGCCGGATTTAGCCCAAAAGCGGCCATCACAAAGCGGCATGTGTCGGGTTACGTCGGTCACGTCTGGTCACGTCACGTCACGTCACGTCGGGTTATGTCGGGTTCGAATGCAAGTCGAATGGCGGCATCAGGTTGGTCCGGATTCGTGATATATTGATGATACAGACTCAGAGGGACGTCGACCCTCTACAACGCAGTTGTATGAATGAAAACAAAAAACCTACAAACGGGCGTGGGTGGCAACACCCACACCTGATCGATATGTCATCCAGCATCATCGTCGTTGGGGTGGCGAGGTTGGGGTGGCTGTGGAATAATGATCCTAACCTGGTGGGTGTCAGCGTAAAAGTGACAGGGAATAGTTTAGCAAGCTTCAAAGAAATGATAAGAAACTAATGGTAAAAAGCCACCGAGTAATACTACTAATAACTATCGAAACCGGTCTAAGCCGACAAAGCCGACGATGTCAGGTACGGTGGGTTGGGTGTCGGGTGATGAGCGATGTAGAAATAAAGACGGTAGAATGACGGGGAGAGTGTCAAGAAAACCGACGAGTAATGTGTGCAATGGATTTTACTGAGAGACTGATTCTCAGAGAGAGGAAATGGGGGAACTGATTTCTTATTTTGACACGGCGCTTGGGCACAGTTTTTATACTACAGAAATTTCTATCTAGATTCGGACAAGAGTCCTTGGCCAATGAGAGAGAACAAAGAGGAATAAAAAGGGGAAATGAGAAGTGGGTTGCAAGGCAACAGTGACAGGAAAATGGAGGAGAAAGTAAATATCCACAAAAACAATCTAAAGATTCATACCTATCTCCGAAAGGACGAAAGGATGCGTATATAAGGAAAGTCCAAAGTCGGGAATCGAGTCCAATGAGATCCATCTGTGATAATTGGGATTCCGTGAGTTTAGGAGGTGGACCAACCAGGTACGTGAGCGGCTGTGCTAGTCGGTATGCATCGGGTTATGTCAGGTTCGAGCATGGATCGCTACAGACATCGGGTTCAAGTGGATTTGTGAGATATCGAGTTTACAGCCTCAGGACCCTCTACATCGTCTGTTTTCATCCTGGTTCACATAGGTTTTCTGTAACAAACATCCACCTATGACTCCCATCTAACCCCTCTAATTAGAGGGAGGCAATGGATCTCAGCCTCCCTCTAACTAGAGGTGTTCCTATGTTTTCAGGGCCTCCTCCAATACTTAAGCAGATATATTTTGAACTTTGATACATTTTGAGATTACCATATTTGCCTACCTCTAACTAGAGGTGTTTCAATGTTTTCAGGCCTCCTGCTACATCTGGCTGGTTTGACTTGGATATATTTGGAGATTAGCTTAGTTGCCTACCTCTAACTAGAGGTGTTTTAATGATTTTCAAGCCTCCTGCTATATATCAGTGGTTTAACTTAGGTATATCTTAGTATTACTTTACTTGACCTCTAACTAGAGGTGTTTTGATGTTTGTCAGGCCGTCCACTATATGACTTTGATATATTATGATGTTAGATTACTTGCCTCCCTCTAACTAGTGGTATTTTGGTGTTTTCACCTGCTATACTATACGATTGGTTCGCCTTTGATAATTTGCAATGTTAGTTTACTTGCCTCTCCAACAAAAGGTCTTTTGATGTTTTTTCAAGCCTTGTCAGTCCACTAGTTACATAATTCCAGTATACTGAACCTCATACTAGCTGAGAGGTTGAGTTAACTTTTAGCCAAGTTACTACTAGAGACTTGATTATACTATAGGAAGCTATTGCCATGAGCATAGTGATACTACAGCCAGATATTGCTGTAGACTTAGCTATACCACAGTCAGCTATTGCTATGGTCTCAGTTATATTATGAGCAGCTAGTGTTATAAGCTTAAAACATGTCTACACAAGAAAACATGTCCACTTTCAACAAAACATGTCCACACAACAAAACATGTCCACACAACAAAACATATCCACTCAACAAAACATATCCACACAACAAAACATGTTCATTTACAATAAAATATGTCCACTCACAATAAAACATATCCAGTTCTACTCAAAACATATTCAATTACACCAATACACATCCAGTCACATCTCAAATATGTCCAGTCACACCTAAAACACATTCAATTACATGAAAACACATCTAGTCACACCTAAAACACATCTAGTCACATTAAAATGTGCTAGTCATGTTAAAAACACATCCAGTCACGTTAAAACACGTCTGGTCAGGCCTAAAACACGTCTAGTCACATTCAGTCACACTAAAAACACGTCCAGTTACATTACAGCCATTTTAGTAATTCATGGCACTTACAGCTTTTTTTTTTTTCAATTGAGAAATTTTGACTTAGTGGAATTTCAAGTGCTGAATCTTGTATCTCATGAAATACTGCATGGATTGAGATGGTTATAGAGGGAAAGTTGTACTATTCTTTAAGGGCTACAAACTGCGATAATTAGATTTGGAAAATCTTTCATATATGGGTGAGTTGTGGATGAACTAGAAGGTAAACTAGTACTTTTTGACACCCAAAATGGTATTATCAAATTATGCTGTTAGATGAAGTCCTGTGACAAAAATGAGGGAAAACATGGTAT